>OX637652.1:3440895-4024627 GCA_951802225.1 Euspilapteryx auroguttella | reverse complement strand
CGCTCCGCCGCCGCCCCGCGCCGCCAACCCCGTCATGCATATACTTAGTTACCTCAGTAGGTACTCTATATCTAGGCTAAACGCTAAACCCTAGCAAGAAATTTGATAAGAATACTTAGTGAATCGTCATTACCTAATGCCTAACTAACTAGATACTACTATTTATACATTATCTATGTAGTTACTTACTTACTTAGATATTTAATACTTACGTCAAATAATGATAATATCTAGGTAGTTTAGCATTAGGTACTTACTCAAAAGATCATATAGGTACTAAGAGAAAGGAATTTCGTATTTTTTAACTTAGCCATGTACATATTGCAACCTCAAAATACACTTTTCAGCTAAAAGGTACACTATAATCCAACCAACTAGAAAATGTGGGCACACTGTATGCAATGGCCGCTTTTTAGTGGTCCATTTAATTTGGTCGGTTAGTTCTAAATTCAATGTTTTTCTTGAATAACTTCGGATTGTTTAAGAATATCACACTGAAATTTAAAGTAAATCTTTATTACATAATACTCGAATTAGTGCCAGGTTACCAATGTCGTCGCTGCTTTGGTTTTTGCGTGAAAGGTTGTTAAACCTAACGCGCGGTCAAACACTTAGTTAAAGCTTTATTTCTCGAAAAGTATTTGACCTAGCGTTATAAAAACTTCAGAATAACGTGAAGGACAAGGTAAGGAAGGGATTATAGAGTTTTGAAGTCTCCAAGTATCGTCCTTAATTAGTGCTCAGGGTATTTCTCTTTTTGTTGTTTATTTTTTTTTCACGAAAACTAACAATTATTTTGAACCGACATATTGACACAAATTCAAGAAAGTGACTAGGAATGCTTATGAAAAAATCCAGTTCTCTAGCGTCAGCAGTTTCCGAAATATTTAATAAAATAGATTTCCGGCAAAACGTCAGTCCAGCAACAGATGGAATAACTCTGTTATCTGAAGAGGCACATTTACCAGATTCAGCGCACATTTAGGCACATTTATAAGCTACATTTCTGCCAAGTTTCAAAGACCTAGGCCCAGCGGTTCAAAAAAGTGTTTCCAGGATGACGTCATCCCAGCAGAATTAGTTTTTCGCCTATAACTCCAAAACCTCTGGATGCACAAATTCGACACTTCGCGCACTAATCCTTTGTTCGATGCACTGAATATTGGCATTTTCAAAATTTCGATACCGTGACTTTTTCGGCCCCACTGTCGCACACCACATGCTTCGTAAAGACTTGAAGCTAGTCAACCAATATAAACAAAAGGAAATTAGATTACAACTATACTCACTACAATACATTTAATTAAACTTTAAAATATTTACAAAAGATTTTATCATCGGCTTTATTGTATGGCTCATATTTTAGTTTAATCTTAAAAAAATCAGATATATTTCAACTTTATTAGGAGCCCTAGAACGGCTAAAGTAGCACCACCCATAAAAAAAAGATATCTTCTAAACTATGTCAGATATTAAAAAATGTGGAACGGTATTCCACTAGATAATGTAGGTAGCCTAGTATTTTTAGGGCACTGTATTTTTAGCTTTTAGGTTAAGACGCTATATGAGTTGAAGGTTTTTTAAATCAAGTAATTCTTATTTAATCTATAGGAGGTAAAGATCTGGAATTTCAATATAACCTTTTTGAGGATATAACAAAGTTTTTTATAATTGAGACACACTAGTGGAATCAAAAAACCTCAACACATTATTTTGTCAAAGATAACCTTTCCAAAAAACGGGAATAGCTAGTTCTTCGAAATGACTTACTAGTTTTTGTTAAAACTACCTAGGAATAATGATAATAAACAAAATTAAATTCTGGTAATTCAGATTTGATTTAAAAGTAATAATTAAAAAGATATTCAATATTTACTACTTTTTCCAATAAAATGTAGTATAGTAACCGATGTGGGCGACTGACATATGACTGTCCCTTGCCCTCAGTATGCTATATCAAAGAGATAGACCCTATTCATTCGCTCGTTCCATTTATTTATCGTATATCGTCTTAAGATCAAAGAAAGCTACTGATTTTTGCCAAAAGTGGTTCTTTTTTAGCAACGCTTTCTAGCTTTCTTTGACCTTTAATCTAAAAGCTATACAACTGAGTGCCCTAACAATACTAGGCTACATTATTTAGTGGAATACTGTTCCACATTTTTGATATTTTGACATAGTTTAGGTTCAGCGAGCGGCGTACTGAGAAGTCGCACTAGGCGGGGGTAATGAACCAGAACTTTTATGAGCTTACCGAGCGGCGTAGCGAGAGAGCGGCGGAAAGGGAATGACTCTTATTTTCATGGGTGGTGCACATTTTTGATATTTGTATTAGTTTAAAAGATATAAAAAAAAATCCTGGCTGGTGCTGCTACTTTAGCTGTGCTCTTATGCAAAATATTATGCTTAATAAGATTAAAAAGTGCACTTACTGAATTTTAATACTATTCTTAGCTTGATTAGGTCCACTGGTCATAGGAGTAAGGGCAGTTAGAGAACTGTGGGGGTTGATTGCATGTTGCGGTGTGAAGGCGCTGTGGGTCGGAGTCAGTGTTATATCACCACTAGAGTAGGGCTGCACTGAGTGAATTTGAGGAGTGGAACAAGTGGTTGTAGCCTCATTGCGCTCTCTCCCACTTGGAACTTCGGGTTCTAAACTGGATGGCACATTGAGTTGGCTTGTTTCCTCATTGTGTATTGACTGAAATAAATTTAAAGATAACATGAAAAGTCAACTATCAATACTTTGCTGCTTATGTTTGGGTCAATTCATTCTGCTGTATAATATTCTATATATATAAAACTCAAAGGTGACTGACTGACTGACTGACTGACATAGTGATCTATCAACGTACAGCCCAAACCACTCGACGGATTGGGCTGAAATTTGGCATGCAGGTAGATGTTATGACGAGGCATCCGCTAAGAAAGGATTTCCCAAAATTCCCTCAGAAAGGGAATTACAGGATTTTTTAGTTTGTATGAAAAATGTACATTATTGAGTGTATCGACGTGAAATTTGGTGTACAGTTTCCTCAGTAAATGAAGGAGTGTTGTAAGAAAGGAAATTAAAAAAATTCCACGGGAACGGGAATTACGGGACTTTTTTAGTTAGATCGAAAAATCGACATCCTAGAGTGTATCGACGTGAAATTTGGTGTATAGGTTCCTTAGTAAATGTAGGAATGTTGAAAGGAAGTAATTTACGAAATTTCTACGGGAACGGGAATAACGGGACTTTTTTCGTGGTAATGAAAATTCGACTTTCTTGAGTGTATTGACGTGAAATTTGAGTACAGGTTCTTCAGTGGATGAAAGTGTGTTGAAATAAAGGAATCAACTAAATTCCCATGGGAACGGGGATTACCGGACTAATTATTTTGTATGAAAAATTGATTTCCTTGAGTATGTCAACGTGGAATTTGGTCTACAAGTGTCTCTGTGGATGTAGTAGTAGTTGGAAGAAAGAAATATACTAAATTCCCACGGTAACGTAAAACGGGACTCTTTAGTTAGTATGAAAACAATGTATATTTCTTTATTTTGACGTAAAAATAGGAAAACGGGTTCTTCATTTGGTTTAATTAGATTAACAAAAGATTCACCAAAATTCAAATGGTAAAGGAACATTCCCAAAAACATAAAGCGCCTCAAAAATCTTTAACCCTTTTTTACTCGTGTATGTACATAATCCGACTACCTAGCTAATATCCCACCCAACCAGCTAATATAAATGTTAAGAATATAAGTTTTAGTGTCTGAATGGTGGAGTGTAGAAAGGAATTCCTGGAGTTGCCACAGGAACTTAAATAAATAAAATATTACTACTGTAAATAGGTAGATATTTTTAGGGGGTATGGGTGCGATCAGAAATGATGTCACCAAAATCCTGAGTAGTAAATCAACCAGTAATTACCATTTTTAATGAAAAGGCGCGTGCGAAGCTGCGGGCAAAAGCTAGTTACATAAATAAATTTCAATAAAATTTTGGGTTATCATTCATCATAGCACATTTTTATTAAATTAGTATTAGTAGTTGTTGTGTAAAAGGTTAACTAAAATTCTCATTTCTCACACACTTTGACATTTATACTAATAGAGTGTACTGGTGTTTATCCGCTGCTCCACCCATGACCAATTGATCATACTATCTGGGCACAGAACTACTAAACCAATTTTGATGCAACTTGAACTCTCCAAACCCCAAAACACATTGAATGTATTTATTCAGTAATTTTTACTAGGTATTTATTGTGCACAATGAACAAACTGACCACCTTTGTGGATCCTGGCATACAAAGACCTTTAAACTGAAACCGGGAATTGAACCTGGACATCTGGATCAACACCACCATGCCACGGAGGATGTCAAATTAATTTTAGTTTTTCTACAGTAGTTATTCAAAAATTATAGGTTATATGCAAGATGCAGGTTGTGCTGATTACCTTGTTTCCTTACTTACATGATGATTGCTTATTCCGCCGCCCCAGTCCGGCACAGGCACGGACGGAGTACTTTGATTTAACTGCAAATTACCTCTCTCCGCAAACGGGCTGTCTTCACTTGGATTCATGTTGTAAAACAATACAATTCAGTTCCGGATTGCCTACTATTCACTTTCTACCATGCTAAAACGACCCACCGACCCTACCATGATGTGGTATGTGGTGTGTAGTAAGTACTAGTCAACAAGATTTAAGCATAGTATCCCTCGCGGCTACAACGGCAAGCAAGCAAATGTGTGCGGGCGGGCGAAACAAACAAACCAAAACAACATGAAAAAAAAAACTGACGGAGGGAGAGAGGAGAGGATCACAGACCAACTAGAGATACTAGCGAATATGTTTTTTTTTTTCAATTTTTTAATTTAATCCCTTCGGGAAAGGCCTCGGAAAGGCAAAGGGGAGGCAAGTTCTGGGCAGGCAAAGAAACTAAGTCCATACAGCCAAGTCTTCAGTAGTCTTCTGTAGTTTAATAATTATTTATAGTGGGTTTGTTAACGACCAAAGGTAATATTTTCTGCATTAAAGCATGAAACTTGGCACACTTGTTGCTTATGTGGCCCAGACTGAGAATCGCCCGGGAGGGAGCGGGATACCCCCCTCTGGGGGGCGGGGGGAGGGGGTGAAGTTTCCTTCTACCGCGCGCGCTATCGATCACTATTGCTGCTATTTTATAGCTACTAAGGCAAGTG
This sequence comes from Euspilapteryx auroguttella, assembly GCA_951802225.1. Taxonomy (NCBI): domain Eukaryota; kingdom Metazoa; phylum Arthropoda; class Insecta; order Lepidoptera; family Gracillariidae; genus Euspilapteryx; species Euspilapteryx auroguttella. The sequence continues at coordinate 4,019,432 of OX637652.1, read as the reverse complement.
TGGTGTCATTTTCGGATAATTTAAGGATGAGGAATCCATTTCTGAAACAATTTTTTTACATTTCTATACAAAACAATTGGAATTTACCATAAAATAGATAATTGTCGACGCAAAAAAAAATCTTCTAATGTCGATATATTTTGAATGAGTATAGATATCAGCAAAATAAAAATATATTTGAAAAGCTGCATTCATGCAGTTTTCAAAAATATAGGGTTCGATATACTTTTTCGTTATATTTATGTGTTAAAAAAAATAGTAAACACTGCGCGGAAGAGGTTTTAAAAATATTGAATGCCTAATTTCGGTTTAAAAAATCTTGGTTACTTCAAATTACTACTAAATACTGAACAGGGTCATTCAGCCTGTGATAAGTAACAACTTTCTGTATTCAAACAAAGGTTGTATAGGTACAAAAAAAATACATTTCTCATACATTATCTACCCAATTAGCTGACAAGTATGTATGAAACATATGAATTTTTTGTGCTTTTGCCACTGGGAAGAGTTGTTATTTACGATATCGCAAGACAGCTTGAGGAAGCGAGAGCATCAGAAGTGGACCTGCATAAGTCCCGACGGTGCACTTAAAAACGAGATATACTTCATCCATCATGTCGACATAAAACCGTATATTGAAAGATGTCTGTGAACAACGCGGTTAAAACCGGAAGCAATCATTGTTGGTACAGGACACATTGATATCAATGTTAAGCTCGAAAGGTCGCAACTGGTAAAGTCTACACTCAGACCGACAAAACCAGCAGACCAAAACCCAAACTCGGAACTCTTTCAATTAGAACTCCAAAACCGTTTCGATTGCCTAGGGCGCAGCGTGGATGATGGGTTCTTGAGAAGTTGTCAATGCGGTTGGAGGTAATTACTTACTACTAAGCACACTTCATCTGATCGAGAAGAGGTGTGAAACGTCTCAGCAGACAACGGCACCGTGGAGGCATGCGGTTGGAGGTAAGTAACATCGACGTAGGATCTCATCATATACGATCACGCAGGGAAACAGTTCTTTCCTTGTCCTTATCCTCCAGTGACCTTGTACTTTCTAATTAGGCCCGTTGTTTGCAGCCGTATCCCGGTTCCGTAAGTTACCACTGGTAACGCACATTGTTCAAAGACTTTTGTCTTGAGGCACCTCTTGCCTCAAGACAAAACTTGAACCTGCCACTCGGATGAGCATCGTTCAGTAAGCTTATTCAAGTTAAGCTAAGCATCCCGAACGATGCTCATCCGAGTTGAAGTCGACGGACGAACAGTTTGTCCCAGGTATGTATTCTTTAACAAGTAGTTTGATTTGGAGTGGATTGAATTGTTCCTACATGGGCGCTGAACATTATCTTTGTTATGTCCATGTTCATTCTAATCTAATACCAACTCGATCAGAAGCCCAACTGAGGTGAGGACATCGAGCATTGTACTAGATCCTTCGCGGTCTAGGCCATAACTAGTATCTAGTGAGTAATGTTGTCGCCGTTTATAATGATGCCTAGTTCCTTCCAGTCCAGAGTCTTGAAGACATCCTGGAATGCAGCGGTTAACAGTTTTCGGGGAATATGATTAGCGTATAATGAAATTGAAGAATTTCTGACGGGCCATAAACGCTGGTTTTACCACTTGCCTTCTGAAGTTCGGCTGTGATGAAAGAAAGAAACGAAAAAGAAGGAAATCATTTATTTACAGCAGCCTTTGTCACGCAAACATAACATAACATAACATAACAATGAGACATACATTCAAACATATTTGATGCGACTTTACATGCAGTCTTGTTGTTTGTAAGATGTTAACGGCCGAGATGTCCTCGGTATAGTGTCGGGTCCATGTTGCTCTCGGGACCTTATCTTGACTGTCAGTGATGGGTTGTCGTGTCGACGTGTATAATAGAAGTTCTGTCCATAGAACTTCTCGAATTCCCCCACAATCTCAGGTGTGGATATAGTACTCTACCAACCATCCTCGGTCTTCGGCTTTGCCGAAAAAATAGATCTCGAGCAAAAACTTTGGAGGCTTTGTTTCGGTCTATGGCTCATCACCTTAATATTTTTGTATAAAATCGCCTGATGTCTCTTGTAATTGATATAAAGATCTGTCTCTTCAGCTGCCTGCAGGCAAAGGCATCCGGTGCCGTTGTCTGCTAAGACGTATCACGCCTCTTCTCTATCAGATCAAGTGTGCTTATTATTAAGTAATTACCTCCAACCGCAGTGACACTTCTCAAGAACCCTTCATTTACATCATCCACGCTGCGCCCTAGGCAATCGAAACGGTTTTGGAGTTCTAATTAAAAGAGTTCCGAGTTTGGGTTTTGGTCTGCCGGTTTTGCCGGTCTGAGTGTAGACTTTACCAGTTGCGACCTTTCGAGCTTAACATTGATATCAATGTGTCCTGTACCAACAGTGATTGCTTCCGGTTCTAACCGCATTGATCACATACATCTTTCAATATACGGTTATATGTCGACATGATGGATGAAGTCTATTTCTCTTTTTTGAGTGCACCGTCGAGACTTATGCAGGATGCAGGTCCACTTCCGATGCTCTCGCTTCCTTAAGCTGTCTTCCGATATCGTAAATAACAACTCTTTTCAGTGGCAAAAGCACAAAAAATACCTTTGTTTCATACATACTTGTCAGCTAATTGAGAAGATAAATGGATGAGAAATGTATTTTTTTGTATCTATACAACCTATGTTTTAATACAGAAAGTTGTTATTTATCACAGGCTGAATGACCCTGTTCAGTATTTGGTAGTAATTTGAAGTAACCAAGTAATTTTCAAACCGAAATTAGGCATTCAATATTTTTACATCCTCTTCCGAGCAGTGTTTACTATTTTTTTTAACACATAAATATAAACAAAAAGTATATCGAACCCTATTTTTTTGAAAACTGCATGAATGCAGCTTTTCAAATATATTTTTATTTTGCTGATATCTATACTCATTCAAAAAATATCGACATTAGAAGATTTTTTTTTGCGTCGACAATTATCTATTTTATGGTAAATTCCAATTTTTTTGTATAGAAATGTAAAAAAATTGTTCCAGAAATGGATTTCTCATCCTTAAATTATCCGAAAATGACACCACACTTGCCCTAGTAGCTATAAATTAGCAGCAATAGGTATCGATAGCGTGCGCGGTAGAAGAAAACTTCACCCCCTCCCCCCGCCCCCCAGAGGGGGGTCTCCCGCTCCCTCCCGGGCGATTCTCAGTCTGGGCCACCTAAGCAACAACTGTGCCAAGTTTCATGCTTTAATGCAGAAAATATTGGTTCCCATACATTTATTGGACTTAACAAACCCACTATTATTTGTTTTCCTTCCTAATTCCGTTTTTTTTTTTTTTTAAGGCGGGGAAACTCCTAACGAGTACCCTGCAGCCCCGGGGGGAGCCGCAGGGTTATGTGGGGTTCGCACCCACTAAAACCCCGCCGGTGTCCTTCTCGGCTGATAGCAGGAGGGTCGCGGGTAAGCCTGTGGAATTCTCCGCGACCCCCCCAGGTCCTTCCTAATTCCTAACCTTACCCATTGAAAGGTCGTTTTAGGGGCTGAAATGCGAAAGTGCTCACACATTTCAATGTTTTCTCGTACAGTAAAGTATATTGTAACCAGTGAGGTGGGGAAACTTACAGTGGTGGACACGTCGGCGTAATACTTCCGGTTTTTCTGTATGGCAAAATAGCTCTTGTTTATATGAATGTCACTTTAAATTAGTAAACATAAAAAAAATTTATTAAAAGTTTGGATGTTTTTTTTTTATTTTTTAAGATGGCTAATTTATAAACTTATAAAAGCGTAAAATTAAATTTAAAAAATTAAAAAATTTTTTTTTTTCATATTTCCATGAGAACTTTGTCAATAATAAACCCGATTTTATTACTGGTGATAGCAATTACCATTTAAAATGACGGGCTTCCAACGTGGTCTTCCTTATGATATTGTACGATTCACACTTGACCGTACAAAACGCAACACGCGCGTTCTACTTTGTAGATCCGACATCAGCATCTTTATTTCCTTTGCGAGTTTACATTATCGATTTAATTAGATAGGATTAATCAGAAGACAATCATCCTTCGAAGTAACCACATCTTACGGGAAATTAGTCTCCATAATATCCCATGTATAACAATATACTTTGATTGGTGAAACTTCTCATCTTTAACTCAACAACTCTCTGGGACATCTTAAGACACATACATACTACGGGGTGGCCCATACATTTTGGTCCTTCGACAAAACTGCCACTTAGTTTTACTCACAAGCGAGTAAGCTAGTGAAGGGAAGAATCGTCGGTCAACAACCTCGATCTTCGTGAACCAACGCCTGCCTGCGCTACGTAACTGCAACTCGGTGCAAGGAAATACAACTCCACAGCCAAAATGTCTACCTCTACCTTCGGTGAACTCATCGACCGGCAACAGGTGGCTTTTGAGAACATCAAGCAAATCTCGGTCAACTACAAGAAGGACAGCGCTTACAGAAAAACGGTTGAATACTTGAAGACGCGAATTGAAGCGCTGGAACTTCATTGGGCCGAGTTCGAGCGAAACCATATCCTTATCGAAAAAACGGGAGAAAAGGATAATCAGTACTACAAGGACGACGTCTTTAACAAAACGAAAGATGTCTATAAAACAACTTTGAGCGACATGCTGCGTTTACGTGAAGAAAAAACTGCCACTGCCAGCAACATGACACCGACCATGAACTGGGCGACCGCAAGTACAAGCGCGGCCGCGCCGGAAACGGAGAACCTCAACGAACCTGAAGAAAGGATTAACAACACCGTTCCTCTTCAGATGCTGCAACAACAACATTGCCAATTCATGGCATTCAATCGAGCCGTATCCAAAATCAATTTGGAAACGATGACCGAAAAATGGGATTTGGAAGATAATCTCAACACCATCAAAACCAGGTGGGAAGCCATCGACAAGCTCCACTGGCAGATTCAATTAAAGGGATCTAATATAAACTACGAACAACAATACTACAACTGCGAAGAAACTTACGACAATATTAGAAAGGAGATAAATAAGAAGATATGGGCTAATATCCATTACGAAAAATCAACGCCTACTATCAAGCTGCAGGAATTCAACGGAAAATACAGCCAATGGCTTCCGTTTCGGGATTTATTTATCGAGCTAATCCATGCCAACCCTTTGCTGCCGAAAGCTCAGAAGATATCACACCTGAAATCCAAGCTCAAGGGCGAAGCAGAAAAATTAGTACAACACTTGGCACCGAACGCTGACAACTACGACTCTTGTTGGGAAATACTTGTACAACGCTATGACAACCCCAGGCTACTATTTACATCTTTTGCAAACAACCTGCTCAATCAACCAGTTCTCCATCAACAGAACGCCGATGGCCTGAAGAAGCTGCACGATATTACCCTAGAGAGTTTGAATGGCCTTAGCAACATCGGTCTCGATATATCAACATGGGACCCACTAGTTGTACACATTCTGCTACAGAAACTTGATCCAGCCACCTATAACGACTACATACAACATCTGGAGTCACCGAGAAACCTACCAGAATTAGACGAGTTTCTCAAGTTCTTAGAATCAAGATTCATGGCTATGGAAACCATCAAAACTCGAAGCAGTCAAACAACAAAGACGAATTATACAAATAATTATCAGAAAAATTATAGCGGTCAAAGAGCAACGAACTATAATAAATCGGAAAAAATGCCAAATACCTACCATGCATCTATAAAATGCTGCCCGCTCTGCAGAAATACGACGCACGTGCTTATGCACTGCAGGAAATTTATCAGCATGAATGTCGACGACCGCAATGACACAGTTGTGAAATATAAACTATGTAAAAACTGCCTCTTTAGTCACGGGGACCAAACGTGTACCTCAAGAGATGTATCATGTGCAACAATGCCCATCACACCCTGCTCCACCAGAAGAAAAACACACCCTCTGGTATGACACCACAAAACTATAACTACAAGGCTACGCAAGGAAACTATGAATCGCCAAACAAATCTACAAACCACGTTCGGGACAACGTGCGTGAAGTACTACTAACAACAGCCCTGCTATCAGTACAGAATCAAGCAGGAGAGTACATAACTCTGCGAGCACTTCTTGATCAGGGATCCCAAGTATCACTCATCACGGAAGAAGCTGCGCAAAGACTACGACTGCAACGCAGCAAGATGAACGCCACGGTATCCGGTGTCGGCGCATCGATGGGAAATTGCAAAGGACTCCTACACCTCAATTGCAAATCCCTTAACACTGACTATACCTTCAGCTTACAAGCACTAATTATGAAGAAGCTCATCAGAAACTTGCCAAACACAACGTTTGAGAAGTCATCCTGGGGTCATCTGGAAACGCTCAAGCTCGCCGATCCAGAATACAACGTGTCAAACCCCGTAGACATCCTTTTAGGGGCTGATGTTTACTCTGACATCATCCTCGATGGACTTCTAAAAGGAGATAAGAACAGCCCCGTCGCACAACAAACTAAACTTGGATGGATCTTATGTGGAAACATCAAAACTTTCAACTGCCTAGTTACCCTACACGAGCTAGAAGACTTATCAAGATTCTGGGAAACAGAAGAAATAAGTAACGAAAAAGACTTATCAACGGAAGATTACTGCGAGAAGTTTTACAAGACAACAACCTCGAGAACATGCGACGGAAGATATATAGTAAAAATTCCAATGAAAGAAAACTATCAAGAAAAACTAGGCATTTCGAAAAACAGGGCCGTATCCCAGTTTTTCCAACAGGAAAGGAAAATGGAGCGCAAAAGCAAACTTACGGAAATGTACCGAGAATTCATCGAAGAATATGCTGAGCTCGGTCACATGAAACCTGCCCCGACGTCAACGACCGACCTACTGTCCGTATACCTACCGCACCATGGAGTTTTGCGCGAAAATTCCACCACAACGAAGTTAAGAGTGGTTTTCAACGCAAGCATGAAGACAAATACGGGACTCAGTCTGAATGACGTCATGGAGAAGGGTCCTAACCTTCAAAAGGACCTTCAATCACTACTCATAAAATTCAGAAGCTACCGGTACGTTATAACTGCCGACGTGGAGAAGATGTTCAGACAGATTCTGATACATGAAGACCAACAACACCTTCAAAAAATTGTCTGGAGAGACAACAGGAAACAAACACTACAGGACATGGTTCTCTGTACTGTAACGTATGGTACAAAAGCAGCTCCATATTTGGCTATGAGAACCTTAAGACAGCTGGCGCTGGACGAAGGAGCAAACTACCCCAATGCCGCCAAAAAGCTCATGAACGAGTGTTACATGGATGACGTCGTCACAGGGGCCCAAACGATCGAAGAAGCGAAGCAACTACAGTTAGATCTTTCGGCACTGCTCAAGAAAGGAGGTTTTCATCTTAGAAAATGGTCCAGTAACGACTCAAGAGTCCTTGAAAACGTACCAACTAAAGACTGCAGCGCTAATAGCAGTTTGGACTTCAATCAAGAAGATTCTATAAAAACATTGGGCATAAGCTACAATAAAACATCGGACTCCTTCAAATTTAACTGGAAACTACCAACACCGAAAGGCGAAACTACGAAAAGAATGCTGTTATCTGACATCAGCAAGCTCTACGACCCTCTTGGATGGCTTGCACCAATAGTAATAAAGGCCAAACTATTATTTCAAAAAGTGTGGGTCAGTAAAATCGACTGGGAAAAACGACTGCCAAACGACATCGACACTGAATGGCAGAAACTCAGAGAAGATCTACCCAACGTTAACCATATATCTATACAAAGATGGCTACACAACGGAAAAACAATTGAACTACTAGGATTTTGCGATAGTAGCGAAAAAGCCTATTCTTGCGTGGTATACAGCCGAACGACAGGTGACGACGGAAATTATGTAACAAACCTTGTTGGCGCGAAGACAAGAGTAGCACCGCTCAATAAGAAGACATCGCTGCCCAGATTGGAACTCGCAGGAGCAGGATTACTAGCAAAATTCATCGAAAAAATAAAAACATCGCTCAACGAGTACGAACTACACATCGCGTGCTGGACAGACTCACAAGTCGTCTTAGCATGGCTACAGGGTGACGTCACCCGCTGGGAAAAATACGTCGCTAATCGTGTTATACAAATAACATCGAACGTCGAAGCGAAATTATGGCACTACGTGAAGTCTGAGGAGAACCCGGCGGACTGCGCCACACGAGGACTTTTACCATCTCATGCTGCATCTTTCAAGCTATGGTGGAACGGTCCAGAGTGGCTGAAAACGACGAAAATCGCACATCAAGATCATACGTTACAAACTTTCATTACAACGAGCACGGTTGAAAATAATAACTCCGCCGCTACGCAGAATGCTGACGCCGAAAGTATCGCAATGCAGCTACTAAACAAACACAGCTCATTGACGCGACTGACTCGTATTACAGCGTGGATACTACGATTTACTACGATCATACGGCAACGTAAACAAACAACACGTGGTGAAGTTTTATCATTTGAAGAAATCGACATGGCCATGATCTACATTATACGAGAAGTACAGCGAGAAAACTTTTATCAAGAGATGGAGGATTTAAAAAAACGGGGAACAGTTCACAACAAGAGTAAATTACTCAACCTGAAGCCGTTTTTAGATCAAAATGGTTTACTCCGGGTCGGTGGGAGACTACAACATTCCTCGCTGCCTGAAGAAACGAAGCACCCCATAATACTGCCCCATAGAGGAAGACTTACTTATCTTATAATAGAGGATTGCCACAAGAAAACCATACACGGTGGTGCACGCCTTACTTTAGCTCAAGTCAGATTAAAGTTTTGGATAATGGGAGGAAACAGAGCCGTCAAAAACGTGGTTAGACTATGCGTGAAATGTCATCGTCACAGAGCGAAGACGAATGAACAACTGATGGGTGATCTACCACAGGAACGAGTCACTCCAGCTAGAACATTCAGCCATATGGGGATCGACTTTACCGGCAGTGTGGAGATCAAGATTAACAAGGGACGAGGAGTCAAGACCAGCAAAGGATATATAGCTATATTCATATGTATGGTTACGAAAGCCGTACATATCGAGTTAGTGTCTGACCTCTCATCGCAGACATTCCTGGCTGCATTCCAACGTGTTTGCGCTAGACGTGGTTGCCCGAAACATGTGTACACGGACAACGGCACCAACTTCGTAGGAGCAGGCAGAATCCTACAAGAAGAGTTCGAGCAGTATCAAACACTAACATCTCCAGAGTTTAAGGACATCATCAACAGCCTACGAATAAAATGGCATTACAACGTACCTACTTGGGCAACGGCTGCAGGTTTATGGGAGTCGGCTGTTAAAGCTATGAAGTATCACCTTCGACGCGTGTTGGGAGAACAGAAGTTAACGTATGAAGAGTTCTCGACGTTGCTGGCACAAATTGAAGGGTGTATGAATTCGCGCCCGCTTAGCCCGCTGACAGAAGATCCACAAGACTTGGACTACTTAACTCCAGGACATTTTTTGACTGGCGGACCAGTGTTATCCTTACCAAGAGAAGATCACAGTGGCTTAAGACAGGTGGACTTGAGGGAGAGGTGGAAGCTCGTGGAACATATGCAACAGCATATTTGGCATCGTTGGTCAACGGAATATCTACATCAACTTCAAGTACGAAGCAAATGGAACAAAGCGACGAAAAACATACAAGTCAACGACTTAGTACTGATAAAAGAAGATAACTTACCGCCAGGAAGATGGGCCCTCGGAAGAGTGCAAGAAACACACACCGGTATGGACGGCTACGTCAGAGTCGTCACACTGAAGACAAAGAACGGGACTTTCAAACGTCCGATTACAAAATTGGCGCCATTACCAATCAACGCTACCTCTACATCAGAGAACAACGAAGACCCTAGCCAAGATGAAGAAACACAACAACCAGAACAAAAACAACAACAACAGAAGAGGATCCGTAAGAAACCAGCTACTCTAAGCTGTTACTTTACCCTGCTGATGACGATTCTAGCTTCCATCAGTGGCGCGAAAGCAGCAACAACAACAGGAAAAGGCTACGAGATGACACCATTCGAAACAGAACACCCCCTTTATTTCGACGATATCGGGAAGATACAGTATATTCACGACGAATGGAGATTACTTGTTTACTATAATTTAACAACGTATTGGGAAGGAATAGCGAAAATACAAGGATACATCAAGCACATTCAATTCGTCTGCGAAAAGGATACAACGAGCCAAGTCTGCGGACCCCTAACTGCTCAAATACAGCACAAATTCGAACAATTTGAGGCGTACAATCTACTTCTTCTGTCACAACATGAAAAAAGAAAGAAAAGGGGATACATCAACGGCATAGGAAGTATGGCAAGAACATTATTCGGAGTTTTAGATGAAGATTTTGCCGAAAAATATCAACAAGATATACAAAACGTAAAGAACAACGAAAATTATCTACTCGACCTAGTGAAGAACCAAACCATCATAGTCGAAGCTGAAAACAAGATCTTAAAGAAAAACGAAGAATTTATGAAAAAACAATTTGCAGCTATCAACAACTTCACCAGAGAAGTTAATTTCTCGTTGAAAACCGTGGAAAGTGCTCTACTATCTGTGATGTTAATGAACGACGTGAACGCAGCTGCGTTAACATCCAACCTCCTCATTGACGAACTAAGCAGAATACAAGAGATATTGATGAACGCGCTGACCAATGTACATAGAGGTCATTTGGACTCTCATCTATTAACACCCGCACAGCTAGTCAACCAGTTGAATTTCATATCTACGAAGATGCCTTCAAGATTAACGCTGCCCATCAAAAACTTACAGGAAAATTTGACAACACTTTATAAGCTTTTATACGTAAAGGCTCGAATGACGACGAACTATCTACTGTACGAGATTCACATTCCACTCACGAGTGACGAAGACTTCACAGCATACCGCATCATTCCTCTACCGATAAACAGAGACGGAAGAACTGTTAAGTTGGTGACACAATCACCATTTATAGCCATTAACTTCAGAAAGAACACATACGTCAGCATAGAAGAAGAAGATTTACAACAATGTACACGAACGGACGAAGATAACTACATTTGTACAACGATTCATCCTATATACAATCTACACAACGAAGAGGCACCGTGTGAAGCAATCATATTCAGCCAAACAACATCACTGCATTGCGATACTACAACAATAAAATGCAGAAACGACTGGATCAAGCTACATAATCCGAACACCTGGCTGTACAGCTGTTGCGACGTATGCACACTTAGATTCATATGCGGCGACGAGCTAACATCAAACACAATAAGCGGCGCCGGCTCAGTTGTTATGACACAAGAATGCACGATCCAGAGGAAGGAAGCAACTATCTACTCTCAAAATTATTTTGGAAGCCAGATGAAAACAGGACCAGATATGAACATACCGCATCTACTGTCCTCGTCAGTAAATAGAATGGCGAATCAATCTTTCCCGAATCTTCAGTTACAAACCGAAAGAAAATACTCATCTGAAGAATATTCTCATATTGAAGAGCAGATCCACTATCAAAAGGATCATGAAAAGCTTCCCGAACCCATCCGAACACACGATATACACCAGTACATAGTTATGTATTTACTGGTAGCTGCGGCACTGATAGCTATGATAGTGCACTGCATTAAGAGAAGCAAACGAGGAAGCAGACCCACAGAGCAACGACGAGTCGAGAGCATCGAGATGGACGTGATCGTGGACAAACAGGCGGCCAGACGGGAGCCAACGAGATTATCGTCAAGAAGAATAAGAAAATATTTTGATTTTAACGGAGTTTAGTTACATTTATTGATTATTTGTTTTGTATTTTTTACCATTTGTGCAACGTATTTTTTTTGTAATTTTTAATGACTTTGTTGTGCTGGTTACTCATTTCTCAAAATGTGGTTACATTTTATAGTTAGCATTACTTTACCATTTCATTATTCTTTTTTTGCGTTAAGGAGCGCACATTTCATTTTAACTTTTTAACTTTATTAGTTGGGAGCATGTACGATTCACACTTGACCGTACAAAACGCAACACGCGCGTTCTACTTTGTAGATCCGACATCAGCATCTTTATTTCCTTTGCGAGTTTACATTATCGATTTAATTAGATAGGATTAATCAGAAGACAATCATCCTTCGAAGTAACCACATCTTACGGGAAATTAGTCTCCATAATATCCCATGTATAACAATATACTTTGATTGGTGAAACTTCTCATCTTTAACTCAACAACTCTCTGGGACATCTTAAGACACATACATACTACGGGGTGGCCCATACAGATATTTTATCCATAAAAGTAATTGATATATCCCCTATTATGTTTGTTAGGTTCATGGGTTAGGTTCCAGTTTTGCCATGACAGAATCAGGTATACATAGACAAAATAAATATAAAGTAGAACAGGTAGTCTCTGCAGGTAGGGAGTTGCTAAGCTACCAACCAATTCAAACAAATAGAAATCTATATTTACGTAGATGTTAGTGTTATCCTCAGGTGTTATCACAAAGTTTAGTATCTACTTACTTACGTTTTATTTTTTCCAGAATAGGTTCTGTAAATAAGATTTAACCTCTATAAAATTTTACTTATAAGTATAAATACATAGGTACTTCATAGTGATATAATATTATTTGAGACGGTACAGTGCAATGTTATCTATTCCTGAAATTGCGTCTAAAATATTCGAAAAATCGTCATCCGATGATGCAGCAAGCACAGTATTGTTTGTTGGAGACAAAGCAGTGGTAAAAATATATCATTCTTACCTACTTCTTTCTTTTTGTTTTTTTTTTTTTTAATTTTTGGTCTTATTTAATTCATATAAGAAATGACAAAAATTTTCTTTGTTCACTTGTTCACAAATGTTTATTTTATTAAAGTACTTACCTATTCATTTCTAAATGTACGGCGTTGCCCTACATTTTAGTGTTAATTCATCAAAACCGCGCGCCCGCCTCGCGGCCGACGCGCACCTGTAGAGTTCAGTTGTTAATCAACCGCGGTATCAATCATATCATCCCCCCATCATAGTATTTAAAGTTATTTTGGATAATATACTCAGTTTATTAAGTTAATTGAGTTGTATCATTTATCATATCAATCAGCTTAGGTATCGGACACATCAGACCGTGTATCTAGGCACAGATGAACGGACACTAGCAGACCGTACACTAAATGTGTCTTAGATTACTCTAATATAATAATTACTAGTCGACCCGGCGAACTTCGTACCGCCTAACCTATAACTATTTTGTGCATGCTTTAATGCACCTATAAACCTTCCTCTTGAATCACTCTATCTATTAAAGAAAACCGCATCAAAATCCGTTGCGTAGTTTTAAAGATTTAAGCATACATAGGGACAGACGCGGGAAGCGACTTTATTTTATACTATGTATAATGATGATGATGATGATGATTGATGATATATTCTTTTTAATACTTTACTTAGTACTTACTTACCTATATTTGTAACCTCCAAGTACACTTGCATTTGTATCTTTTGTATTATCAATCACGCTTACGAGTCTTGAATATATTTATATTTATAACTTAATAAAATTTAAAAATAAAAATTTAATTTTCCTTATCAGGGAAAGTCTACGCTAATAAACTTATTTCTTGATAAAAACGAACAAGTAAGAGAAACATTAATCCTTGAATATTCGTTCGGAAGGAAATCAACTCAGAAAGGAAGAATAGAAAAAAATGTATGCCACGTATGGGAATACGGAGGCAATTTAGATATGCTGAAAACTTGTTTAACCTCTGTACCTTTAAAAGGAAATATAACATTTTGTTTAATGCTAGATTTGGGTAAAGTTCGCCGTATTTGGAATACGTTAGAATTTATCATTGAGGCATCTAGAGAATTTATTTCAAGAACAGAAGTTGAAGTGATTATTATTGGAGCTAAATACGACCTGATGAAAAACTATGGTATGTTAATCTATAAAATAAAAATGCAGCATTGCATTGCTGCTGCAGCCCTATTTTTCTGGTTATACCTCATAATGGAGCAACGGCCACTCCTAAAATTTTGCAGTGTTTAAACCACATTCGTACGGAGTACCCACGAAAAGAAAAAATAGGAAAGGTGAACAGAAAAGACAGAAATAAATAATTTGCCCACTTTTGTCTTTCATTTCACTACTCCATAGTAAACGAAGTTCACCGATCGGCTAGTGTTATATAAAATTTCATACATTTACCTATAATACGAACTTAGTTCTATATGACATAAACTAGTTTTTTTAATAATTATATAATTACCTACAAATATTTTATATAATTATTACATTGAATTAAAATTTCTGATCTTAATTTAATGTAATGTATGAAATTTTTTTTTTTTTTTAGATAATGAAATAAAAAAAAGGATTTGTACAACATTGCGAAGCGTTACCTTGATAAATAATTACAACTTATTCTTCTACTCATCAAAAGACCCAGTCACTGTGAAGCGGACAAGAGAAGTATTACACGGTGTTAGCTTTGGAAATGGATTTCCAGTAAAGGAAAGAGTTACCAACATTAACAAGCCCATTTTTATACCCAAAGACTCAGATTCTTGGGAAAATATTGGTTCGTCAAAAACTACTTTTGAAGAGGTAAGTACGTATTCACATAATGTACCTTGTACTTATGTATATTTAAATGTATTTTTATGATTATGAATGTAGACGTAAAGTTTAAGTATACAATAAGTTTTTTTTTCTTTAGGTTAAAGCAAAGCACTTGTCAATGATTCCACTGGAGGTTGAAGCCAACGTAGTTGCTGCATCTTCTGCGCCTTCAACTTTGCATGCTGAGCCCATCATCGATACATTAATTGATTCCAAATTGGACGAAATAAGGAATATTTTTAACTGAAAATAGTAAATATTTGTATTTGCATTGTTTAGGTGTGAGAATTAACCTAACAACAATCCCAAAGCAACGTGGGTAGAAAAAGCTTTCATTAATTGTATCCCTTTGCGTTTCTTATATGATCGTCGATAGCTCTGAGTGCGGAACGGGCAGCAATATGGTCAGAACTCAGAGCCAAGCTAAGCTGCACACACATGCGAGCTAGCGTCAAGTCCCCCGTAGACTGTAAAAAAACACGACAACGAATTAAAAGACTTATCCCCTTGGGCTTTTAAGGCATTTACTACGTAATGATCCCTTAAAGCAGCAATAGGTTTATCGAATTTTCATTGTTAATTTAGTTATTTAGAAAATGTCACACACACACAAAAGCCATGTCAGACAATTTTTTATGAGATAGGTATGTTTTAGTGAAAATAAATTTAATAATGTATAAGTATTTATTTTTATTTTACGTTTACGTGTTCCTCATAATTGTTCCTTTATAGTTACAAACTTATATATAATTTGGGGGTGGCTACAAGTTGGGGGTATCGTTAAGTAAGACCAAGACCCAAAGCGAGTCTGAAGCGATTAATTTTATACTTACTAAAGCAACGTGAGCAATGTTGAACCATATTTCCGATCTAATTTTCGGGTTTGTTGAAAAATATAGAGCTTGTCTAAAACATGGTAATGTAAGATCCCATTGGTTACAATATAGGCAGCAAAGCCCCAAATTGTTGTATATTTCAGGTCCTGTTGGGCATGTAGCTAGAAGCCTCCTGAAGAAGAAAAAAATAAATATAGTTCTCTAGCAAAAAGGTATTAACACTACATAGTATAAAATGAAGTCGTTTTCCGCGTCTGTCCCTATGTATGCTTAAATCGTTAAAACTATGAAACGGGTTTTGATGTGGTTTTTTTAAATAGCTAGAGTGATTCAAGAGGAAGGTTTATAAGTATTATTCATGCACAAAATAGTAATAGGTTAGGCGGTACGAAGTTCGCCGGGTCTACTAGTTAACACTAAAACAAAACCAAATCAGAGAATAAACCAATTGTTTACCGGTAATATCTTAAAGCAATCTCTGGCTGATCATTATAAAAATTGTACATAGCAATGTTTGCCGTAGCCTCCATATTAGTAGGATCTTCTAATGCAACTCTCCTGTAATCTTGAACTGACAAGGACGAGCTCCCCATTTCATCGTGAATGCGAGCTTGTTCAACTAACAATGCAGTATCTTCGGGAAACACAGATAAACCCTGTTTGCAAATTTCAAGCGCTGTAATAGGCTGATTAATATCCACAAACAAAGCAACCAGGCGAAGAAAAATAGCTACATGCTTGTGGTTTTTTAAGGCCTTTCTCAAGGATTCCTCTGCTGCTCTATGCATTGCAAGCATCAGGTAGCATTTTGCGGCTGCATAGTCCCACCACCAGTCAGAATTTAAATCAGTCTTCTGAGCTTCTAATGCAAACTCTAAAGCCTGAAAGCACAATTCGATTTTGATAAACTTAGATGATACTATTGATGGGAAAATAAAATACGTTTTGCTTTTAGGTCTTTCTAAGATCTATAAAGAAACTGCACTACTTACTTACTTACCTTAAATATTTTTTTATTAAAATATATTTTCTATCTACGTTATATGAAAAACTAAGCGTACAAATTTTTTTATTGCTAGAACATTTGTGCACGAACCTTACGAACATCACCTTCGCAGTATAACACATATTCAAACATTGTTTTAGAAGCAGCTGTAAATAGTTTGGTTTGTTTCGTAGCAAATGTTAGTGTGATTGGTGCTCCAGGTGTAAATGAGGCACCTCCTGCAACTGCCGTAGCTGCCCGGGACGCTCGTGCGGCCGAGTGCAAGGAGGAACGAGCTCTTCCAGCACTGGCTCCCGTTTGTCGCCGAGCTGTGGTAGTCGCTCTCTAAAATAAATATTAAATCATGTGTATGTATAGGACGTTTATTTACACTATGCGTGATTATGGATAAATCATAAAGGCATTAGGGTGAGTGAGGTGAGTGATAGATAGGTCGATGTTTACTAGCTACTGTACATACTTACAGGTGTGAAAAACGCAGAAGAACTTTTGACATTTGATTTTTGAAAAGATGTGCCAGGACGTGGAGTTTTAGCGACAGCAGTACTTATGAGTTTTTCGTCATTTTGAGAACCATATCCGACTTCTTCGTAACCTTGCCCAGCTATCTTAGCTTGTATTGTTTGTACGCGCATACGTATAAACTCAATCATACGATTCTCTCCTTCTCGTGCCGCTGCATCGCATGCTTTGAGACATTCATCGTATTGTTTTGTTTTATAAAAGTTTAGAACTTTATGTTCAGTTTCCATTTTATTAAACGTTTTAAAAACTCTTGAATACCGAATTTCCCCTATTTAAAATCTAGATAAGTTATGAGAAACTTTGTTAGGCATTTTAAGAGATAATAATTATATTTTATTTTAAAGTTTTTGTTACATTTAATTTATTCACCATTTATTAGAAGAACTCATTAGTTTGTACTTGTTTGGTATTTGTTTTTAGTAAAATCGTAGGTTGTACCATTGATTAATTTAATGTTTGTATTTCAGTCTCCAAGCAACCAATATTGCGTTGTTGAAGAGAAAGTAAGCAAACAACCAAAGCTATCTAGTAAAATTCGTGTATTTATTTAAGAGCCAGTTTACCGCGATGCAGCGCCATTTCGGAAAAATAGTTATATCTTCTAATCTAAGCCAAATATCAAAAATGTGGCACAGTATGACACTAGATAATCTTGCTTGTTCCAAAATGGCGCTAGCATCGCGGTAAACAGGCTCTTAATTTCTTAATACCTATGTATTACGTATTATTTAGGTATATTATGTACTTATCTTACTTTCGAATTCAAATTTATTTTATTTACGAACACGTGGGTATCTTACAAAAAGTTATAAATATAAAATAAAAGTTAAACAACAGAAGTATAGTACGATTTCGAGTTCTTCTTGTGTTCTTAAAGTTAAGGTTCCATTTTGAGTGGCAATGGCCCCCTCACTAGGCTAACCTGTACTGCGGTGACCGATGTAGTGACGACACATTTGTGTCCACGAAGAGAGCGATTTCATAAGCGTCGCGATTAGCGACATAAAGTATAGGGTGTCGAATAAATAAAATTAGATGTTATGAAGATTCTACATCGCGATTAACATAAATATTAATTAAATTAAAATATAAATTAATTTTGAATTGTATAAAATTTAAATTATTAATTAAGATTATGAATTATAAAACATGCAATGTGAACGTTAATAAAATACAACAATGAATAAACAAAAAAAAAACAAATACACAAAGTCACAAGCACAACAATGAATTTGGTCGTCACTATTGTCTGATATCACCCTAAAGATGTCCACTGATGGATATATTTGCTGCCCTGCCTTATTTTGGTAAAACGTATTATTGTAACACTGTGGTAAAACTAAGTATTGTAAGTTACAGTTAAGTAAGGTAGTGATAATACCTACATACATATTTGTATGCAATATTAATATTTTATATCAGTCATTGACTTTCACATACTATTTTCTCTTATACTTAACCTTCATTTTATATTTAGAAAAAAATCTATGCAAAAACGTCACAAAGTACAAAAAGCCCTCTGTGCGTAATGAATGCGTAAACTCGTTATTATTGCGCGGCCCGTTGAAGCCTCCCGTTACATTTGAATTAATTGCTTTATGAGATGGAATTAAATAATTCTAAACACCAGTGGATTTTAAACTTTTTGTTAATATTAATATTTAATAGGTACCTCAAAACGTTTTTTTTTTGTTTTTGATTCGCTTCGTTGGCTTTTGGTTTTGTTGGCTTGTCTTATATTGTGTTCATTCCATATATTCACATTATGCTGGATATAATCTAATTTAAACATTATTTTAATAAATCACCTATGTAAGTTATTTTTAAAAACTAAATGACAATTAAACGTTATGTTATTGAATCCAAAGTTTTGTGAGTTAAAAAATGGTTAACCTTTATTTAAGCAGTATAGGTAACAGGCTTCAGCTAACAAAAGTTTGATATTTTCTGGAATATTTCCTGAACGGGCAAATAAAAGGGACAGTTCTGAATTTTTGTCACTCAGTCCAGAAAGCTAGCACGTTTCAGTAGTTAGCTCCTCCGGTGAAGCTCGCTAGCAAAATGCTTTTGGGAAGCATAGTGTTGCTCATAGTTTTATTCGAGCAAACAATTGCGATTGATACTTGGAAAAAGCCTGGCTGTCATCGAATCGGTATCAAAAAATCTTTTTAAATCACTTTCCAAACCGGAGAACTTCGTACTGCCTATTACAATAGAAAATTACATAATATCATACTGAAGAATCATGTGTTTTTTTTAATTCTTGAATCTTGAACAAACATATACAAATACAACCTTTAGCATTTATAACTATCAATATCAATACATATTATAAAACAAAGTCGCTTCCTGCGTCTGTCCCTATGTATGCTTATATATCTTTAAAATTATGCAGCGGATTTTGATGTTTTTTTTTTGTGAGTGATTCAAAAGGAAGGTCTATATGTATAATACATGCACAACATTAAAAGTAAAAGGTGAGGCGGTACGAAGTTCGCTGGGTCATGTAGTATTAGTATAAATGAAGTATGATTATATGATTACTTACCATTTTAATATGATAAGTTATGAACTATCATTTCCTTGTGTTTTAATGATATGCGGTAAAACTTAAAATATGTGTGCAGTGACGGCCTAGGACGGCGTAACAGTTTTGTCTATCTTCTCGTGCGCTCGAGACTAATAGCAAAGAACAAGAGCTATTTTGCAATACAGAAAAGCCGGTAGTGACTAGTGTTACTGTTACGCCGTCCTAGACTCCTAGTCCGCTACTATACGAAAGTCAACGGGGACAGAGGCCATCTATCAGAACCAAAATTAACAAAACATTTTTATGTATGTATATATTTATTATATTATTGAGTAGCTAGTCAAAACCTATCTACTATATTATATTATATATAAAAATGAATCGTGGTTCGTTAGTCTCGCTAAAACTCGAGAACGGCCGGGCCGCTTTAGCATATTTTGGTCTCAAAATATTCGTAGTAGTCCAGGGAAGGTTTAAAAGGTGAGAATTTTTCCATATAAAAATGTAGGGCGCGGTACGAAGTTCGCGGGGACAGCTAGTTTATCATAAAATTTAACTAACCAACATAATTCAAACATTAAATCCTATGTTCCGTCAATGAAACTTCAATGAGGTCACTACCCGGCCGGAGGGCGATGACCGGAGAGTTCAATAACGTTTGTTTTTTTTTCTCTTGTAAATTACATTTATCAAAACTTGGAATTAATTTTTAACCAAGTAAATATATTTGTTTTACTGTATCTCTTGATGGAAATTAAGGATATTTTAGGGCACAAAACAAACTAATTATATCAATTAATAATGCATTCCAAATTGCACATCACCTGAAGAAGCGTTTTTATTATGTAAATTTACTGTAAAACTGTAAATTTCAGGTCACACAAAAACAGTTAGCATACCAGACTGCGTGGAATTCAAAATAACAACAAATGCTTGCCGCGGTTTCTGCGAGTCCTGGTCTCTGCCAAGCATCATGCTCGGCTTCAAGCTGCATCCTGTCACTTCGCTGGGCCAGTGCTGCAACATCATGGAGTCAGAAGATGTAAGTCGCACTAGAAGGTACTAAGTACTCAGGCCGGTTGATAGTTAGTTACTGTAGTCTGGGCTTTTGTGGTTTAAGGTGTTTCAATTATTTATGTTATAGTATTTTATATAGTGTTCTGCCAAGATTCTAACCTCCAGAGGTCCTTTGCGTAAGTCTCAGGCGTATAAGTACTTTAAATACTTTTTTTTTTTCAGATACCTGTTAAGGTGCTATGTTTGGATGGAGAGCGCAACCTCGTATTTAAATCAGCTATTTCCTGTGCCTGCTACCACTGTCAAAAAGACTAATAAAAGCATTAATTATCATAGATAACTATGTGCAATAAACGGCAAGAACGTATATTTTCATTATTTAGACTATACATAACACAGACACAGATAGAACTATTACAACAAGATATAAAATTATGGTTTTACTTTGTTCTCGTTTTAATAATTTAAACGAGAGCTAAAATACATAAGAAGACATTTTATTTTTTTTGTTTTAATATAGGGCAAACGTTTGATGTTATTTTGATTAACAAACTTATAAAGTTGGAAGAAAAAAACTACTGATACTGTAGGGACATTGCGCGTGGTTTGAGCCTCTATTTAATTTGTGGTCTGAGAACACTTAGTTTGGTTAATAAATTATAACTCATAATTCACTTTTTTGAAAATTTATAAGTATATAAGTATTCTGGATGCATGTACGCTTTGTTAATTAGGAACATTTAAGTAAAATTTATTGAGAAGTTGAGCTATATGTAACACTAGCTTTTGCCCGCAGCTTCGCAAGCGCTTTTTTATAATAAATGTAAATTACTTGTTCATTTGTTGTGTTAAGTATACTCTCTAATCTGTAGTTATACTCAGAACTATCAGGAAATCATTTCTAATTTCTAATTCAAACCCCTAAACAAATCAATATCAAGCAGTTTCCTTTTACAATACAAACATCTTTAGCTGTTTGGGCTGCAAGCTATAATATCCGTATTTCTGAATAAACAAACTAACCTTAGCCTTTATGCATAACTCTGACGATAAAAAAATCCAGTTCATCTACCTGGTATACTCCGTTTACTTTCATCATCATCGTCGCTCGCTACCGATAGACGTTCATGCTGTATGTATATTGGTCTTGCGCGACTCTTATCCAGTATACTTCAACAACCATTTCTTTTTTCATACAAACTGTTAAGCCCTATATCAGCGTTCGCAAAAACTAAGAGGACGCCCCTTTATCAAGGACTACAGTAACTATAAAAGCAGTTATGATACCATATTTGATGTTTTAATATTAATAGGAGCGTTTTTTGAAAATTCAAGTTTCTAGTGTCAATAGTTTAGATTTTAGTTTAGATAAACTTGTTTTACCCTGTATATGAACTTAAGAACTCAGGGGCAAAAAATAAAAAAAACTACTTGTACTTTGTGTAATGTTTTTAATGCAAAGAGAATCTACAGTGTAAATTTCAACATTCTGAATCCAGACGTTAAGAAGTTTTATACACACTGTTACACCTGTATACGGCGTCCCGTTTGTTTTTCGTAATTAGCGCCCCCAACAATCTAGAAACATCACCCATTTCGATTTCTAAGAAAAATGAGCGGTTTCGGTTTTTCATACAAACATAAACATCCTGTATCAAGTCTTTCAGGACTAATAAACGCAGTTTTGATATCATATTTGATGTTTGAGTATTATAAGAAGCTTATTTTGAAAAATTTCAAGTCTCTAGTGTCATTATTTTAGATTTTAGTATAAATTTGTTTCACCCTGTATATAAACTCGGGGGCAAAATATAAAAAAATAAACCATTTATGATGTTGGTGATGCAAAAAGAATCTTCACCCATTTCCATGTGTAAGAAAAATAATGAGCGGTTTCGGTCTTCATAGAAACTTTAACATCCTGTATCAAGGATTCCAGTAACTATAAAAGCAGTTGTGATACCAATTTGATGTTTTAATATTAACAGGAACTTATTTTGAAAATTTCAAGTTTCTAGTGTCAATAGTTTAGATTTTAGCGATAAACTTGTTTTACCCTGTATAAGAACTTAAGAACTCAGGGGCAAAAAAAAACTACTTATGATGTTTTTAATGCAAAGATAATGTACAGTGTAAATTTCAACAGTCTGAATCCAGACGTTTAGGAGTTTCATACACACTGTTACATCCTGTAAACGGCGTACTATTTGTTTTTCGTAATTAGCGCCCCCAAAAATCTAGAAACATCACCCATTTCGAATCAAAGAGAATCTACAGTGTAAATTTCAACTTTCTAAATCCAGACGTTACACCCTGTTTACGGCGTCCCGTTTGTTTTTCGTATATAGCGCCCCTAAGAATCTAGAAACATCACCCATTTCGAATCAAAGAGAATCTACAGTGTAAATTTCAACTTTCACAATCCAGACGTTACACCCTGTATACGGCATCCCGTTTTTTTTCGTAATTAGCGCCCCCAACAATCTAGAAATATCGACCACTTCAATTTCTAAGAAAAATAATGAGCGGTTTCGTTTTTCATACAAACTTTAACACCCTGTATCAAGGCTTTCAGGACTAATAAACGCAGTTTTGATATCATATTTGATGTTGTAAAATTATAAGTAGCTTATTTTGAAAATTTCAAGTCCCTAGTGTCATTAGTTTAGATTTTAGCAAAAAACATATTTCACCCTGTATAAGACCTCAGGGTCAAAATAAAAAATAAACTAAATCATTTATGATGTTGGTGATATAAAAGAAATCCACAGTCTAAATTTCAACATTCTAAACCCAGTAGTTTAGGAGTTTCATACAAACTGTTACACCCTGTATACGGCGTCCCGGTTAAGTTATCCCAAAATCCCGTCTTAGTGGGTGCCTACGTCACATAAGGAAGCTACTGTCCAAATTTCATCTTTCTATCTTCAGCGGTTTCGGCTGGGCGATGATGAGTGAGTGAGTGAGTGAGTGAGTAGATCAGTGGTATTTGGATTATATATATATAGATTATTATGTATATTTATTTAAGTATAATTTTAAAATAATAATATTGTATTGTTCGTGGTGTATCTTGCTTGCGGCTAGTCATTAGGACGTAAACGTATAATAATAAGGTTTAATTGATGGGATATATATTTAAATTACCTATTTAACAATAACATGTAAAATTAAATTAGTCTTCTAAAACAAAACAAGAACTGTAATAATTTACATTAACTGTAAATAAATATTATCTTAACGAAAGTTATATACACTATTTTTTATTTTACCTTACGGGTTAGATTTATTGATATAAATACATTGTAAGGGTTAAAATGTTTATTATTACTATTCTTGCTTCTACAGGTGTGTATTTTACTTATACTCGTGATCATTATAATTTTACAACATTTTGCAATAATGAGGGGTTCTCGTAATACGCCCTTAGATGGCGTTATATGGCTTAATTTAAAGCAGTTCAAAAAAACTTGAAAAGTTAATTTGAACTTAGTTAGTTAGTTAATTTTGTTTGGTTAAATTAACTTAACAAACAAAACAAAACTTGAAAAGTTCAAAACAAAACAAATACTATTTGACTGGCGCATGACGAGTTCCAGTTTTATTTGGAGCTTTCAATTATTAATTTTAACTTCAGCTGTAGATTTTTGCTAGCGGCACCTGGTAGCGCCGTGATATACCTTTTTTTTCTGTTGAGATGTCAAATGGGGTTGGTACACGGAAAACTTTTTGTAGAAGACGCTCTATATGTTCGACCCATAACAAACATATTATACAATAACAAGGCATTTTTTTTGTGTTTTCCGACTTTATTTTACACTGTATTGGTATTGTATCGTAGGAACGTAGAAGAAAACATAGTTGCAAGAAGAAATTAATGACTGAGAAGGCTTTTTACGTGACAAAAATGCGAACTTCATGAGCAAGTAAACAATGGGTAAACTTTAGTTAATGTTAGCTAGGACTATTTGATTATCATTATCTCAATTTCACATTTATTTACTAAGGTGTATGGACACAAATTCATACGAATGAACCATTTTAAATGACTTTTCCAAGTAAAACAAAATATAACCTAAAAACAATCAAAGGTCATCTCAAGATGGGTCAGAAAACCTTGTGCAACGACTGCAGACCCCCTAAACAGCGATAAGATATTTAATTAGGAACAAACCTGTTGTAAAACTAAGACTTCGGTAGTTTGAATATTCAAAATGTCGAAAATATAACCTCAATCCGTTTCGTTGCTTTGAAGTTCTTTAAACTCATAGCTTACTTAGGTTTAGTTTTAAAGTAAGCTGTCGAATTTGTTTGTTGTTAGATTCCTAATATTAAATAATAATTAAAATAAAACAATTAAATAAATAAAAACAGTAAGCAAAATAAAAAATATAAAAAAAAGAAATCAAAAAATATAAATAACAATCATAAAAATAAAATAAATGTCAAAATTAAAAACAAAAACAAAAAAAACAACTCAACTAAACTCATAGCTTCCTAGCCGGGAGTCGGGAGTTGTTAGAAAACTTATGATTTTCATTTTCCTTACACCCAACAGCTACATAGTGAGTTCTTTTGATACATAATTGGACTACCAATGCAAATCACATACTTACAAAACTTCGTTTGTTATGGGTCGACCGTACAAATGACACTAGCGGGATAAATTGGCAGTTTTCTTCCCCATTGAAAACCTCACATGGCAATGCCAGTCATGTGAGTGTTGTTATCGCCCTCCGGGCGTTTTTAAATAGTAATGAATGTGAATGTTCAGTTCATGTTATGTTAGTGGAGTCTGTTTACTGTATTGTATTAACATTTTAAGGTTTAAGATATTTATTATTTCCCATAAAGAATTTAAAATTCACTTACATGAGAGAAACGATAGTTTTATAAAGTATAGGTAATAATAAAAAGCTTTATAGATGTGGATTTTGCTATATAGATAATGTGGTTTTACTCATTCTTACAATATTGTTGATTGTTAAGTAGGTATGTACATACTCACAATTTTTTTAGATTCGTTTACTAATTTGAAGTGACCTTGTACAGTGGCGGACTAGGAGGCCTTAGGTAACAGATTTTTCTATGGTCTCGTGCCGCTTCAGTGAGGTGGGTATCGCTATGGCTTAGATTGTAAATATCAAGAGCCGAAAATCAGATTTAGTATTAGAAAAACGGGAACCGGAAGTGTTACGCCGTACTAGACTGCCACTGTACAGTGGCGGACTAGGAGGCCGTAACAGATTTGTCTATGGTTTCGACAGCCCTAGTCTGTATTACCAAAGAACAAGAGCTATTTTGCAATACAGAAAAACCGGAAGTGTTACGCCGACCGTGTCTGCCACTGTACATACGACATTTTATCCATCGTCCTACCCTATCCGTAGTCCGTATATCGTTTCCCCACCTCACTGAGTCCGTAGGGTAGGACGACAGACTGTGCGTAGTATCTCTAGTTGGTCTGTGGGACTGTGATTGTGCGCGTGAAAAGTGGAACGGGAACGCCGCATTGTTTTTTATTTTTATTTTTATGAAAGACAGAATGACAGATTCTGTTCTGAGTGTTCTGTGATTGAATTGAAATCAATCAGTATTAAATTATTTATTTTATTTTTTATTCCATGATTTCGTTTTAGTTTTAGAGTAGGTAGGTATGTTCCTTGGCCTGGCCTTGCTTGCTCCTCCTGTTCCAAGTTCAATATTTCTTTGCTGCTGTATTGTTCCATGGCCTGGCCTGGCTGACTGAATTTGAAATAGTTTTTAAAGATAGACGTATTCCACATAAAAAAATAATTCATAGAATAAAAATGTTATGGAGGAACAAACCGCTTCTAGCGATAGAACGCCAAGTTGGCAAAACTGTTTACACTGTCCAAGTTTACTATTCAGCAGTCCCTTGGAATTCGAAAGGTAAAAACGGTTCTATCACAGTAATTTATTAATTTCATAAACCTACAATACTTCTAGGTGCTCTAACTGGACAGGATTGGGGCTAATAATTTTGCCTATGCCTATGTTTATTTTATGAAATTTGTATGTTTTCAGGCACATTCAGGAGAAGCACTCTATTAGGGAGGGTACCATCGTGTTGTGCCAGTATGCCCCCGGAGGCCTGTGCACAGCACAGCAGTTTGGAGACCTGCGCCGAGCTGGATTCAAGCACCACATCCGCCAGCACCACCTGTACGCATCCCACACACCTGACAACTGGACATTTTACTCATCTTCACAGAATCTCCCTGCAGTCCTGAATGATCCTAATAGAGGCAAGCAAAGCAACTTTTTCACTAAGACATGGGGAGACAGTTTTGTAGATAAGATAGAAATAGACCAGAGCCCATACTTGCCTGAGATTAATCTAGCACACTTTGAAAGTTATTGCAAAAAGATATCAAAAAGATACCACAGACACACTAGGCTAAAAGAAAATGCTCAATTCAAATCCAAGCATACAATAGTGGAAAATGAGTGTGAAATACCAAGTATATTTTATGAGCAATCACTTCAGCTGGGTGACCCCGCAGTGTTCAGCACTGTGTTTCCAAGCCTGTGCGCTGAAGAACCTGCTGGACCATCAGAGTTGCGAGCTCTACAGGAGACCCTGAGTACATACCTGGATGTTATAGAGATGAAGATATCAGAGCAGGTAGCACAGAAATCTGATGCTTTCTTTCACGCTATGCTGTCCCATGACACAATTATGGAGCAAATGGCCCATGCAGTAAAGACAGTCCGACAGACTCGCACAGACATAGCTGTTATCAAATCCAACTTGGCAGACAATCCTTTAAAGTTAATCAAGCTGACTCGAGCCAATCAGAACATGGGCAATGTCCATGAGCTCCTCAAGCTAATGGGCACGGTGCAACAGACGCAGCCCATGATCCAGCTCCTTCTGAGCACCTCAGACTACGTGGCAGCCCTGGACCTTATCAGCTCAACTCAGAAAGTGCTGGCAACCCGCCTTTCTGGTATTCAAGCGTTTCGTCACCTATCACCGCAATTAACTGAGATGAAGAGGTTGATTCATAAAATGTTGAGCAATGAGTTTCAGAAAGCCGTGGTGAGCGAGCTGAGCCGCGCGCCCGCCGACGCCGCCGAGCTGCCCGACAGGGACACTCTCATTTCCATAGTGTCTGGTATCCTCAGAATAAAGGACTTTGAATTTATTGACACATTCAAGGTGGAAGCGATGACTTGTATTCAAGCCACCATAAAACAGTCTGTGATAGAAATAGTAGCTGAAAGAGATGGTAACACAGAGATTGTGCTGCGAGGATCCAGTGCTGAGAACACCTGGTTGCTAGGCAATGAAGGAGTTACATTTATGGAGCGGGTCACGCCCAACCTAATAAATATATTTAAGAGAATTATGTGCATTAGCAATTTGATTTTAGAAGTTTGTCAAATGGAAGATGTGACGGCAAACGAGGGCGAGGAGATGTGGTCGGGCGCGGAGCGGGCGCAGGTGGCGGAGCGGCTGCGGCGCGCGGCGGCCGCGCTGGCGGACGGCGGCCACGAGCGCTGCGCCGGCCTGCTGCTCGCGCCCGCCGCCTCCGCCGCCTCTACTGCGCATCTCGCCGCGCTCGCCCGCCTCGTCGAGGGCTTCTGTGCGGACTGCGAGGCCGTCACAGGACACTCCAGTAATGCTATGAAATTAGCATTACGGAACTTCGCCTCTAAGTTTGTACAAAATCTTCATAGCGAGCGGCGAGCGCAGCTGAACGCCAGCCTGGACGCGGAACGCTGGAAGGCGGCCGACGTGCCCTGCGATCTGCAGTGCGCCGTGGATAGCATCTGCCGCGCGGGCGGGATCCCGGACGAGCTGAGCTGGGAGTGTCCGCCGCGGCCCGACTCGCCCTACCTGCTGGTGGACAAGGAGCCTTACAGCGTGGTGGGCAGCGCCCAGCTCGTGCTGCGGGTGCTGCTAGAGTACTGCGCGGCGCGGCGGCACGCGGGACCGGCGGCGCCCGCGCTGGCCCGCGGCGCCGCCGACCTGCTGCGGCTGTTCAACTCGCGCTGCTGCCAGCTGGTGCTGGGCGCCGGCGCCATCCGCAGCGCCGGCCTCAAGACTATCTCGACCAGTAACCTGGCGCTGGTGGCGCGCTCGCTGCAGCTGCTGCAGTGGCTGGCGCCGCAGCTGCGCGCCGCGCTGCCAGCGCCCGCACCGCCGCCGCCGCCTGGCGCCGCAATGGCGGACGTGGAGCGCGACATGGCCAGCCACCTGCAGGAGGTGGAGAGCAAGATCTGCGTGATCGTGGGCGGCATGGTGGCGGCGCAGCTGGCGGAGTGGGAGGCGCGGCCGCCGGTGCCCTCGCAGCCGTTCCGCAACGTGTCGAAGCACCTGGTGCGGCTGCACGAGGCGCTGGCGGACATCCTGCCGGCGGCGCAGACGCGGCGCGTGTACGGGCGCGTGCACGAGCAGTTCCGCGGCGCCCTGCGCGCGCAGCTGGCGCGGCTGGCGCTGGCGGCGGACGGCGGCCCGCAGCACGGCCTCGTCACCGCCGAGCTCACCTTCTACTTGCAGACTCTCAAGACGCTGCGGCTCGTCAACGACGGCGACCCAGAGGACAACATTCTCTATGATATTTGGTTAGATTAAGTTGAAGATAAATCCAAAGATAGCATTTTTAAAGCACTTTATATTTATACCAAGCAATAAGAGGAAGACCATGATTAAATAATTACTCTGACCAAGCACGCTTCGATTTGATCAGTTACCTCGAGAGAGCAGTCTTCCTTGTTCTGTGGTTACCTCCTTTTTCCCTCTTGGATATAATGTCGCTCTACGAGAACAACTTTTCAAAAGTTGTTTTACGCTGAGGCTTGTTTGCTTATCAATGAAGAACGCGACACCTTTATTTTATGTATATATGTATCTATACATACAATTATGTTATTCAGTTGATATATTATGCTATGGTGTCCGGGTCCTGCCTGCCTGAAACGGCCGAGCTGCAACAGTAATCAGTAATTGCCCTCGACAACCTATCAGTTAAGGGGGTTAGGCTACGAACGCACAGGCGGTTTTTTGCCGCGCGGATTTTATGTAACATATTGAATCCTATGGAAGTGTGCGCACCAGCGGATAAAAAACCGTAAAAACACGCTTGTGCGTTCGGAGCCTATGAATAAGGTTCAAAATTAAATAACATACTTTGACACCGCGCGGAAATAAAACCGCCTGTGCGTTGGTAGCCTTAAAGTATATAGCATTCCCATTCGCGCACGAGAGTCACCTGTCGCCAGCGCCCGACACGTCTTTCTCTGTATAACCTATAACTATAACCACAGAATACCAGAATACCTAATAGTAACAGGTACAGAAGGCTCACTCAACGGAGTCGTTTAAATAAAATTAAATCTAGCTGCGTACACTTAAGCACAATCTAGCGCTCCTGTTACATATAACCTTGAGTTAACATCTCTCTCTCACTCTTATCTCCAAAGTCGCAATGCATATTCATGCGATAATGACCCGTGCTACTTCGCGAGAGCGCCTGTTTTAGGATCACTAAGGCTTCAAACGCACAGGCGGATTTTTATCCGCGCGGTAACAAACCGCGCGGATAAAAATCCGCTGTTGCGGTTTTATTTCCGCGCGGTTGGAAAGGTTGTTATTTCATTTTCAACCTTATTCATAGGCCACGAAGGTACAGGCGAATTTTTAGCCGCGCGGAAATAAAACCGCGACAGCGGATTTTTAACCGCGCGGTTTTTTATCCGCTGGTGCGCACACTTCCATAGGATTCAGTATGTTACATAAAATCCGCGCGGCAAAAAACCGCCTGTGCGTTCGTAGCCTAACGGCATCGAGCAATTATTAGGGATGCGAGAACTTGGCGCGAAAATTATGAGACGCGTGCGGCGCAACCGAGCAACGCGCTTGTGGCGGCGCAACCCGCGGCTGATGGGTATCGCCGGCCGTGCCGCCGCACGTATTACTTGCAGGTTCATACCAGGGATGTTGCGAACGTTCCCATTCGCATTCGCGAATGATTCGCATCATTTTAAAATTCGCTTCAACATTCGCATTCGCATCAAAAAGATTCGAATGTGACGCCATTGACACCAAGTTTCTTGTGTGAAGATGAATTACTTTAGGGGGATACCTAATGGTCCGGCGGGAAATTCACATTTATTCGCGTTTATTTATTCTGGCGAAATTATTTGTTTTTAATAAATTTTAAATGACTTCGCGTACCTATGTAAAAAACCATTTCCCACATTTTGATACGCCGTTTTTGGACAGAGTTAGGCGATCTTCACACTGCCACGCAACACGCAGCGTGGCGCGTGAATGTGTAAGACGGTTGTACCGGTTACCGCCTAAGGCGGTTATCACACTGCCACGCACCACGCTGCATGTTGCGTTTCGACGCAACTGCGCGCACGCACGTGGATGCATTTTCTGTGTGTTGGACTGCGCGTGTTTCTATACAAATGGAGGTACTTACAATCAACGTTAGAATACGCATTCACGCGCCACGCTGCGTGTTGCGTGGCAATGTGATAACCGCCTTACTGATTTGGAGTAATGTGTGAATTTGATTTTTGGTTTACGATAACTTCTAAGAATTAGGTAAGTACTTATATTAATTGTATGTTTATATTTGTTGTATTTGTAGGAAGTCTACTTTTTTTTAATTATAATTATTGCTTATTAAACGTGTTGATTTTTCTATACCTAAAGTCTTTTCACTGACCTTGTCCAACATTCGCATTCGCATTCGCGAATGTCTAAAATGCGACATTCGGAACATCCCTGCTTTATACCTAAAGTGCGGAGTGAGCCAGGCCTGGTATAACGCGAATTGGCATGCTATATACCCTTAACTTTCGTCCTTTACTATAAAATGTCCTTTGAAACGAAATTATATGAGAAACATTCCGACAGGAATGTGTATGACGCGACGATTCTAGCATGTTGTAGTGCTTGTTTGTTCCCTAAGGGCAAGGTTCATCACTAGTCTACGGGCACGCCCGGGGTAACTGCCACTCAGCTGGTGTTAACGCAAACTTATGTAAATATTTTATTTTTGACCGACGAAAAAAAAAGGAGGAGGTACTCAATTCGACACGTATATATTTTTTTTTTTTAATGTATGATCACGCATAACTTTTTACAGAGTAGTTCAATTTTGATAATTCTTTTTTTAATCGACAGGGCATACCTTGAAGTTGGTCCCATAAAAATTTGGAAATAAAATTCCCACCCTAAGGGTGGGAAAATAGGGGTGACTTTTTGGTCGGCGGGTGGATTTATCAACTCACAAGTTGCATTTTACGTGTAACACTATACATTTTGATACCTACTTACAATATATTTTGAAATGAAATAAAATCAGTCGAAAGACGTCCACTGCTGGACATAGGCCTCCCCCACAAATCGCCATACCGACCGGTCTTGTCGTCCCTGTCAACCATGTCGTCTGATCACCTTATGCGGAGTGACCACTGACCACCTTGTGGGAGAACAAAATAATAAAACCCTGAAAGAACTGAAAAGCATAAAATAAAACTTTTTATCAAAAAATAAAACCGCCGAAAAAAAAACTGAAAAGCATAAAATAATTATCGAATTACTAAGTTCTTAAAGTAATGTAGGGTATATACCAAGTAATTTTGAGTCGGCGCCACAGATTCCTCGTACAAAGACCATTAAATTAGGTACCTTAAATTTAAAGAAATAACCAAAATTCATGCGCTGCCGCGCATCAATATTTACGTAATTATGGAATTTGCTTGTGTGGCGCGCCGACTTAAAATTACTTGGTATATACCCTACATTACTTTAAGAACTTAGTAATTCGATAATTATTTTATGCTTTTCAGTTTTTTTTTCGGCGGTTTTATTTTTTGATAAAAAGTTTTTTATATTATTTGTTTTGGTGTAAGTACATAATTGTTAGGTAATTAATATTTTAGCCAAATTATACTAAGCTTATTAATATTTTGTTTTTTCTTTTATAATTTGCTGTAATAAATATTACAAAAAATTACATATACTTAACTAATGGTTTACACTTGCACACTGCTTCAGTGTATGTACAACGAATCAGGGTCATCTACTACTCTACTCTACAACAGTTTTTTTTTGTACTTTCTTTCTTACTCAAATACAGTTGCATGACAGTAAGGTGACCAAAGAGGCTACCTTTTCCCTAAAAACGATTGATTTAGTATGTTGGTGTGGTAGGATGTATTGAGCTGTAGAAATGTAGAAGTTCGAGGAATTTGGGCTGTGCAATCACTAAGTAACTAATGGAATTGTTTATTCATATAGCTTTTATCCACATACGGTTGAGAATTTCGTGTAAGAAAAACCACCTGTTCAAATATGACAACTATACGTTAGTATTTTTTCTTTGTAATATCACCTAAAAATAAGGCTTAGTTTTTTTACATTCACATTCATTACAAAATAAATTATTATATTAAATTAGAAACATATATCCTCAAGATCTTTGGGTAAAGTAAACGACAGTTATAATATGTTGACTGGGCTGAAAAGCCACATTCGAGACTTTTCGTTCATCTAGCTAGCTAGAGGAATGAATTTTCACAAGAATGCTAGGTGAACGGAAGAAGCTTCTCTAATATGCAGCTAATAAAAAAAAAATTACAAATGCAATTTATGTAACCATAGTAACAATATCAACCTAATGGTTTTCATTGAAAGTATTAGGTACTTAACTTTATACTTACTAATGCAAGTATGTACCTACCACAGAGTATATAACTACGATTAATAAAAAGATATACAAAACAAATTTCAGGCACAGCCACATTATTTCTTACGATCTACAATTACTATTCAGATTTTATGTCGTACGTAACAAATGCTAATAAGGTAATGAGCCTATCGGCCCTCTTATTAATTACAATACAAAGCCTTTTTGTCTATAAAAAAATAGCAATCAATCACCCTTAAAATAACATTTCGTATCGGGCACACCAGTCAAAAATATTTAAAAGCAAGTTCACCGCGATGCTAGCGCCATCCTCGAAAAAAAATTAGGTCTACTTTACAGTGCTCAAAAAATACTAAGCAAGATTATCTAGTGTCGTAAACTGTGTCACATTTTTGATATTTGCCTTAGTTTAGAAGATATAATTTTTTTTCGCGAATGGCGCTAGCATCGCTGTAAACTAGCTCTTAAATAAAAAAAAACTATCTCGAATCATAGAAGTAGGACGCCATCGGATACCTGATAACAAAGGCCAGTCCGGAGCAAAACACCTGCAAGGTGAGCAGACGGCGCGTGAGGGCAGCCTCGGTACAGGGGCCCAGCTTGACGAGGAACAGGTTAATGAGGGTGAGGTTATTGACGGTGAGGCAGTCCTTGTGCTGCTGTAGTTGGATGAGGCCCAGTCGATCCATTAGCGCCAGCAGAAGGCGGCGCAAAGCTGGCGCGGTGCTGACTTCAATCGGCACCGTACTAGCTTGCAGAACCCCAGATCCATCCGAGCGAGGCAACCGGTGCCGCGGACAAGGAACCACGTGCACCAGCTGCGGCAACGAGTACAGGAAGTTGACCACTTGCGGAATGAAGAACAGCAGCACTGTTTTGGAGAAGTGGCCCAGGATGCCCACGGCCGCGAACGTCATGCCGGACACGTAGCAGAACGTGTCGCCAACGAACACGGAGGAGGGGAACCTGCAACAGATATACAAAACTCCACTGAACTCTGCCATGCCATGTATAATGCCTGTCATGCCACGGAAGGAGGAGAGTGAAGATGGACACTGTGGCGCCCCGCCTACGCGCGTCGCGGTGGCTTTGCGGCTGTGGGAGTGTTGCGGTTTGCTCCGCAGTGTTTTCCGGTGCAAGGGTTCATATGTCCGCAAGGTTGGACAAATTTGGGATGGTGGGATAGTTTAATCAAATCCCCACGCATGTCCAAATAATAGAATTCCGACTCACGGTTTAGTCAATATGCCATATTCAAAGTAAACTGCATACATACAAAATGTTGTCCTCACCAGTTGTGTTTGAGCAAGGCGAGCGTAGTAGCAAGGTAGGGCAGCAAGATGTAAAGCGAGAAGGCATGTTGCTCGCGCTGCTCGCCGGCTAGCTCGAGCAAGTTGAAGGCGACGATGGAGGCGGCGATGACGGCGCCCTGGCCCGCCTCCAGCCCGTTCACTCCCGCCAGGATGTTGATGGCGTTGGTGCAGAACACTGCCAGCATCCCCATGTACACATAGTACAGCCAGCCTGGAAGCACATCAACCATACATCACACACTTCTGTCTGACACATACTTCATGTTGTTAGCATAAGCTGACACACAACCCTTTCCGATGCTCAAGACCATGCTTGGATAGTTTTACACTGAGTGTGTGTAAGTGGTTTTCTAATTATCCACATCATCATCAGCAGCTAATAGCCATTGCTGAGCTATGCTTGCTAAGTCACAATTCTAGTGTGTGATATGAAAATAACATTAAATAGGTTTATCTGCAGCATCAACTAACCAATATTAATAGACATTCCAAGCCAGTGCCTGAATGGAATGGGCACCACAAATGTGGTAGAGTTAAAGTTGACATAGTAGACAACAAGGAGTGGCAGGGAGGCCACAGTGGGCAGCAGCAACTTGTAGCGCCACCGGAGGTCCAGTACATCATCAGCAAAGCCGAGCAGCAGCATGCAGCATATAGACAACAGCGCTGCTAGTAGTTCTGAAAACTGTAAATAACAATTTTTACATTCAACTTGAAATAAAAAGTTGCACTTTTATCCAATAACAACTAATGGAAATTGCTTAAAATTAATATTGTATTAAGTTTGCTAAGTCATCTTAAATCTTATAAGTAGGTAAATTAAAAAAAAAATATATCCAGCTCAAAAAAATACCTGATTATGTGGAAAATGTTCTCTATCCATAAGACCATTTCCAAAGGCAACAGGAATGAAGAGGAAGCAGGTCACCAGGAATATGCATCCTGATACTACTCCCAGGGCTTCAGGGCTGAAATAAATAGTTCATACCACAGACCAACTAGAGATATGTTCATACTCACTTAATGTTTATTATTATTATTATTCTAATTTGATGGGCTTGACTTCAATTTAGTGGAGTATTTTGCCATTGTCAAGTTCACAAATTAGGTTAAAAGGGTGGGCTTAAAGCCTGGCAATGTTGTATGGTTATATAAGTTTAATAGATTATTGTTTAAAAGACCACTAACAAAACACATGGTTTCGGAACCAACGTTAAAACAATAATCCTTGAATTTAAATAGTAAAATGATTACAAATAAAAACTTTTTATCAAAAAATTAAACCGCCGAAAAAACTGAAAAGCATTAAATAATTGGGAAACATTTTCTATTAGGACTTAATTTACTCACTCTTAAAGTAATTTTGGTTAACCAAGAAATTTTAAGTCGGTGCCACACCACACAAGCAAATTCCTTAACTACCTATTGCGCGATGCGCGGCGGCACACGTTTTTCGGTTATTTCTTTGAATTTCAGGTAATTTAGTGATCGTTATTCGTTGATTCTGTGGCACCGACTCAAAATTTCTTGGTTAACCAAAATTACTTTAAGAGTGAGTAAATTAAGTCCTAATAGAAAATGTTTCCCAATTATTTAATGCTTTTCAGTTTTTTCGGCGGTTTAATTTTTTGATAAAAAGTTTTTATTTTTTGCTTTTCAGTTTTTTTTGGGCTAATTTTTTGACCCCAGCCAATCACCCTCCACAGCGTGGTCGCACCCCACAAGGTGGCCACACAACCTGGTTAAGGTTTAGGGACTAACAGAATGAGTTTCGATCACGACCGGTCGGTGAGGCGATTTTTGAGGGAGGCCTATGTCCAGCAGTGGATGTCTATCGGCTGAGATTATGATTATTACAATCATATAAAAAAGACTCATAATTATACCTAGCAGTTATCATGTAAATCACAACACGGCAATACAATCTGTGAGTGAACAATAAAGTCACCCCTATTTTTCCACCCTTAGGGTTGGAATTTTATTTTCAAATTTTTATGGGACCAACTTCAAGGTATACCCTGTCGATTAAAAAAGGAATTATCAAAATCGGTCCACACAGTAAAAAGTTATGCGTGATCATACATAAAAAAAAATAAAAAAAAAAAATATATACGCGACGAATTGAGAACCTCCTCCTTTTTGTTTTTTCGTCGGTTAAAAAGACAGAATTTAACTTACACTTTTTCCTTATTATTTTTACATAGATCAACGCCGTAGAGGCCTGCTTTTATAAACAAGTCTTTTAGTTTCGGGATAAGTCTATTTGTAAACCAATAAGCGGCGGCTGATAGAAAGAATAAGATGATAAGAGTCCACATTGTCACACAGTTTTCAAAATAAAAATTAGGTTATGTAGTTAAGAGTTCAATAATTGATTCCACGTTTATGTTACATGAGATACGTGGCCATTTGATATGTAAGATTAAACAATAGGAAACAAAGTAAAACCACTTGTTTACTTAAAATTTACAATAACTTTGCTGTTACTTAGGAAGAACACAACAAACACCAACAGCTGTTTCCATATTGAATTGACAGATGTTGAGGTGAGGATCAATCAATAGCATTGACGAAAACGTCAATGGAGAAGTAAACTGCCTGCGTGCTTTATTCATTCAATACTCCGTCAATCGACCCGACCGACCAGTGCTGCCACATCTAGGTATTATAATAGGTAGATCTACTTACTTTGGCCTCTTCTGCAAATCTACATAGGTAGATTATCTATTTCCGCATTTACAACAATTTAATTTGTATCTATCTACATACGGTTCCAAGTGGGTTGCCTGGAAGAAATCGCTTTTAGCGATAAGGTCGTCCGTTGCATGCAAATTCAAATGTTTTTTTTTTACCCCTGATAAATTACTTTTGTATCTTACTTTGTGTGCAATAAAGTGTTTTTTACTTTATACTTTACTTTACGTTCTTTTTTTCTGTCTGTCCATTTCAGCCACAACTTTTGTACAAAATCAACGTACTTTTCTAATGTAATGTACCGTATTTTTCAAAATCCGAGTTGGCTACACTACACTATTTTTGCTTGATGGTGGTGTGTTGGTTGGTGTATTGTATATGTACTTATGTACATAGAAAAATTTTACTCTCGCACTGGTAGGTAAGTAGGTACTTTTTATAAATTTTTGTAATTGGCAGGAGCTATTCAGGACCTATTTGGTTCGTCTAATACCGCTCCTAAGATTACAAATCCTTAAAACCCTTTTTGTTAAAAGTTATTTTGTAGGAGGTACCTACATAAATTGTGGGTTGGAAGCATTTAACACAAAATCCAGTTTCCAGTTTATAAACTAAAAATGAGTTCGATGGATGAAATTGAAGAAGAAGCTAAAAAAGCAGCTGAAAAGATGGTTATGAATATGATGCAGCGGCCAGGACAACTTGAAAAGGCAAATTTATTTTACTTACCTTGCAATAAGTAATGTTCTTTTACAACCTTTTTATCTTTATTATATTGATCATATATGAAGTTATCAATATTTTTAGGTGGAACAGTACAAGCGAAGGATTACCCACAAGAAAGCATCAATTGAGGCACAGCTGAAGTCAGCTGTTCAGGGCAAACTTGACGGAGTCAGCGTTGGGCTGAAACAGCTACAAGAGTGTCTGGATGATGTCAGCGAGATCAACACCAAGTAAGCATTCTTATAAACTTCTATGATTGTGGTTAAGGCACATAATGGGACATGCTTCTTTAGGCGACCACGGGCATATTTGTTAGAATTTAAACATGAAAGCTACACAAAAGTGCCTTAAAAATTCTAAGCATGAAAATCTAGTGCATCCTAGGCTCACATTTTAAATTTTGGCCATGGTTTAGGTAATAAATTTTTAATGCAATCATCCTCTTCTTCTTCTTCATCAGTTGTGGGGATAGAGATAAGTGCCTGCACTTAGCTTGCAAACTTGGAGCCATTGTGCATTTCCCCACATTTATAGGTGCCATCCGAGCTCATCAGCAAACTGCAGGATGAGGCCAGGATGCTCCAACAGCTCAGCTAGATGGTCAGCTGGGCCGAGAATGGACAACCTGGTTTCGATAGTGGCTGGACAGGCTAACAGCATATCTCCACCATCTCATCCACTTCCATACAAGCCCTGCACAGAGGGCTGTCTGTCGCACCATTAATGTATAAATGCTTATTTAATAAACAGTGTCCAGTAATTAGCCCTACAAGAGTGGTAAGACGTTTGCGGGACAGTTTTAATAAGTATCGCAGTATAATCTAATAATATGACTTGTTTCTTGATGAAAAGACAAAAAAATTACATACCTATTTCTAATATTTTTTTTAATTCAATTTGTTATCCATTGTACTTACTGTCCATTTCACTGTAAATGCTCAGAATGGATGAGCTAGAAGCAATCCTGTCTGGCGTGCCGCCGCTCGTGGCGTCCCTGCAGGCAGTCCGGGAGGAGGACTCGCGCCACTCGCAGTACGTCACTGCCATGGACAGCCTAAAGCACATCTTCACTGTACCGGAGAGCGTCGCCCGCACCAAGCAATGGATTGGGGAGGGCAAGCTGTTGCATGCACATCAGGTAATTCCATGATTTTTTATACTTAGTAAGTTGGGTAATCAGCCCTTTTTTGGCACTCCCTCCTATTATCCATTAAAAGGCAGAATTTAGGGATTTTTGGCATGAAAGAGCTGTAAAACGAAAAACAATGTAAGTATTGGGGGTGTTTTTTTTTATACTGCTTAAAATCCATAATGTTCAGTCCCTAATTAGACCATGCCAATAAAAGGATGGGGTGCCAAAAATAGGGCAGCTCACCCTTTTGCCTGTTTTGTAGTCTAATAATGTAGCCAACTCTTCCATGCTAAAGAGATATCACTAGCTTTTTTTTGTTTTTTTAAACATAATAATATTGTACTATGTTTGCCATAGTGCCTGCAAGACTTGGAAAACTCCCGAGATGACCTGCTTTACGAGCTGCACCGTCTGCCGAACCAGTCCTCTCACGACAAGATGATGCTGAAGGCGTACTTCGAGGACGTGGAGCTGGTCTCCAACCTGCTGGAGAAGCAGATCAAGCTGATCCTGGCGCGGACGCTCAACACTGTGCGCAAGGAGCCCACCGTCATTGTGACTGCGTTGAGGATCATCGAGCGCGAGGAGAAGAGGGACCAGATGGCTCTGCAGGTGCAGGGGTTTTGTTGTGTTATATTGTCAAACAAAGAACTTTCATGATTTTGATATGTCTATCTAATATTCTGGGAGGCACAGTATTTGTGTTTTTAAAAGTTTATACCTATATAACTTAATAATTGTATCTGCTAACAACCAAAATAGTACCTTCATTAAGTAATACTCCATATGTTCGCGTGATTGTTTATTTAATGAATAAAACATCTGGTGAAGTTGTGTAGTGCATTCTCTTCTACAACAATAAAATTAAATTATATAGTAGTGTATTAATAGAGCTAAGTGCACCCCACTTTGAGTTGATAAGTTAATGAAGGTTGTACAGTACTATAAACTTAAATAACCCAGTAACAATGTCGCTGAAATTGAGTCGATTTCAAACTAGTAAATAGTTCCAGTTATGGCCACCGGGTCATAAAAGTTTGCTGATACTGTACCTAGCACGTTGTAATTCGCCTCAGTA
Organism: Euspilapteryx auroguttella; assembly: GCA_951802225.1. Lineage (NCBI taxonomy): Eukaryota > Metazoa > Arthropoda > Insecta > Lepidoptera > Gracillariidae > Euspilapteryx > Euspilapteryx auroguttella. Next base: position 3,979,183 of record OX637652.1, on the reverse strand, counting down.
ATTAAGCATGTATTTGGTGTGTCACAGCAAGAAGGCCAATCAGGCTTCATGCCGCCGGGGCGACCAAAGCGCTGGCGGGCGGCAGGCCTAGCAGTTCTAGAAGCTTCAGTCCGCGAGCGCGTAGAGGGCGCGCGAGTGGCGGAACGCGCAGACGACAAACTCTGGCTTGTTCAGTACCTGGAACTTGCGCGTCAACTGGTGCTTGAGGATTTGCGCGTCGTGACGTCACTGTGCGCGCGCTGCTTCCCGCCGCACTACCGCATCGTGCAGCTCTATAGAGACATGTTTCACACCTGTTTGGCTGAGAGCGTGAGTGTTTGTTGGGGTCCTTTGGGTAGTTCTTATTTTTTGTTGTTTGTACCCCACGTTGGGCGCCAATTGATACACCTTTTTTTTCAAGGAAGAAACAACCTTAATTTACAAATTAAATAATATTATGTTTTAAAGATTTCAGCAATACAAAAGACATGTTCAATCAACATTTCAATTCATGATTTAAGTTCCAACTGTTTTCACAGTACAAAGTTTAAACAGATTATTTTTTTAAAACATCGTACTTACAACACTTTGTCTGAGCATTTTTACTAAATAAATAAAAAAACAAGAGTCAATACAAAATTCCCCAGCTGCAAGAAGTGATAGCGAGCGGTCTGGAAGGCAACGAGTACGTGACGCTGCTAGCCTGGGTACTGAACACGTACCCAGGGCCGGAGCTGATGGGCGCGCCCGCCCTGGCGCCCGCCCTGGCCGAGGGCGGCGGGGCCGTGCCGCCGCTGCTGCCTCCGGAGACGCTGCAGGCGCTGGAGGACCAGTACTTGCAGGTATTACTGGTCTAAGTCTAGGTTCTTTTCTGACGTATTCTTACTGAATATCTAACCGTTTTTATTATCCCTACTATCTATTGAAATATCTGAGAAATATACTTATGTATACTTTGTCAATGCATGTAAAGACATGATCAATGCATAGTATAAAACAAAATCGCTTCCCGCGTCTGTCTGTCGTCGTCCCTGTGTATGCTTATATCTTTAAAAATATACAACAGATTTTGATGCGGTTTTATTAAAAGGATAGAGTGATATAATTCATGCACAAAATAGTAATAAGTAAAGCGGTACGAAGTTCGCCGGGTCGACTAGTAACTCATATTTTCTTTACTTCGTTCGAGGGTAGGTACCCGTACCATAGTGACATCTATCTAAACATGAACCATTGAGAAAACCAAGGTAAAAATAAGATGCTAGGTTGTTGTAGATAGTTTCCCCGCCAAAAAAAAAAAAGGTTGTAGATATGTAGATGAAGTTGCCCTGAATGTCTGCCATTAGCTTTAGTGTATCCCGGGGTTTTTTCCTAAATAGATCCTCTGAGCGACGGGAAGTACGACAGGCATGCCTTCTCGTTTTGTCCTCAAAAAAGCTCATGGTGCGTGTTGTTGGTACCAACAGACGATGCAGAGCAACTACCGGTCCTGGATGGAAAAAACGCTGTCGGCGGAGCGAGCGGCGTGGCGCGGCGCCGCCGGGCCGGACGCCGAGCCGCACTCCGGCGCCTACTGCTCGCACGCGCCGCTGCTCGTCTACCAGATGACGGAGCAGAACTTGCAGGTACTTGCTGTGCTGACTCTGCTGAGCTGCTCTACTATACGGACTCTGCGGATTGGCGCGTACTGGTGCTCGGTGCAGTGTTGTACGGCTTACGGATAAAATAGCAGTGTTGCGTGTGTTTTAAGCGACTTTGTCGCCAGATTTTGCGACTTCTAGCGTCTTTTTAAGAATTCTGTCAAAGATGTAAGTTTGTATGAACTATCGTAAGAAATTCTCCTAAAAACTTTTTCAACTTCCACTTCTACTCCATTAGAAAATGAAAAAGTAAATTTTAAGTTTTTTTTTTTATTATTCATGACTGACATGGCAATTAAAGTTATCATTACACAGAATTTTGTGTTTTTATTTTCCTTTTTTTGATGGATTTTATTGAGCGACTTCTAACGGTTTTTACACGTTCTTTTTTTTTTCAATATCTAGCGACTTTTCCATGTAGGTTTAGCGAGTTTTCTATTTCGAAAACGGCAACACTGTAAAATAGTAGTAAAAGTGTAATATAATGTGAATCTGTGTACTGTACATGTAACAGGTGACGAACACGATCAGCAAGGAGATCACGTTCAAGGCGCTGCTGCTCAGCATCGAGGAGATCGCGCGCTACGGACAGATGTACCGCGAGGAGGTCGTACAGTTCAAGGTACTCCTTGACTATACCCGTAGTCTTGTAGCTGCACACTGACACTGACACTAGCTCCACTGATACAACACGAACTTCACCAACTTATTTCTACATGATGCCATCAAAATGATTTATGCAGCCTATTTTCTAGTGCAAATGCCTCTCAGGTAGGATGAGCATAAAGTTGTTTCTAAGAAATTTTTGACAGTGGCCAATTGACCAATCATTTTGCAATTACAATTGGATAAGAATCTTACCTGCTAAAAAACTTTGGTATCAGTTTTTGGGAGATTCCACCGCCGTATACCAATTCTAGAAGTGAACTTTTGGTATTATTACTTGATACGCTCTTGGCGGTGCGCACCTCCGCAGCGCGCGTATAGGTGCTGGTTTTTAACGCGACACCGAGACGACACGAGGCACGTGATTGTGTAAAGTAAAGAGGTCTTGGTGTCTCTGTGCACAGAACAGCCACTTCCTGGACCGCAGCGTGGTGCCGCACTACACGCAGCACATGATCTGCATCATCAACAACAGCGAGCTGATGGCGCGGCTGGCGGCGCAGGCGCAGGCGCGGCACTGGCCGCCCGCGCGCCGAGACGCCCGCGCCGAGGACAAGTTCGACGCTGCCCGGGCTGTCTTCCAGGTCTCTATAGTATACTAGCAGCTAGCAGCACATGACTGTGGCCTTTAACCAGTCTTTTGGCTAAGTTGATAATGACCGTGCCCTGTTCAGGAGCTGCGCGACCTGGCGGCCGGGTTCTTGCTGGCGGAGGCGTTCTTAGACCTGGAGGTGCACTTTGAAGACCTGTTCTCTTCGCGCTGGCTGGGCGCGCGCCTGCCGCTGCAGACCATCTGCGTCACGCTCGAGGATTACTTCCAGGTACACTACACACACGCACCCACAATCACTAGCACAGTGTCCGGTACATACACACATCAATACCACAGTGACTACGCTTTTTATATATTTAATTATCAATAGGGAGTCATAGACATAGACATATGTATTTAATATTTCATACGTACATGATATTATGTTATTAAATATTACCTTAAAAAAAATCATTGAAGAGGTATAAATAAAAGAATTAATGAAAACTTTCATTGTACAGGGATGTATCTTTTTTAAATTACTTTCGCTCGCTCATTATTGCGTATTATTTTTGTGTAAAATCATACTTTTTGCCTAGAGTGCGTACAAGCTGCTAAGTCTGCGCGCGGTCAAAATAAGAACCAATTATCAATCAAACTTTTGTTTTAAATGATGGGTGAAATACGTAGAGCGTCCTCAGTCGCGCGCAGACTTAGCTGGCGCGCACTTTATATTAATTTTAGTTTAGCTGGTAGTTCTTTTTAAATAATATTCAAATAAATGGTATAAGTATCTTAAAACTTTTAGGATTACAACCATCTGAGAGACAAGAATTTCGAATACGTTATAAATGAAGCCCAGAACATGGTTTACAAGAAGTATATAGCCGCGATGCTGTCTAAAAAGGTACGTACGACAGTTATTTTTGACCGACGAAATAAAAAGGAGGTGGTACTCAATTCGACACGTATATATATATATTTTTTTAATGTATGATCACGCATAACTTTTTACAGAGAAGTCCAATTTTGATAATTCTTTTTTTAATCGACAGGGCATACCTTGAAGTTGGTCCCATAAAAATTTGGAAATAAAATTCCCACCCTAAGGGTGGGAAAATAGGGGTGACTTTATGGTCGGCGGGTCGATTTATCCACTCACAGGTTGCATTTCCGTGTTACACTATAACTTTTGATACCTACTTACAATATCTTTTGAAATGAAATTAAATCAGCCGAATGACGTCCACTGCTGGACATAGGCCTCCCCCACAAATCGCCATACCGACCGGTCTTGTCGTCCCTGTAAACTATGTCGTCTGATAACCTTATGCGGTGGTAAAATAATAAAACCCTAAAAGAACTGAAAAGCATAAAATAAAACTTTTTATCAAAAAATAAAACCGCCGAAAAAAAAACTGAAAAGCATAAAATAATAATCAAATTACTAAGTTCTTAAAGTAATGTAGGGTATACCAAGTAATTTTGAGTCGGCGCCACAGATTCCTCGTACAAAGATCACTAAATTAGGTACCTTAAATTTAAAGAAATAACCAAAATTCGTGCGCTGCCGCGCATCAATCTTTACGTAATTAAGGAATTTGCTTGTGTGGCGCGCCGACTTAAAATTACTTGGTATACCCTACATTACTTTAAGAACTTAGTAATTAGATTATTATTTTATGCTTTTCAGTTTTTTTTTCGGCGGTTTTATTTTTTGATAAAAAGTTTTATTTTATGCTTTTCAGTTCTTTTAAGGTTTTTTTTTTTTATTTTCTTCTCCAACAGAGTGTTTTTTACTTTAACTATTTACTATGAGTTGTTTTGTTGCGATTAATTTCATAGTATGTCTTATTGTTATGTTCTTGCGTCTGTGGAATCATTGAATTGATTTGTTCTTCAACATGGTCCTTCGAGCCGGATATGTGGTATTTAAAACTTCCAAATATCGCGATTTTGGAAAAACGTCACCACATTTGTTTGACCTTGTAGTGTGTTTATTTAGTGTACTGAGTGTATTATTCCCTTGTACAAACGGAAAATTGCGAAAAAACGCAAAACAAATACTTTTTAAATAAAGAAAACTTTTATAATATGTGTTCAATTTGTATTTATTGACATTCGAAATTTATGAATCTTCTTATCAGTCATGGACGAGAAAAAAAAACCCGATGTAGAAAAAAATATTTCAATAAGAAAATCCGCACGCAGCATTTTTCGTGGATTAGCGCATGCTGGTTATGGTTACCGATCGCGATTGGTGCGCGATTGAGCCAAGTTATTTGTTTGTCAGGTGTCGTTCAAGACACAAGAGGAGGCGGCGGCGGCGGCGGCGCAAGTCAAGCGCGAGGCGGGCGAGGTGCGCGGCTTCTTCACGCGCATCGCGCCCGCCGCCGTCGACACGCAGCGCCCGCACGACGTCTTGCTGCTGATGGCCGAGGTCAGTCTTAGTGCGATTAGAATAAGAGTGATATTACCGTGACAGGTTTAGTTCAAGAGCCAGGAGGGGGCGGCGGCGCAGGTGGCGCGAGGCAGGCGAGTGCGCGGCTTCTTCCACATAGGTCACATTATTGCATCATTGGAGTAAATTATTTGTCAGTTTGATGTACATACCTCCCTTGAGATTCAATGCAGTGCAACATTCCGTAGTTTCTATAGTAATAATCTGGCTCTACATCAAGCGATCCAACTCGAACCGATTGCGCTTTCCAAAGGACCGACAGTCAGCTTCTTTGGAGCTCGCAATCGGATAACTTGGTTTAGTCCCAGATATAAATCAGTATCCCTCAGGTGATCCGCTGCCCGGACCCGGAGATGCTGCCCCTGGACCTGCACAGCCTGGTGGAGGCGTGCCCGGACGCGGGCGAGGCGCACCTGCTGCGGCTCGTGTGGCTGCGCCCGCCTGCGCCCGCCTCGGCTGCTGCGCCCCGCGACACCGTCCGCCACGTGCTCGCCTCGCGACAAGCCCCGAGTGTTGTAGCTGGAGGCTCGCCCTCGCACGCTCCTCACTTGTCACTCTTCAAGGACCTTACGTTCAGCGAGCGTGCGCGCTCTCACTTCGTGCTGTAGTCTACCTCTAGCCTCCTCCGTTGTGGCGAAGGAGACTGTTGTAGCTGGAGGCTCACCGTCGCACGCCTCGATCTGACTATTTTAGGGATCTTCATTTTGGTGAGGGCGCGCACTTGCACTTCGTGCAAATCATAATAAAATGAAGACATTGTTTTGCTCTATTGGTTTTATTGTAAAGCTAAGCCTCCCCATGTCCCCATTCTTAGCCCCTTCCAGCCTATTATTTGCATGTTCCATTTAGAGATTCTTCACTACAATAATGCATTTTTTTAAATACTGTTAAATACCAAGAATCCTTACATTCTAATGCAAATAAAAGGAAAGCGTGGCAAAAATGGGGCGGCGTTACCTTATATTTTATTAAATAAAATTATTACTATTTTAATATACTTAATAAAGACTGTATAAACTTTATTACGCAAAATTAGTTTAATATAAAATAAGTTAAATACATAAAATAATCTTCTCGATTTTGCAATCAATTAATGTAGTGACACCTAGGAAAATGTATTTATAAATTAAGATAAGGACCTTATTTTAATATTTAATAATTGTTAAATTTCTAAGAAATAATAGTGTTGCTGTTGGAGCTTTATTAAATTTTTAGAAGAAATGTATTGTTCGATGCAAAGCGAGATAATATCAATATATTTTTAAAAATAGTTACCTAAGTATTTTTATTATTTGAAATACTTACATACTCTAATCTATCTTGGCTATATACCACTACACTACCACTACATCACAAAATTGTAAGTATAAATCGTATTCAAACATGCTTATTACACACGTAAAATTTTTCTCATTTAATTATTTATTTGCAGATAAAATGGACAACGGCGATACAGATATTTTAAAGATCGACGAATAGCCAATTTGAGGAAAGTCTTAGTCGGTGAGTCTTATCTACTATGGATTATTTAACTTTTTTTATATAATAAGTGCTCCTCGACTAACCTTATGTTATAATCAATCTATTTATCTTTCGCTATCGTTATAAGTTCATAAGGTCACTCCCGCACAAATCTTTACTCAGGCAGGAGAGATGGTATGTTTTATTGTTAGTAGGTACTATGCTATAAGTACCTAACAACCTGAGATCTCAACGCATTGGGACTTGTTTTCTTTAATCTAATCATTGTGAGGGCACCGTGTGCTAGACGTGACATATTAATGAATAGTATCTTATGTTCTATACTAACATTCTAATAGGTGTATGGGGGGTTAATAAAACAAGTATATGGGATGTTATTCCAAAAATCTGAGTCAGTTGATACTGCGTCGCGGGTGGTAGCATCAGACATGAGACAGACAAGATGTATGAACGCGCGCGGCAGTCGCTAGCAGACCGCGCGCGCACGAGGCGCCCGACCGACCGCTCGACTTATAAGATAATACTAGATTATAACAAGAATGTCCGCGCCCGCGGCCGCCGTCGCCGCGCTTTTAGCGCTCGCCGCAGGTGAGCTCATGCCGGGAAATATCTATGACAAGGAGTTTCGCACAACATAGTGATAAATCAAAGAAGTGATTATGGTCACCGTACTCAAAACAAATTTCCCAAGTGACGTACGTGGGTCGAAATAACTCAAAAAACATTTCGTTCAAAGCCCAATTCGCTGGTCAAACTGATTTTTCTTTTAGTTTATTTGACCTATGTTTCTAAGATAAAGTCATGTGAACTTTTTTTCAACTATTGCAATATAATTCAGATGTAGTAAAGTAGTATGGTCATAGTTTGTTTGTGGCAGCAGTGTAACAGGCTTTGTGGTCATATAATATCAGGGTATGGTTTCATCTACTTACAACTTTTGAAAGAAAAATGGTTGGAAATCACCTTTTTTTATATAAAAAAAGGTGATTTCCAACCATTTTTCTTTCTTTATTTGTACTAGTCGACCCGGCGAACTTCGTACCGCCTTACTTATTACTATATTGTGCATTTAATCAATATATATAAAACTCTTCCGTTACTGACTGACTGACTGACTGACTGACAGACAACGCAGAGCCGAAACTACTGGGCGTAGCGGGCTGAAATTTTGCATGTAGGTTCCTTAGGGAGTGTAGGTGAGCACTAAGAAGGGATTTCCCGAAATTCCCACGGGAACGGGAAAAAAAGGGGAATTTTGTGTTTATAAGACATCTGCGCGGGAAAAACCGCGGGGCAGCCTCTAGTCAATATATATAAAACTCTTCCGTTACTGACTGACTGACTGACTGACAGACAACGCAGAGCCGAAACTACTGGGCGTACAAAGCTGAAAATTGGCACATGGGTTCCTTGGGGAGTGTAGGTGAGCACTAAGAAGGGATTTCCGGAAATTCCCACGGGAACGGGAAAAAACGGGATTTTTTGTGTTTATGAGAAATCTGCGCGGGAAAAACCGCGGGGCAACCTCTAGTCAATATATATAAAACTCTTCCGTTACTGACTGACTGACTGACTGACTGACTGACTGACTGACAGACAACGCAGAGCCGAAACTACTGGGCGTACAAAGCTGAAATTTGGCATGTAGGTTCCTTAGGGAGTGTAGGTGAGCACTAAGTAAGGATTTCCCGAAATTCCCACGGGAACGTGAAAAAACGGGATTTTTGTGTTTATGAGAAATCTGCGCAGGAACTACCGCGGGGCAGCCTCTAGTATAGAAACCTTCCTCATGAAACTCTATCGTTTAAAAAAAACCGCATCAAAATCTGTTGCATATTTTTAAAGATGTCCTATGAAACCATGAATTTAATTTGAGATTAAAAAAAACATAATTTCATTTATTTAAAGTATAACTATTCTAGTTGGGAAATTCCCCTTGTTAGTTTATGTACCTGTCTTAGGATTAAGAACAATGTTTTTAGGAACTTTTTAATTAGTGGGTAAATCATTCATTACTATAATTACCAATTTCAACTATTTAAATTAGCCACGACTTTTAGTACTGAAGGATCCGACTAAAATTTTTAACTATAAGTATTTTGAAAGCAAATATTGTGTATTTTATAAAACAAACAAAAAACGTTCGCAAAGTTTTTTCTATCATATTTCAATCAGAAACTTTAAAAGCTATTAAAATAAAATAAAACAAAAGTAAGAAAATACGGAGAAGGTATCTGTTATCGCGTCAAGAGTAGTAATCATTGTTATTAATAGCTGAATTTATTTTGGTAACATGTTTTAAGACCTGTGATTATAATTAAATGTACTTAAGTAGGTATTTATTTATTCATATAATATGTATAACATTTTATAGACATAACTAGAGGCTGCCCCGCGGTTTTTCCCGCGCAGATTTTGCATAAACACAAATATCCCGTTTTTCCCGTTCCCGTGGGAATTTCGGGAAATCCCTTCTTAGTGCTCACCTACACTCCCCAAGGAACCCACGTGCCAATATTCAGCTTTCTACGCCTAGTAGTTTCGGCTCTGCGTTGTCTGTCAGTCAGTCAGTCAGTCAGTCAGTAACGGAAGAGTTTTATATACTGGGTGTTTCTGACAAGGGGGTAATAAATCAAAGGAGGGATTCTGCTCACCATAACTAACAACTTTCCCAAAGCAACATGGGTCAAAATCTCAAAAAAAATAACAGCTGTTCCATACATTGGTTCGATCAGCTGACGGGGTCAATGTACGGGACGGCTGATTTTTATTTTGAGATTTCGACCCATGTTGCTTTGGGAAAGTTGTTAGGTATGGTGAGCAGAATCCCTCCTTTGATTTATTACCGCCTTGTCAGAAACACACTGTATATTGATTGATAGTATGTTTTATGCAATAATAGGAACCTACAAACGCCGCCATTTTTACGAAACAATATAAGTAACTATATTAAGAAAAACTTAAAATTTTACAAGAGGTGATCAGGTGACACAATGTGACGACAAAATAGGCAGTCGGTCAGGAATGATAGATGCGCTTGGCACGCGCGGGCGTGGAGTGGTGGCGGCGGGCTGTGCTCTACCAAAACTTGGCCAAGACAAAACACAGAAGAGTTATTAGGACTTTTTATTAAAACTAGGTCAATTTGTCAACTACGTGACCCCTAGTTTTAAAACTATAATCGGAAAACTATGAGTAAATTTGAAAGCGGTGGAGAGTGGTTGGAATAGGCATCCCCTCCATCCAATGCATGTAAAGTTACTTACTTTCTTAGTCTTAGAGGGCTAACTCTACGCCATTGGCACCAATCATCGTAGCATAGGAGTAGCTACGTATGAATCTACCTACTTCGTTCATGTACATGTTGATACCAACCTTGTAATAGGGCGTACAGAACAAGGATTTTTATCCTTGTTCTGTACGCCCAAAAACAAAACCAAAAATGATTTTTTTTTAATAAGAAAGAAATTATGAATCTTCTGACAGTTGAGAAAATAAACTAAGTACCTACATAAGTAGGTTCTTGAAACTTCATCTTCTGAACCCCTGTTATTGTTAAATTGATTGTCATTGTACACCTGCTCGTGTGAGTTCATATTTATAGTGCAACCGAGCTTTGCAATATATCCTTATTATGGGGCAAATTTCTCCGTGCAGTCAATAGAAAAACCCCTGATTGTTAATATTGGGGCATTATTAAATAAATTGACGTAAGAAGCATCGAGCGGGCGGTCGCGCGGTATTTTTAACATTCCCGGACGCCCCAAGGTTGCCAAACAGAACAGATCGCGTCATCTGGACATTATGACCCAGTTACTGCAGGACATGGTTATGAATAGACACCGTCCTTGCCGCCAGCGCAGCAGAGGAGGGAGCTGGTTTAACGACGCTGCCATCAATGCTAACTAATAGTATTGGTGTTCGATGTTACGACTGTTTGTTTGGTTCACCGGGTTGAAGGTCGGCGCGGCATTCAATGCCACTGCCACGGTCGCATTTTGTGGACCATTCCAATTCACGCGCACGTAACGGAAGAAATTAATGTGTCTTTCTTCTGTATGATTGAAGAAGATCTGCTCTGGGCCTAGATTCTATAACAGAAGACAATAGAAATATAATAACAAGAGGACTTTATAATTTTTTATTTAATTTGAGGTTGAAAACCACGATGAACCCAGATGTGTGTGTACCTCCAGAGCACAAAAAAAAACTCGTTACATTAGATCGGAACTCATTCACTGGCCTCTCAAATATTGTTTATAGTTTTTATAGAAGCTTCTATTTTAACGTTTAACCATTACAAGCTATACAAATAGTAACAAATAAATGGTGTTCCTAAACCTGTGCCCGACACACCACCCACGTTCATTACCTACAACCGTCTATTTTTATGTTGTACATAGAAAACTAGCGCTTGTCTCTGGAACAACGTGCACTACACGTGGATACACCATATCTTGTTAATAGCTTGTTAGGTAGCAAAATTTATTATTATTACGTCCGACCGAATACGAAAATTAGCTCATTGTAAGTACATATTACTCATCCCACATTAAAGAAACAGAATTAAGTAGTTATAACGTGATCCTAATCAATATATATAAAACTCTTCCGTTACTGACTGACTGACTGACAGACAACGCAGAGCCGAAACTACTGGGCGTCGAAAGCTGAAATTGGCACGTGGGTTCCTTGGGGAGTGAAGATGAGCACTAAGAAGGGATTTCCCGAAATTTCCACGGGAACGGTTAAAAACGGGATTTTTGTGTTTATGAGAACTCTGCGCGGGAAAAACCGCGGGGCAGCCTCTAGTTAAGTATAAACCAGTTGCATTGTTTTATACAAATATAGAAATTATCTCTTCTTCCTTCCAGTGGCATCAGCAATAACGATAACAGAATTCGCGGTCCCGAAGGCGATACCTTTGGGCGGCAGCGCGGAGCTGCAATGCCGCTACTCGCTGGAGGCGGGCGAGGCGGAGGGGCAGGTGGTGCTCAAGTGGTGGTGGCGGGGGGAGGGGCAGGACGCGCCCCTCGTCATATACCAGAGAATCGGGGGAAATGCGCCCTCCGTCGTGCATAGGAATATTGGTAAGAATTATAAATTGTGTTTGATAATTCAAAGCTCTTGAATATTAACACAACTGTAGCTCTAAAACCACACATACCTACTCAATACTAAATATTTTATTGTTATACAAAACTATACAAAAACAGTATTACATTATGTATACTTATTGCATAGTTTTAATCGTTTCCTTAGTACAGAATGGAAAATTACATTGTTCAATTAAGGGTGCAGGCAAATAGAATTTGTATGCAATGGGCGGCCTTATCGCTAAAAGCGATTTCTTTCAGGCAACCAACGTACAGTACATAAACCTATCCAACCGAATCAATTGAACAACACAAAGGCATTTTTACAACTAAACTGTGTACTTCTTTCCAAAGTTTATTTTAAGTTAAACAACTGTCGCTGTATCATGGATTAACGTCTTATTCCTAACTAGAGGGTGCCCAGCGGTTTTTCCCGCGCAGATTTCTCATACACACAAAAATCCCGTTTTTCCCCGTTTCCGTGGGAATTTCGGGAAATCCTTTCTTAGTGCTCACCTACACTCCCTAAGGAACCTACATGCAAAATTTCAGCCCGCTACGCCCAGTAGTTTCGGCTCTGCATTGTCTGTCAGTCAGTCAGTCAGTCAGTAACGGAAGAGTTTTATATATATTGATGACAATATGTGTGGTTGTTGTTTCAGAGGCCCGAGGCAACGACAGCCTGCTGCTGGTGGGCCTGCAGGCGGGCGACGCGGGGCACTACGAGTGCGAGGTCGCCGCCGCCATCGACGAGGACCGCCAGCGGCAGGCGCTCGCCGTCTACAGTCTGTACCTTTACTTAGTCTGTTACTCTACCACCCGATACACATAATTACTATACTAGGGGTTTCTTACAAGGCGGTTATAATTGAAGGAGTGATTCAGTTTATCATCTTACCTAACAATTTTCCTAAAGAAAAATAGAATATTGATAAGTACTTTAAAAAAATATATCAGATGTCTCAAAAAAAAGGTTAGCTCAATCACTTGACCCTCTTATTCTGTTACGCTAAAAGATAGCTATTATACTTCAACAAAGCTTTATAAGACATTTCATCTAACTAAATAATTATAAAATTTTAGTAATCCGGGCGGTGCCCAATTTTTTTTTTCTTATATCTAAAGATACCTTATATAATTATTTGCGTTATAGAAAAAGAGCAGGACAATGAGAAATTAGTAGCTCTTTAATTTGACTTTGTTAGATGGCTAAATATTAATATTATTTGTACCTATATCTACCTGCAGCGGAGGGGTCCGGGCCGCACGTGAACGTCACAGAGGCGGAGGAGGACGTAGAAAACGAGGAGGAGCAAAGCGAGCGCAGCGAGCGAGGCACTGTGGCCACCTGCGAGGCGAGCGAGGTGGCGCCGCGCCCGGACCTCGTCATATCACTTGATGGGTATGTGCCTCTTGTATGATTTGACGTAGTAACAAACTAAACGATGGTAGATGTTGGTCACACCCAGAGGAAATTATGAAAGAGAAAGAATAAAAGTTTTTTTTATTTTGGTTTAAGTTAATATTGTTCTCATTCATAATTAAATGTCATAGAGGTGTAACCTATTGAAACTTTTCCATCTTTTTGTTACCATGTTTTGATGGATCGTGTTCGTAATTGGTATGGCATGCCTATTTAGTGAGTTATATAGGAGTTACATGTGTTCTCATATTGTTGAGGACTTTTCTTTAGCCCATAAACTTTCAAATATAAAATGCATTGCGAGCGCTCTGCTAATAAAATGCTCTGCAGTTTGGCGGATGTTATATTTACAGTTATCTTGTAAATGATGAAATTAATAAAATCCCTATTTATTTACCGAAATTACTCAATGGATGAACATAATACATTGATTAATTAAACTCCCCTCCCCTCCAGCGTGGTACTGAACTCTACCCAGGAGGTGTTCGATCTCCCGGGCGGGCTGTACAACGTGACGGCGCGCGCGCCGCTGGCCGCGCCGCGCGGGGCGGGCGCGCTGCGCTGCGAGCTGTTCTACGAGGACGCCGCGCTGCCGCACCCTGCCTACCTAGACGTCATGCTGCTGGAGCCGGCCGCGGGTGAGGCTCTCTCTGCCATCATCATCATTATCAAACTCTACTCTTATCATTGAGTTACTGTTCGTACGTCACGCGTACAAATAATGTTGTACGGCCGGCACTGCCGCAGGAAAATAGATATGAGAATTTCTTCAAATTTCCAACTTGAACGTTATGAAATGTATTTCGCGACGCATGTTCGACTTATGTACTCATTTTTAGTTATAAAAACAATGAACAATAAATAAAAATCAAATGAAATACTATAACGATTGCATGTCAACTTAAGCAATTAACTGCATCTCGTGTGTATAACTAGTTTAGAGAGGAATAATTTTAAAAGTAAATAGGCAAAATCTCGGGAGTCCAACTAAAGATTGAGGGAGGCTTGATGACGCAGCTTAAATTTAGAATTTTGCATATAATAATTTTATATTAGTTTTAACAACAATAATTTATTTTTCTGTATGGCTGTTACAAAATGGCTGCAATGATCGTACAGTCTTTAATGTGTGTGTTTGGTTATAATGTTGAACAATGAAAATATATTTCACCTTATCGTACTAAAATAATATTTTTGTAAGTTCACGCCACGCATGCATTATTTTATTACCGTACCGTTGCTATCCCTTTAAAATATTTTAAACAGTTTTAGGACAAGTATTCGCGTAAGCTTAAACAGTACCAACCCAACCTGTATAAATATGTCAATTTTATACTTCTATCCTCGTAAATATTTTTCATTGTTCAATATAATAAGTAATTATTGTTTGGGCAATATACCATTACCTACTTTGGTCAAACCAAGAAATCGGACTCTGACTCTGATTTTATTTTAATTTTTCTGTTTTTTCTGATGAATAAACTTCGATCAATTTAACGCTTAAATAATGAGAGAACTACATTGAGTGTCCACTCGAGGTTTGGTCAAGAGGTCGCTGGGGCCGGCTTAAAACTAACGGTTGGTTGCGGCGGGCAGGCGAGGAGACGACCACGGAGTCCGCCGCGCCCGCGCCCGGGGACTCCGCCACCGACGCCGAGGAGTTGCGCGAGCCGGACGCAGGTAACAGACACACCGACAAACACACATACTTACTGAGATAAATATCTTGTGTTGTAAAACCTTCTTAATAAATGCTATTTTTTTTATGAAACTATACTATTATTATTCTTAAATGTGTGCAATAATTTTATTCCCATGAATCTGAGAGAAAAGATAATCTATCTAGAGACCTGTAACTTGGTCGCTTGGACGGGACTACCTTCCAACTATCAGGACTAAGGTAGACTCGCCTAAGTTCGGACGAACATTGGAGAAATTTCGAAGTATAGGCATTTTGATTTTTTTTTCTTAAGTGAACTTACGATTTTGGTGATTTACTCTTCTATGAATTGATGAATAATAAATGTAGATTTACCTCAAATTTTGTAATCTGCGTAGTTACTATACTTTAGGCAAAACATGCGTTCAAAAAGCCGACTTTTTTTTACTAGTGCTAGAAAAAAAAAACTGGTTTTCCGAAGATCGGACTATATTATAAAATCGTTGTTACGGGTATTGTAATAAAGTTCACGTTAGGAAAAGATCCGAAATTTAGTTGGCAACAACATATCAATAGATGATCTCGTAATTTCCTATGGTTTAGTTAGTAAGTACAATGTTTTAAATTTTTTTTCGTGTTTTTATAATCCGGTCTTTCCTCCTCGTCCAAAAACATGTAAAATATAGATTCTCAAACATAGGGAATGTGGTCCCTAGGGTTCCTTAAACTTGTAAATAACATTATATTTGAAACCCTACGCCTACCTGTTTACACTATGCAGAAAGTATTACGAGTTATGCATTTAGAATTTAAAAAAAGTCAAAATTGACGGTAAAAACAATTAGTCGTGCCGGGCCTCCTAGTCTTCTATAGTAATAAAGTTTGAGAACCACTGAATATTTTTGGACCGAACACTGGTTAGTCCGATCTTAAAACAGAGAGCGAAGACCGGATCTTAGGATACAGATGTCGTAGGCGGAATCTTAGTATACAGATCGCGAGATAACATTCGATTTCCGGTCGAATTTTGAATGAAGAAGTACCTAAATAAAAAGTACTATCCACAAAAGACCATTAAAGATCGGATCACCGAAATATTCCGAAAAAAACCTTCTTTTTTTTGAGACTCCGGTACGCCGTTTCTATCCGTCGCAGCTCCGACGGCGGTATGAGGAGTTGGGCAGAATGAAATGGCGAATCAAACAATGTCGCAAACAGTTCAAAATATCGTCTAGTTTGTAAGTAAATCCGAGTATACGGTCTTTGGTCACATCCGATCTTAGGCGAGTCTACTTACCTCTATCATGCTCTAGGTTAACGTATGAATTGTGTTATAAACATAAAAAACATGAGAATAAATAAGATCTCTTAGAACGATGTTGTTAAACAAATAAAACATAAGAAATTTACAAGTAAGTAAATTTACCTATAAAATTGTCACAAATATATGAATGTTATTTGTGTATTTTTTGTTTGTATTTGTGATTTTTTCTGTAGACATTCACAGCTTGCTTTGTTTTAAAAAATAACTAATAACAAGTGTATTTTACGTAATTACAAAGGAACCAGCTGAAAAACCTTTCTATAAAATTTTATTGTTTAACATTTTCATAAAAATAACGAACAATAAATAAATATTATAAATTATATCCCACATATTGTCTGTTTGTGTAAATAATTTATTGTTTGGCTATGTTATTATTACCCCACTCCATCAGACCTTCTTTAATATACAACGTTTGGCCGTACCATGAATCGTGATCAATAAGCATTTAAAATTAATAATAAGAACCTGACTCAGGGAATCTATTGCCCTTTTCAATCGCTTAATGAATGAAAAACATTTTCTCATGTTAATTAAAGGAATCTATTTAGTTAGGACGTTGACGGAATATTATAACTTTAATTTATCATTCCAGAAAGCGGCGCGGACGCAACGGGCGGTTCTGCGATGCTGCTGACGCTTTTGGCACTGCTCTACTTAGTTTAGATTTATACTTTTTAGGTTTCGTATTAAGAATATCCTAGATTCATTCATTGAAATATAAAGCTGTTTTAGTTTTATTTTATTTTAATAAAAATCATTTCGAAATCTTTGTGCCCTTTAACAATTTTAAAATTTTGTTAACTAAACCAGTTTTAATAACTGAGTACTTACAAACAATTGCAAACTTAATTTGAAGAATATATTTCAATGAATCAATAAAAGACATTCGAAAATGATTTAATAAGAATAGTTTAATTTATTTGTTTGACAAATAACACATTGTGATACCAAGTGCCATTAACACTGTAAAGTAATTTAGTTTTAATGAGAGTGTTTATTTATGAGCTTTAACTGTTAAATAAAATGCTATTTTTATATCAACATTTATTATTTACAAACATATTTTAATATATTAAATGCGGTAATAAATAACTCTTAAGTCTAGTTATAGGATATTAACAAAGTTGCAATAGAAACAATATGTATAAAAGAAAACGGCCATGTCTTTCCCGCGGCGCCAGCGAAAGCATTATCGGTACCTAAAATAAAGATATTTCATGACAGGTTAACAAAACGATAACTTTATACATAAATATAATACTTACTTAAAATTTATTGTTCTGTAGGCCTTTGATTCTCTATATTTGTTTTCACCTCTAACCATCTTTTTCTGTTTATATTATCGAGCCTGATGTCAGTTATTTTGACGCCTGGCGCGACAACTTTAGCTAGTCG
This sequence comes from Euspilapteryx auroguttella, assembly GCA_951802225.1. NCBI lineage: Eukaryota > Metazoa > Arthropoda > Insecta > Lepidoptera > Gracillariidae > Euspilapteryx > Euspilapteryx auroguttella. Next base: position 3,961,522 of record OX637652.1, on the reverse strand, counting down.
CCAATATACAAACCAACGTTATCCGGAGTCCTACATTTCGTCTTTAATGTATTGCTGACCCACCACCTTGTATCTAACGCCATAATGCTATTTACGCTTCAAGAAATATACATTATAAAGCTAACTTTCTGTATTACCTGTGTGCTCGAGCTCCCTAAGGGCCGAGTACCCGGCTTGCGGCACGAGCAGTCGGCACGCCACGCGCGGCCCGCGCCCGCGTCCCGCCGCCCGCGGCACACGCGCCGTGCAAACTGCGTCGTAGTAAGGCCCATCACTACGCCATACGCGGAGCTCTTGTTGCTGGATCAACATTCTAAAATAATTAGGAGACCCATTACACCGATATAGGTACAGGAATGGAAAATATCAAAAATATACCACAACTATTTTGTTAAATTAAACAACACCGTAATAAGTACTGAATTATCTAAAAATGTACTTTACAACTTATAGAATAGAATAGAATAGAAAATGTTTATTTACAGCAACACACACATACATAAAAAATACATTAGAAAATACATTTACAAAACAAAAATTAAAACAGTAAATATAACTCAAATAAAAAATAAAACTAAACATGTTGTATGTGTTGCAGTTGCCGTAAAATGGCACCGACTCAGCATATGCTGACGGTTTTCACCGACAGCGCTGATTTTCAGCCAATGCCAGCAAGTGACCCACAAGCGTTCTACGAGTGCCCTACACGCAAAGCAGTGAAATAACATTATATACTACATATACATACATAGGTAAGCAGTACTAATGTTGGCCCCCCTCCAATGATTGGCCCTTTCAATGAAAAATCTATTTATTAAGAGTTGTATTTATATACCAGAAATGAAAAAATATTTATATTTTTCTTTATTTAAAACACTCTACAACGAAATTAATAGTTTTTAAATGCAACAGCTAGCAATTGATTAAAAAAATACTTTGTGTTGGACTACAACCGAGGGTGTGTTTTCTTATGAAAATCGTAAGAAGTACGTAACTTTTAGAATGGTTTTACTCGTTTTCTTCTTGTTTAAATTGCAATATATGTTTCCATATATGTTTATTACACTTCAATTCAGGTTTATTTACGGTAATTCGTGAAAAACACTAAAGATTAACCTCAAAAATAGGTAGGCCAACATTAGTACCTGTGGTAAGTATGAAGTATCAGTTGATTGGCATCTATGCCAATCATTGTATTTTTTGCTTTCTAATATTATTTATATTTAAATATTAAATCAAATCTTATCAACAATTGCGTTTAAAATGCTAAATCTTTTTATTTAATAAAATCAGAGGAACTAGATTTTGGCAGGGCCAATCATTGTACTTTTGTGTGATTGGCCATGCCAATCATTATACTTTTCCCTATGCCAATCATTGTACTAAATTTGTAGTTAAATAATTCACCAATTTGATTATGTTCTTTTTATTTTATCTTGTTTATTTAGTATTCTTATTTCCGAGAGATAATAGTGCGATTTTAGGTATATGAAGGGTACCTTTCATTTTTGAGCTCAAAAAAATATTGTCTGGGCATCATTATTGAATAATTTAATGGATCAGTATAGTCATTGGCCTAGGAAAGTATAAAGATTGGCCATGCCAATGCCCAAAAAGTACAATGATTGTCATGCCAATCATTGTACTAGGGTATGCCAATTTTTGTACATACCCTGCCAATGACTGTACTTTTCGCTACATTTTTATATTTTTATTGATAAAGTTGTTTATAAGCTAGCAAATAACGATTCCTGTGGTTTAATCTTATACTCAGATAAATGAGCTACCATCCTACATTAACAGTTTTTCAATTTTGAACCTTATTTGGCACATAGAAATGTTCAAAGTCAAAACTTTTCTTAAGGGGCCAATCATTGTACTGCTTACCCTACATATAATTGAAAAATATATATATCATACTTATGGTTATACTTACTTACCAAATAGTGTACCCGGTAATAAAATACTTACATAATGGATGATAAATAAATAATTATATATAATAAAAATATTACTTTGATGCGATACGGGTTGTCACGTTTTAGTCAGCGTGGTAGTGGCATAGGTATAGCAGAGGTAAGCGGAGCGGGAGCGGTGGTAAGGTATGGGCTTAGGAAGGAGTTAAGAGTCTCTGCTGATCAAACAAATGCACCCTGAGCTTACGCACAAAGGTGCACCTACTTGAAGCTTCACGGACGGGGGGAGGGATATTATTCCAGCACTTGGTCGCCGCGTACCTAAAACTTCCTCGGAAGGCCATCGTTCGGTGTTTAGGAATTCGCAACGTCATCCTGTGGACCTGCCGAAGTCTCGACGACCAGTTTAGCTTGCAATATAGATAGGTGGGAATTTTTGTTCGAATAACTCCAAAAAGCAGCAAAGCAAGATGAAGTCTTCGACGAGCCTCCATGTTCAGAAGCTTTGCGGCGTTCAAGTACGGAGTAATGTGGGATCTAGGAGGAACTTTGAAACAAAAACGTGCACATGCGTTTTGCACACGCTGTATTAACCTTTTTGTCCGGTCAAGTATACAGCCACCATAAACGACATCACAATAGTTCAATCTCGACAGTATAAGCGATTCACAAAGCATGACACGCAAATCAGTGCTAAGGTAATCACGTATACTGTAAAGAATCTTCAGGCGGTAGAAACAGTTACCTATAATGCTGGCGATGTGGTTCTCAAAATGCAGTTCATCGTCCATCAGCAATCCGAGGTTCCTAGCCTCTACCACCCGTTCCACTGGTTCACCCATAATGGCTATATCATTGGCGGAAAGGGCCTGCACCGTATTATGGATTTGAAGTTTCGAGCCAAGCACCAGATACTTAACAGGAACTTAGGTACCTACAATATTATTTAGCTGTAATTAGTACTGACTGATGCGGTCTCTGGCTTTATTAGATATTATTATCAAAGTAAATAAGTAATAATAATAATAATAACACATCACACTCAGAGCCCCTAACTAGGAAGAACCTGTATCTAGGGCGCCCGAAACACACACAGAGACGAACATCACACCCAGACCGGAAACAAACATCGATATTCATCATATCAATATTCGCCCCGCCCAGGAATCGAACCCGGGTGCTCACGCTTACTCAGTCCACATCACTGCCAACTGAGCCACGGAGCAAGTAGAAGATATAAAGAACACAGACTGGTCAGAGTGCAACTCGAGCAGCGGCTGCGGGTAGACGCGGCGCGCGGCGCACGTCACTCGCAGCTCCCCTCCCGCGCCCTCACCCCCGCCGCCCTCTGCCAGCTCGCTTACTGACAGGGAGAGCTCTTCTTCTGGACCTGCGGGACATCAGCATACATCATTGCCTATCGCCTATTGTCACCTTACTTTATGCTGATTGTTAACATATTTTTAGATTTGAGTACAATAAAGTGTATATTCATTCATTAATTCATTCATCATTATACTCGCACAACGCCCTATCAACAAACCCTTATCTAACACCAAGAGTAAAGCGCTCTCTGTCGGTTTGTTCCATTTCATATAGTATCACACCATAGACAACGCTTAAACCGCTTATATGCACAGCCACGGACTCTTTCAGCGTCACACCTTTGTCTATGGTCTCGTGCGCGCTAGACTGTAATCCCAGAGAACGAGAGCTTTTTTGCAATACTGAAAAACGGAACGAGTTCGTGACTGCCTCACTATCTGATTGGATGTCGCCTGTGACACGGCTTCTGCGCGAGGGGAAGGAATGACTCATTCCGAATGAGGCTGCCCTCGTTTGTCTCTTACCTGACGAGCCACTGGCAAAAGAAAGACATGTCGCACAAATAGTAGGTATCAAGTATTTTTCTGGTACGGTCCTGGAGTCGTGGCGGTCAGACGATGCAAGTTCTTTTCATATATACTACTAGAGGCTGCCCCGCGGTATTTCCCGCGCAGATTTCTCATAAACACAAAAATCCCTTTTTTTCCCGTTCCCGTGGGAATTTCGGGAAATCCTTTCTTAGTGCTCACCTACACTCCTTAAGGAACCTACATGCCAAATTTCAGCTTTGTACGCCCAGTAGTTTCGGCTCTGCGTTGTCTGTCAGTCAGTCAGTCAGTCAGTAACGGAAGAGTTTTATATATATTGATAATAGAACGGTCAAGCAAGAGAGGCTGCGAGATCCATACTTACTGAACACGAGCATGTATTGTTCGCGAGAATCTTGCGCGTGGTCGCTGGTGACGGCGCAGGCGTACTGGCCGCTCAGCTCCGGCGTGGGCTGCGGGATGCGCAGTGCGCGCCGCTCCTGCAGCGGGTCTCCTGATCAAACAAACAAATATAAAATAAAACAAAATATACCTATTATATGTATTAGGTATGTACAGTGGCGGACTAGGAGGCCGTAACAGATTTGTCTATGGTTTCGTCAACCCTAGAATGTAATACCAAAGAACAAGAGCTATATTGCAATACAGAAAAACCGGAAGTGTTACGCCGATCGTGTCCGCCACTGTACCTCTACCTAAGTCATCCGAATCCTAAAGTTGAAATGTGTTTTGAGAGAGACACATAATAATAACACAGAGAACCAGAGCCTAACTACTTAGGCAGAACCTGTATCTAGGTTGTAAGTACGAAACACATACAAAACAACAAAACAGGATTGCGTTTGCGTTAACTATCTATAACACTGACGCATATAGTTGTTGTAAGTAAGCACATTATAAGTACTTTAATCTATTCCATGGTCCTCAATAACGGGCAATATTACTTCAAATCAGGCTTGCCGTAGGGCGCCCACACTTACACAGGCTCTCCATCCAGCAGCCAGCTCAGCGTGAACTGCTCGTCTTCCGCGTGCACCTCGAAGTCTAGCGTGGCGCTAGAGTGCAAAAAGTAGATAATGTCTCACTAGTAGGTCTGTAGGCGAGGTCCACACGGCCCTGCAGCGGCGGGCGCACGTCAGGCTCGCCGTAGGGCGCCCACACGTACACCGGCTCGCCGTCCAGCAGCCAGCTCAGCGTGAACTGCTCGTCGTCCGCGTACACCTCGCAGTCTAGAGTGGCGCTTGTGTTGCTCTGCACTAAGTCCGGCACTGACATGTTTGTTATCTTGTAGGTGTTCAGGATATCTGGAAACAAAATAAGTATTCATTATTGTGGAAAACTATAGCTACCTATTATAAAAAAATGAAAGTTTCATAATTTAGAATTTTAGAGAAAAAGGCGTTTTAACCACACGCCCTATGATGTGAAGCTGCTCCTCTGATTGTACTGATCTCCTATCTCTCTGGTAGCTGACGGTCATTATCGCTCGAAGAGATTTCTTCCAAGGAATTCATATAAAACAGTGATAGTTTACTCACCACCACTAAATTCAGCAACCTTACGCACACTACACATACCTACAGCGGCAATGTTCAAGAAAGCAGGTTACTTACTAGCAACTACGAGGATATTGTTGAAGACCCCCGGATCATGCCCACCGTCCACGTCCATCCCGATATTTGTTTACAAAACACTCCGCGGTATTGATGTGAGAAACCGAAATCGCTCTCACGAGTCGCGCCCCACACTTTCAGATGCCGCGCTAATGCGAGCCACGTGACAACGAGAGCGCGCACTCAATGGAACGCGCGCATAGCAGGAATGCACGCAATATCGGCACTTGGTGCTTATCATCCAAGGAAGAAAATGCAAAAAAAATTGTGAGATTACATAGTATCTAAGGTTTCTTATTTTAAAAACACCTACCATAACTTCATTTATACTTACTTAAAACAAAAAAAATATGTTACAGTAAAAAAGTATTTTTATTCTCACTGTAAAATTAAAAATAGGAAGGTATAGGTTCATATTTTATAAATGTAAAATTATATAAGAAAAATAATGGCGTCTACAAATTATTATGCTGGAAAGTATTATGTCTGAATTTCATTGAATGTACAAAAAAAACTAAAACAAAACACTTTATACATGAAGTTAACGAAAAGTTGTAATACGTTGACGAAAGGCAAACCCTATTTCTTCCAGGAAACCTATATTTCATAAAGGAATTTAGAAATAAAACATTGTTGTTAGTGTTATCATGCCACAGAATAAGTACAGTACAGTCTTCTAAAGTAATGCTGTTTGTTACTCCAATTTTTACAGGTAAATAATATCATTATTTAGTACTTACGGAAATGATAATTTTGATAAATAATAAACGTTGAACCACGCACGACTGATCGCTGCCGTTACATTTTAACAAACTTAAGGTAGCCCAGACATTATAGGTATTTACAAAGACTGTAACATAGAACGTCAACGTTAAGTAAAATATTTAACTCATACTTGCTACTAGAGTAGCTGACCTTTTTAATTGGATTTACTCATATGAAATTGTATTGAAAATACGAATAAATAAGGAAAAAGTGAATCGTTTTCAAAAAAAACGCACATAAAGGGCAAATAAACCTAACAGTTACACTACATCGTGTTCACAACAAAGGTAGAGATCTTATACATACATACATAGTACTTTTACATACAACATGAACAATGTACATACATTTATAACTAAGCTTGAATAATGTCTTGTCTTAGTAATTATTACAATAGTTTTGGTATGGCAAACTTTATTTTATAAATACACTTTGCAAAGCTGTTCATACAATTTAAACAGAATAGCACTAGAACATTGAAGAACCATAAGTTATTTCTTTAAAATAAATATTAAAAATTGAGCACATTTTATTAAACTACTTTTGAAATTTGGCTAATCGATATTTTACAGTACCATCTCATATTAAATTTTGAACTTAGAAGTTTTTGTATCCAACAGAAACTATGGCCTATCCAACAGTAATAAGTGCTATCTGTGGAGTGGTGGAGATTTATTAGGAAGTCATACAAAAATTACTTGCAAAATAATTAATATTAGCTATAGCCTCGTTAACATGCAACATTAACAATATTTATGCATAAATAACCTATCTATTTATTACAATTAATATTATAGAATAATCTTTCTATACCCTTTTAAAAGGCAACCCTGTTCACACGACCTCTCAACTATAGCCTCTTTTGTACATAGGTAGTAGGTATAATTAAAATTTTACTAGTATGTATATTATAATAATAATATATCAGTAACACATGTTATTCTAAACTTACGTTTGCCAAGTTTTACAAACCCCTGACTAGGTGAAACCTATATCTAGGGAGCCCGCAACGAGACAGCGATAGCACGACGAATAAACTTAACAATCAATGAATATTGTTTTCATTCATGGCGAATTATAATTAATAGGGAAAACACTTTTTTTTTTGGAATCTCAAAGCTGATACAAGCCCCTGACAAGGAGAAACCTGTAACTAGGGAGCCCGCCATGTAACAGGCATAAATATGGAAGACCTTAGATATAATAACTTTTTGAAAGTTCTTCAAAACCGAGGACTAACATGTAGGTTATTGAAAACATATATTTTAGCTTATCACTTATCACTGTTTAAAAATTTTCTGTACACCTGCCTGTTCACAAAATATTAAAACGCAAGACGAATAGCTAAGTGAAGTGCTGGTCATCATAGATCATTTTAATGAAGTTAAAGAGCGTTCGCTGAGCTTTAACCATTACTTTATTGCCGATCGTAAGCAACTAGCAAGTTGTGGTGGGGCAGAAATAATCATGTTCACATATACTAGACAGTCACGTGTATTTGTTCACCATAACGGCTTTATGCGTGCTCTATACCTTTCTTATACTACTATCAAAGAACCACCTATACCATTCAGTCAACTACTTTAATACCTAAACTTTATACATACTTATCCTATTTCTCACTTGAATCATTTAGATCGGGTATTTGATGGTAAGACAACATATTCCCAGACTTGGTAGGTACTGATAGATAGAATCAGATGCATTAGTCAATGCCTAAAATTTAATTTCAACCAACATTGTAGTTTGAATTCAACAGGCAAGCCATATTATTAAAATAATAGCTATCTCTGGTGCTCAGTACAGTGATTCACGATATTAACTGTAAAAACATTAATTAAAGCTAACTACAATAATAATATTAAGTCTTTGGTAAAATAGTAAAACGAGTAGGTACGCAACAAATCTTCAGCATGGCAGGATACTGGTTTTTTATTACATTACTTAAAACAATTATTGAGTAGGTATGTAACTTTTAAATGATTCACAATTATAATTTCACAATAAATGCATGATAGCCTATTCTTCTTTGCAAACTCAATAAAAACTATATATAACTACATGAAATAGGTACAATAACAGCATGTTTTACACCTAGAGGTGGTGATAAATTAATTGCACATTTAACACGAATGTAACTTTTTTTTATATTACGTATTTGGCCGCTGTTTTCTCTTTGGCATATTTAGCATATCATGAACTTAGGGTCCCGTTTTAGCCTAGTACCTGTGTCCGTCTTGTGGCGCGCGGCGCGTGGTGCGCTCGCCGTCCACGTCGATGTCGGTGCTGGCGGCCACGGACGTGAGCGCCACGGTCTTGTCGAAGTCTATGGTGGTGTAGCCGACGCCGGCGGGCGCCGCGGGGGCAGCCGCCTCGCCCGCCGCCCCCGCCGCCGCCGCCGCCGCCGCCGCCGGTACGACTCGCTTGAGCGCCTTGTGGCTTGCGGCCGCTGGGCCCCTGCCAACACCTGCACCCTCTTCCTTATTTGAATCAATATCTAGTATAGCATAGTTCACACCTATCTCCTCAACTGGTGAGTTTGGTGTGAACGTATCTGATTCCGAGAACCTTCGATTGCAGGCCGAGGATGAAGCCATCTCGCCCAAAGACAAATTAGCATATGAATTCATCTCCTGTTTGATAGCTAGGTTGAAGTTGCAGTATTCTGGCTGTGGACGAGGTGTGAGAGGCGTGGCTGGCCCCGCGTCGCTCAAGCCACCCATGGCCTGAGGGACCATGTTCATGTAGAGCCGGGCTTGTTGCTGCTCGATGGACAGCTGTGCGTAATGCTCACTAGCATTACTGAGTGTAGGAGACAGCGCAGTTGCTGCTTTATTTGAAGCATGGATGTCATTCATATATCTATTCTGTAAAAACAGTGTTTCTTCTTCCAAGTCTCTTAGATTATTCCGCGCCACTTCTTGGTGAAGGCTTTTCCTCAAAATAGCCAGTTCCTTGTTCACGTCATTGCTGTACAGGTGTGTGTCTTCTGGGACCTGCTCTGCCTGGTTGTTGTTATGCTCTCGAGACTTAAAATCTTTCATTTGGTAGACATTAGGAACTTGGCTTGTGCTGTTTTGAGGCCGGGGATATAACGGCATGCCTTCTGAGTTACCTGCTGACTGATGAGCAGTAGAGGGACCTGTAGTCTGTGCCGGCAAGTGAGTGTTTAAATTGTTACGGTGATTAGACCTTGGCAGACTATTGTCCACAGAGGATCGAGTGCCATTGCCTTGCAGCATCTGTCTAGGTGCAGACTGGGGACTCCTGTTAATAATGTTTGATGGTATTTGGAAAGGCATTGTCTCATGCAAAACATTTCTCATTTGAATGTTCTGTTCAAGTGTACTGAACAGCATTGCGGCCCTGCGGCATCGGAAGGCATAGATACCTTCACCAGTAGGACATCTTCGACCTAAAATTTAAATTAATATTATAAAATTTTGTTTGCATGTAAGAAACAGAAACTCTCTCTTCTAAAATTTTAATACAATATAATAATTTTAAAATATATGTAGGTAATAATGATTAGCTTGGATGGCTCCAATAAATGTGAGGCAGTGCGCAATGGCTCCAAACACAAGTTAGTTTTTATAATTCAAAGTATTTGTAAAGTATCAAGCAGGCAATTAAATGTATTCTGTTCAAGGACAACAAATAGACCCACCTGATTCAATGCTGAATATATCAGCATCGAAGCCATATCTTCTGAGCGAGGACAGGGGCCAGATTGTGGCATCTCTGCCTTCTCTGTAGAGGATGAGCTCAGTCTCCGTGACCTCCAGCTGGCCGGGCCACAGGTCAGCGCCCGTCTCGTCAATATTCAGCACACGGAACACGTTTGGATGTATGTCTCCGCAATCCTTCTTGCTTTGTAAACAGCCCATTTCGGAAAATGATTGAGAATGATTAAAACAAAGATGACACTTGTTACTGCTCGAACTGCATTTTCTGTTGATAAGATCACCAAATTGCCTACATTGTTGCACGAAGGTAGTTTTTGTAGCTTTTGCTCTACTTTCTTTAAAGTAACATAGTAACTAAACTTTGTTTTCGTGAGTTTCTCTGAAATGAAACAAAATTGTGTGATTTTGCTTGTTCTTCTTCCGAGGGCTCTGCTTGATAAATGATAAAAAAAAAATCAAATCAAATCAATCCATCAAGATAGGATGTTGCCAACGCTACGCACAACAACGTAACCACGTTCACTCTATGTAACGTAACAGCTTGAACGTCAAGCCATAATCCTCACAACTTGTGTACTTCAAGCTGTAATCCTCATCTTTTAAATCTTCGCTAAAACAAATTTTGAAAATGCAAATAATTAGTCATGAATTGATCCAAATTGGTCCACAACGTAAAATAATTAGTCCACTTATACTTTAGAAGTTATAGCCACATGTTTGTGAGGATTATGGCTTGACGTTCAAGCTGTAATCCTCATCTCTGGTCCAAGAAAACGGTAGTGTCTATCGACTTGGTTCAGGTCTAAATAATTAGTCCTCAATTGATCCACACGACATGCCAAATCTCAGAATTGGTCCTCCAGAGGTTCCGAAGTTATAAGGGCATCTTAGTGAGGATTATGGCTTGAACATTTGGCACCTTTAATTATCTCCGGAACGCCTATAGCTATTGGTTTGAAATTTGGCCAAAAATTAATCCTCAATTGGTCCACCAGAATCATAATCATTTTTAACTAGGTTTTCTTTGAAGAAGTACGTTAAAATCATCGGTTTTACTTTCCCATACATTGCGATCCATGTACAGTTGTGCACAAAATAATTGATAAACATTGATATTAACCGGTTACCTAAACGATTCTTTAGAAGAGTAAAGTGAGTAAAGTATGTACTTATTATTTTGACGAGTTCCCAATTACGTAAATGTACTTACCAAGATATTTAACCAAAAAAAAACCTTTATCTATGATTTATATTTTTGCATGTACTTCAATTAAAAGTTTAAAATAGTTTCTTTTCTTACTTAACTTAATTACAGCACCGTTAATATTGCTAAAATTATTTAGTATTAACAAAATCACAGTTGGTTCAAGTGTAAATAAAACTACAACAAAAATTTGTTATGTACTAGCGCTTGCACCCCTCATTAATTAATTATTTAAAGTAACCAGTGTTACTATGTTTGACATTATGTGTCTGTGTCAACGTAAACTGCTATCTATGTGTATGTATACATATTTTTATTATTTTGAATGTAAGCAATAATAAGCGATTTTGTAAGGGCGACATTGGATCTTTCTGTCCATTACGCAAAATGTGTTTTAAACGCGGAGGGGAGACGGAGCTGCGGGGAGTAAGTAAGTACTATTTATATTAGTATTATTAGGTACCTACTACTATTGTATAAAATACTAGTCGACCCGGCGAACTTTGTACCGCCTTACCTCTTACTACATTGTGCATGTATTATACTTTAAACCCCTCTTGAATCACTCTATCTGTTAAAAAAAACCGCATCAAAATCCGTTGCATAGTTTAAAAGATATCATACATAGGGACAGACGCGGAAAGCTACTTTGTTTTATACTATGTATTGATGATATTGATGACAACAGTAACAAACAACACAGTGTAAGGGAAGACGTACGTCTACTATCCCTATATGTATATATTGTAACACTGATCTCTATCTTCGATTGCGCGCACGCTGCTTTTGAGTGGAGACAAGGATAGTGCTATTTGGCCAATCCTGGGTTGATAAGAGACATCATGCGCGATACTCCTGTAGAGTTACATTAAATAATATATACACGAGTATAGCGCCTGACGCGCGTCGCGGGACTGTTGTCTCTTATCAACCCGGTATTGGCCAAATAGCGCTATCCTTGTCTACACTCAAAGGCAGCGTGTGCGCACGCAACTGCGCACTTGAAAATAGGGCCAGGTTCTCGAATGTCGAAGAGCTAGTATTAGCTAAACTAGAACAGGACTAGAATGTAGCTAAAACGGGTATATTTGTAGCCAAAATCGGAAGATGAAAAAAAAACAATGTAAATACTTGATAAAATTATTTCGTTTATTTATTAAAAGTTTAGTTTCGCGCCATACCGAAAGTTACCACCTCACCATAAAAAACTGTGATTATTGCAATGAAGCAACTGTGATTATTAAAACAATTTTTTTTTGTTATTATTATAACTGAACTAACTGAGAATATTGTTAGTTATTAAAAATAAGTAAGTAAGTATAAGTATTGTGATATAAACGGTGATTTAATTAAGTTAAGTAAGAAAATACACTATTGTAAACTTTTAATTGAATATATACTTACAAAAATTTAAATTATACTTAGAAGTTTTTTTTGGTACATTAATGATTCATCTGCAACTAGTGATAACAATCAATCAATCAGGCTGTCTTAAACATAAGTACATAGCGAAAACCAAACCCACTTTCACTTTTCTAAAGAATCGTTTAGGTAACTGGTTAATATCAATGTTAATCAATTATTTTGTGCACAACTGTACATGGATCGCAATGTATGGGAAAGTAAAACTGATGATTTTAACGTACTTCTTCATAGAAAACCTAGTTCGAAGTGATTATAATTCTGGTGGACTAATTGAGGATTAATTTTTGGCAAAATTTCAAACCAATAGCTATAGGCGTTCCGGAGATAATTGAAGGTGCCAAATGTTCAAGCCATAATCCTCACTAAGATGCCCTTATAACTCCGGAACCTCTGGAGGACCAATTCTGAGATTTGGCATGTCGTGTGGATCAATTGAGGACTAATTATTTAGACCTAAACCAAGTCGATAGACCCTACCGTTTTCTTGGACCAGAGATGAGGATTACAGCTTGAACGTCAAGCCATAATCCTCACAAACATTTGGCTATAACTTCTAAAGTATAAGTGGACTAATTATTTTACTTTGTGGACCAATTTGGATCAATTCATGACTAATTATTTGCATTCTCAAAATTTGTTTTAGCGAAGATTTAAAAGATGAGGATTACAGCTTGAAGTACACCACAACTTCTAAAGTATAGGTAGACTAATTATTTTACTTTGTGGACCAATTTGGATCAATTCATTACTACCTAATTATTGCATTTTCAAAATTTGTTTTAGCGAAGATTTAAAAGAAGAGGATTACAGCTTGCAGTACACGATTATTCGTATGTACTATTATGTATACTCTAAGTTCGTACCACTAGGCAACACTAGCAGATTGATTGAGACCGAACTTTTTTGATGAAGATTTGACGGTAGTGAAGGTCAAATCAGGACAATCCTTTGTTATCTTTCATTTCAATCAAAAACATTGTTGTTGTCTTTGTTGTGATCTTCTGAACTTCTCTTCTTGTTGGATTTTTTCCATTCTCATGAGATTTTCAAATAAATAAAATTTGCTTTTTGTAAATTTCTAAACCATTTGTAATATTTTCTATGAAATAAATATATTTTCGATGAATGTCGATAAAGTGCGTTTGTTTAAGAATCTATGATTCGCAATGACGTGCCAAATTGAACAGTTCGCAGATTGTGGAGATATTTCGACCATCGCTAGAGCCCTATTTATCTCTGATAAAGAAGGTAGGTATACCTCATTACTATCGTCTTTGAATGAATAAACAAGTACCTACAGCAATTTCTGTGATTCTCATAATGTATGCCAAAAAAAAATTACTTATTTACTTATAGATCGGAATTGGCTAACCCAATGCCCCATATCGCTATCATCATGTGGTAACCTACTGGCTGTGGGCCACCGCAGCCGCCTGTGCCTGCTGACGGCGCAGTGGATCAGCTCCTCGGACAGCAACACCTATGTTATATCCTGGAGCGGGACACTGCCTTCAGAGGTGACAGCTTTGCTGGCTCTTCCTATCAGCCCATCACAACAGTCTTCACAGGTAAGTAGTTTCAAAAGTTTATCTAGTTTATTTATTTTATAATCTACTTCCTACTTTATATTCTTTATTGAGAAACCACAACAATAAGATTACAGTAGGTAATTAAAATTAAACAAGATGACCTTGTTTCCTTAGTTTATTTATTAAAAATATTTAAATAATACATATTTTAAATGGAAAATTCTGTGGGGAAGAGGATGTTAAAAGTTTATTTGTCATTTTTGTATGATTTTAATTTAATTTAAATAAAAAAAGAGTTTATTTAATTTCAGAATGGTCCTGACTGGTTTTGTATAATAGTGGGATTTAAGAATGGAGGCCTGGGGTTCTACACCAACACAGGCCACAAGTTGTTTCTGGAGAAACTGGATGAAAAACCAGTTCTGAAGATCTCATGTCACACAGGCACTTATGGGACGTTGCCTGAGGACATCTGTGTGCTGTACCCTAACATGCAATGCATCATAACAGGACAGAGCTTGTTTCAGACACTGAGATATGCCAAGGCTCAGTTGGCTAGAGGTATGAACATAATTTATTTTGTTATGTCAGATTTAATTTAGTAGAGTCAAGCAAGACTGATATAAATAATAATATTTTTTTCAGAAAATAGTTACATTTATAATCTTCATCTACATTATACATGTATTTTTTTCCAAGTGAAGTTCATTTCATTAGCACTTTATAAGGTCATGATCCAACAAGCAGGAGCAGGAACCCTGCATAGACATGTAAAACTACTTATACCCTGGCCCCTTATTCTATAACGCTGAAAGATGGCAGGCTTTCAACTTCACCACCACTTTAAAGACATTATTTCAAAATAATCCTATAAGATAGATAACTTTTTATGTAGGAAAGACATAATTACCAGCCAGAATACTAAACAGTGGAGTAGTGAAATGCCTACCAGCTTTCAGAGTTATAGAATAAATAAACCACCTGATTTGCTTGTATGTTTGCGCAGTAGAAGCAGGTGCTCAAAGCGAGTACTGTGTGGACGGTCGCGGCGTGCAGGCGCGGCGCTGGACGCTCGGCGAGCAGGAGGTGAGCGACGCGGCCGTCGTGGGTCTCGAGCTCAAGAACACCTACGACCATCTCCTAGCTGCCTCCACCTATGGGGGATATGATACTTGGTAATTATTTTATTTGTGACATTATGTAATTTATTTTTTAAGTAGCGACTATAACTTAATTATGCTGTTTGTTGTTTGTCCTACTAAAAAGTTTTTTATTTTGTGAAAGTACAAGACTTTGCATTTTCATTACTGAGTCATTAATGCAAGATAAGCATTAATTTTCGTAAAAAGTTCAGAGATAATAAAAACAACTACTTCCTTCCCTGGCAGGTACCGCTCGATCCCCCCCGCCAACACGCTAGTGCTGTGCGCGGGTCAGGGCCCCTACCTAGGCTTCCAGTACGCGCTGGAGGGGAGCGCCGCGCCGCCGCTGCAGGACGTGGCGCGCGCCGTCGCTACGAGGATCAAGTCTGCGCTGCCGTGAGTCTAGCTCTAGTTACATACACTCATGTAGTAAAATTAATACAAACTATAGTTTATTTATGGATAGTTATTAATTGTAATTAAATAAAAGCAGCGGTGAAGTCAGCTCTTGGAAAAACCCTTAGTCTAGGTATAACAGTGTCCCTAGAGGTGCTGCAGGTGACTTTTGCCTTATTTGATTGTGGTAATTATAAAAATAAATATATAATCTTTTATTTAATATTTCATATGTACACTAGAGGCTGCCCCGCGGTTTTTCCCGCGTAGATTTCTTATAAACACAAAATCTCGTTTTTCCCGTTCCCGTGGGAATTTCGGGAAATCCCTTCTTAGTGCTCACCTACACTCCCCAAGGAACCTGAGTGCCAATTTTCAGATAATTCCTGAAATAGTCGACGCGCCCCTGGCCCCCAAGGCCCTAAAGTTTCGACCCCAAACGGCACAAACTCATACTGCTGACTAATTGCCGCGTATTTGCGCCGTTTGAGGTCTTCGGCAGCTGCGGCTGCCGCGCCAGCCTCACCTGATGTTCTTTTCACGTGGCAAGCCGCCATGGTGTCAACACACGTGGCGTCCCACACCAACGGCCTGCAACGTGTCCAGGGGACGATAGTCATACCGTCGGGCCTCTTTCCGTCGTCTCGCGCCAGACCGTTAGGTTCAAGGACGGCTGGCACATTGACAGTGGTAAGGGCCCGACGGATAATGTCATTTAGACTGGCGTGGCGAGCCATGCGGCCGGCGCTGCGCATACAGGAGAGGCCGTGGTGGCCGAGGTGATAGACCATATCTTCACAGTGGCAGCGATGAGTAATTTGATGTGGTAATTTAATTTGCTTTACTTACTACAGATTAATATAATAATATTAATATACCGGGTGTTTCTGACAAGGCGGTAATAAATCAAAGGAGGGCTTCAGCTCACCATACCTAACAACTTTCCCAAAGCAACATGGGTCGAAATCTCAAAACGAAAATCAGCTGTCCCGTACATTGACCCCGCCAGCTGATCGAACCAATATATGAAACAGTGTTTTTTTTTTTGAGATTTCGACCTATGTTCCTTTGGGAAAGTTTTTAGTTATGGTGAGCAGAAACCCTCGTTTGATTTATTACCCACTTGTCAGAAACACCCGGTATAATTAATAGAATATATTGGGATTAATTTAATTTACTTACAACAGATTAATCATGTATAATTTCGTTTTGCTATAAGGTTATAACCAGAATGTTCTAGTTTTCAAATAAGGCAACTATAACCCTCACAGCGCAAATAGCGTAAGTAACTTAATTATCTTAGTGTAAGAATCCTGAAGCATTGTAAGCCAATGAGGCTGGCGGATACCGACAGGTGTCGTCTCAGTGGCTCGTGTTGTGTTGTAATGTATGTTTATGTAAACACAGAGGCTGGCTGGGCGGGGGCGGCGGCACAACAGAAGGCCCCGAGTCTGGCGTCTCGGAGCGCGCTCGGGCCGAGCCGCTGTGCCTGCGCGGGCGGCTGGACGACGCGGGCCGCATCGGGGCCGCAGGGGGTGCGGGGGGCGTGGCGCTGTCCCCCGACCGGCGGCTGGCGGCCGTGCCTGATAACTACGGCCGCGTGGCGTTGCTGGACCTGGCGCGCGGCCGCGTCCACCGGCTGCTGAAAGGCTGCCGGGACGCGCAGTGCGCTTTCGTGCAGGTATATTACCTTTACATTTTATTATTACCTTTACAGTAAACACTATTATTTAATACGCCGCCGTACATGGTCGGATTTAAGAGCCGACATAAACGGACTGCTTTCGGCGGTCGGCAATTCTGCTTTAAGCAGGCAGTCCGTGTATGGCAGATATAATGATTTCAATTTACGCCATTTCTAAAATATCGATCTAGGTATATATAACATTGTAACATTGACATTATATTTAATTCGTTTTTGACTTCAAAACAACTGAAGTGTCACAAAAAACTAAATTTTTTGTCTCAGGTATTCGAACAGGACAACAAAAAGCCTCATCTATCGACAATCAAAGAGACGCGTCGCGCCGTGTTCCTGGTCGTGTACAAGCCGCGGCGCGGGCTCGTGGACGTGCGGCTGATGGCGGGCGGGCGGCGCGTGGCGTGCTACACGGCCACCAGGCACGGCCGACTGATCTACAACACTAGCGGACTGGTGGGCGGCGAGCCTGGGGCGACCCGACGCCGGCTCAACCTCCCCGCGCACCAGGCCGCCTTGCTCGACCCCGATGGAAGCCTCAAGAGGTTCAACATCCCCTTCCACCTGGCCCTACAAGGCCCGCATAGCGACCGAGCCCGCGACCTTCACATACTGCGCGATTTGCGGGAATACATGAAGACTACGTCAAGAAACCAGCTTGATAAAGACGAGATTGTAAAGAAAGCGACGGAGATAAACACGCTTGAACTCAAGAAGCATTGCATAGAAATGCTGATCAGGAACTACAATGTGCCACCTGATATAGTAATGGCTTGTGTCGCAGTATTCTGGAATGGCGACGAGAGTTCGGACAACGAAGCTATTATGACCTACTTTAGGAACGTTGTTTTGGTGACGCTTTTCTACCGGCGGCTTTGCAACGAGAGTGTCGAAGACATGTGCGAGTTAGTACAGAGAGTCAACCCGGGCGAGATGAATGACGAGGCGTTGCCAACTGAAGAGGAACCAGAGCTGGGTTTGTTGGAAGACGACGACTGCGTGCTTGAGCGGCTTTTGATGCTGGCCCAGGAGCGTGACTATCGGCAGCAGCAAACCGCACGAGTCACCTTCGCAGACACCCAATCCGACGGGTATAAAGACTTTGTGACCAGTTTCCAGCTTTCCGAGACATCGCCGCCTCTTCTAATAAAACCTGAAATCTCAACAGACAAGTTAAACGCGCTCGCTTCTTACACCTTTAAATCTCTTCTCCAAATGGACGACTTGAAGAAAGTGACCAGTTACATTAAAGAGAGCAATATCGAAACGCAAGAAGTGATCCGATTGGTGGTTGTGCACACTATGAACATGTCCCTGGAGGACATTAACTTAGATCTGATTCGTCAGCTGATTGAGGTGTTGTACCACGTGTGTGGTGCCAGTGGTGGCGCGCGACGCGTGGTTTATAACGAGGCGTCTGAGTGGTGGCGGCGTGTGCGCGAACTGCTGGCGACCGCGCGCTGTCCGCTGCGGGGGCTACTGCTGGCCGCTTCTTGCAGGGCCGTGGCAGCTACTTACGAGCAGCAGGCACGAACCGCCGAAGACTCTGAAGCTGCGGCCGACACCTGGGAGGCTGTCACTACAGAGAGCGCGCAATGGGGCTTCCTAATCGGCAAACTCGAGGACATATCGATACTTAGCATCGTCCTCGTGCTCAAAGAGACCTTCATCGGAGACGCTCTACCTAAACTAACCGGTTTCGATTTCGATATTAATCTTGACATGATATATTCGCGAGGAAAAGGTTCAGTGACCGAGCTGGTAGCCAAATGGCTGTGCTCCATGGGAGTGCCGCCAGAAGCTGTGGTGGCGCACGAGCTCACAGAGAAACCTGGTGGTGAAGAGGAAGAGGAGGAGGAGAAAGTGGAAGGGCGGGAGGAGGATGAGGCGAGCGCGCTGTTCGTCTCTAACTGGCGTCCCCTAGTAGACGACAACCCGCGCATCTTCAAGTGGGTGTCTCTGGTACGGCAGCAGTTCCCTTGCAGCACTCGCGCGGACTATTTACTAGTGCACATGTGTTGGGAATACGCGGCGCGGTGGACGGAAGGCGCGGTGCGTACCGCTCGTCTGCGAGCAGCCTTGCGATGCGTGCGCCGCGTGCTCGCCGCGTGTGCGCGCGCCGGGCTCGCCACGCTCGTGTGGACCACGCACGTCGCTCACGTGTTCGAGAACGCTTGCCGCCTCCTCAACAAGGTTAGTTCCCTCTTGGTTGCCTTAAAAATTTAGTGAGCATAGTTCATTGTCATTTCTTTTCTTGTGTATATGTAATGCATAGTCTAAAAAACAGCTCTTCTCTTCCCAGAGTGCCTCCTTGTCTCACGCATGTTAATTGTTATTTCCTTCTCGCCTATCTCAGCATGACTATACGTAGACTTTTGTCAGTAATTTGGTCGGAAGAGAGTACGGTATAGTATAATGTTCTATTATGGTTACAATACTTACAATAAAGTATTGTCTTATCTTAACAAGGTCGGTAAGATGCCCAAGGAGGGCCTGTGCCAGCAGAGCGTCGGCCTCACAGACGCCGAACTACTCGACTTCCTAGACATAGCGACGGAGTATCTAGAGCTGCTGCACGAGTGGACAACTGGCCCCGACGCAGATGTGAAGACAGATATCAAGTTCGAGAAGATATGGGAGGATTCGGCGGCGTCATTGGTGGAGACGGCGCAGGAAACGCGGCGATTGTCCGCGACGGCGGTCGACGCAGGGCAAGCTGTTGGCAGTGCTATGCGGCTTCAAGCAGGATTAGGGCTCCGCGTTTCAAAGCCGCTTGCGTCGCTCTTTGACTTTGACTGCCAAGGACTGTTTGAGGCGCTATCGGGCCGCGCGACTGGCTGGGAAGCTGATACCAGGCCTTCAGAAAAGATACGACACGCGAGGATGAAGTTCATCAACAAGGTACATAATCATTACATTATTAACTGACACGACGGACTTCGCACCGCCTATTTTCCTAAATTTTTACACCCAGGGATAGTGAGGCTTCTGTGTTCAGTACTTCCGGAGCCTGTTCGATGCAAATAAACAACCACACAATCAAATCTTTCCTCTTAAATAACGTATCTTTAAATAAAATAAAAAGTATTAAGCAGATATAATCTTATTCCTTATACAATCTTTGTAAAAATCTAATAGATATATTTGTGTTTTTTTTTAACATTGAATCGAATAACCTAGAAAGAGATTGTGTCAGGTGGTGCGGGCGGCTGCAGAGACGGTGTCCGTACGCGCGGAGGCGGGGAGGCAGGCGGGGCCGGGGGGCGCGCCGGGGGAGCTGAACGCGGCCGAGTGCCTGCAGTGGACGGAGCGCGCTGCCGGCTTGGCCGCGCTCTGGGGGCTAGATCCGGACTACGTTAAACAGCAGGAGGTACCTTAGTGTTTAATGTCATACTGGTTGTGAAACATAGATTACACAGTTTTCGAAAGTTTTAAATTTTTATACCGTATCTAAGTACTCTGCGCGTTTCTATTATGTTTGTCTTCACGACACTTAGTCGTCCAATACAATCGTTAATCGTTTTTTTATTTAAAGTGACAAGTCCCACACCCTGACCTGGCCTGACATGACTCATGGTTATCATTCTAGACGATATGTTTCTTCCACCTGGGCTACGACTCTCTAGCGGCACAGAGCCTGGCGGACACGGACGCGGCGTGTGCGGCGCGACTTCTCGGACCGCTGCTGGCGGCGGGGGCGCAGCGCCTGCGCCGGCACCTGGAGCGCAGCGCGGCGCCGCACGAGTGGCTCGCCGCCGCGCCGCCCGCACTCGTCTCGCATGTTACTAGCCTTGTATGTTTTGTACTCTTGATTACCTCTATGTTCATTCATTCTATCTTTGCCGTTGTTGTTCAATTCACTCATTCATTCTTCGCAATCTATATCATCATCATCATCATCAATATTATAAAGAGGAAAGATTTGTTTGTTTGTTTGTTTGTTTGTAACGAATAGGCTCCGGAAATATTGAACCGATTTCAAAAATTCTTTCACTGGTAGGAAGCTACACTATCCTCGAGTGACATAGGCTATATTAGATTTTCAAAAAAATTAGGGATCCTTACTTAAACTCAAATAATGTAACCTAAGGTGCAATATTTTTTCCGTTGTTTACATATTTTGACAGGTGGATTGTGTTGTCGTTGTTTGTTTTTTATTTGTCCATTCTGGGCAGTAAAAAGAACATAGTCTTTAGAGCCAAGTCTTTTCTATGGCGTAACGAAGTAAGCGGGGACAGCTCGTTTTCTTATAAGTTGAGGGAGTGTCTTAGGTCCAATGAACTTCTCACCATACCGTCCCACCGACCTAATTGTGAGTTAGTTAGAGGATATCCTATTTAACAACCTGAGATTTAAGAGTAATAGGCTGACCAGTGACCAACATTCATAATATCATTCCTATTATAATTTACAGATTATATAATACTTTTCAAGTTATTGCAGCAGGTTAGATTCGTGATGATTAACCCTCTCGACTGCCGTGTTAAAGATCTGCTCCAAAGCTCCATGCATAACGAAAAATTCCTGACTAAAACAAGTTTTTGGTCTATTGCGCAGGAATCAGACCCTTCAGTGGCAGAAGCGCCGCTAGCTTCCACAGCCGCCATTTTGAGCTCCGTGTTGCGGCGTCTCCCGGAGCCCCAAGCACCGGCCCCGGGAGCCCCAGGAGCGCCCGGTCCTGACCTGCCGCGCCAAGTAGCCCTTGCTGAGCTCATGTTGAGCGCCTGCGAGACCCTCGAAGAGATTGTGCTGTGATACTTAATCTTGTATACTTACTATAAATAAATACGTTGTTTTCTGCTATGACGCACGGAAACGAAAAATCAAGAAGTCTTGGTGAGCGTGGCGCGCGTGCAATAGTCTCGGGTGAGACATGTCGTTATAGCCATATACCTTGTTTCTTGAATTTGTTTAAAACGATAACGGGCATCAGTCTGAATCCGACTATACCAGTAATAACAGCTTTTCATGTAAGCAGAAATTTTATTTTAGCGTTAATTATTAGTCAGATAGAGTTCATTATTTATTTTTTCTTTCTTCTTTAATAGATCTTTCTCTATATACTTTAGATGTTAATATTTCTAAACTTAACTCATACAGCACAAACCAAGTACCTACCTACATGTTCCTCTGAAAGAAATCTTAAAGCGGTAGCTACCTAAGTAGGCGAGCAACTTAAAATAGGTACTTAATCATAAAATAAAGTGCATAATTACCTTTTATGAATGTTTTATTTAGTTAAAGCCTTACTGACAAACTTGCTAAGAAGATATAAAAACTTGATAGAAGCCTAAAAACCACAGTACACCTACTACAGAGTTGCTTTGCTCACCGATTGTAAGTGACACTTGTGTACCTATGCCCCGAGCCGGGTAAGCGCTGCAAATATACGACGCCACCGCCGCGCCGCGCCGCGCCGCAACACTTTCACACACGCTGCCACCGCGCCGCCGTCACGTTCGATGTTCAGAACGAGCCATGTATTAATTAGAACACAGACCAACTAGAGAGACTAAGAACTAAAGAATATGTACTAACTTAGTACAGTAAAGTGGAACCGTAGACTTACTAATAAGTACATCGCTACGCTACTCTCAAGCTCAAGAGTGGAACGCTAAAATTTGGATTAAATGCGCGGCCGCAGCGGCGCGGTGCCCCGGCGTGTGTGAACAGTGTTGCGGCATGGTGGCGGCGTCGTCTGTTTGAGCACTAATATTTTACGGTGCCCGCGAGGCCCCCCCGCAGCTTCGCCAGCAGTATGTCGTAAGCTCCATCCCACTTCTTCAGATCTTTATGGCTGTGAGCTATTATTTCCACTCATTTTGCTTCGTTTCTTGGACTAAGTACTTACTTACTATCTAGTAAAGAAACTTCATCAAAATTTGTTGCATAATTTTAAAGATTTTAAGAATATACATATTATTATAGAGCGTCATCAGCCGTATGGGCGATCTCCTGATTAATCCTATCTAATTAAATAGTGATTTACCTTCTCTCTGTAATTAAATCGATAATGTAAACTCGGAAAGGAAATGAAGATGCTGATGTGATGTTGGATCTACAAAGTAGAACGCGCGTGTTGCGTTTTGTACGGTCAAGCGTGAATCAAATAGTAGGTCACCCTAGGCCCTTACAGAGAGAAGGTTAATCACTTAGGTCACCCTTCCAACTCCAACACAAATCGATAGATTAATTTTTCGTTCCTTGGCTGTACGGTCTAGTGATCATTGCCTTTTCGAAAGGACAACAACAACATTTTCATTCGTTCTTTAGCTAGTAAGAAAATAAATTCAATTTCCATTCATTCATTCATTCGTTTTGCAACAGGCTTCAGGGAGAAACGTGTTTGTGTTCGTAAGAAAATATTTTTATTTTATTTCTTTTCAATGCTTTGTATTTATGTACTTTTAGTATTAGCATTGTATTAATTAGAATTTAAAACATGTACCTAATTTAATTAGATATTTCTGTTTGTTCTAGTTTTAGTTCCTAAAACTGCCGACTGCAAATTTTTATCGAGTAGTGTTTCCTCTCGTTGTATGGTGTTGAAAACACAATTCCTACTTACCGCACATTAAATTCTACCCTCATAAATTCAATTTATTCTTGAATAAAGTTATAATGTTGATTTTCATTGATCAAACAGTAAAAATACGTTTTTTTCAGACTGACCGCCATGTTGGTTTTGTTTTGCTGTTTGGGTTTGGTGTTGTTTGGTACCTACTAGTGGAATAAAAAAAGTACTATGTATACCTACTAGTATGTAACCTTGAACTTATTATCTATTAGTTTATCTAAAAGTAGAAAAAATAGGAAAAGGCCAACCAACAAGTTGTTTGTGCCTTTAATTTTCAAATATAGGTATCTCTTTCTATGTGGTAGCCTCGGAGTAGCGTAAAAAGCGACTGTGGGACCGAAGGACGGGCAGTGGCGTCCTTCGATAAAACAAAACCTAAAGCAAAGTTAATGTTGTACCGCCTGCCAAGTTTAGGTGTTCAGGCTCTGCATCTGCAGTTCTCATAACTGCAGATGCAGAGCTGTTAAATTAAATCTTTGGGCTAAAACCAACTAGGTACCACAATCCACCTCTCAAAGACCTCTCTTGTGAGCAAGTAATACAGGCACATTGTTGGTCAGAAGTCTAAAGAGAGCAAGAGGACCTGATAATTCTAAAATCTGTGGTTCTATTGCCATTATTAGTAGAATAATTGTGTTAACATTTTATATCCATCAATAACAGGCTAGCTCCAGGCCTAGATTAATCAAATCAAAAATCAAATCAAATAATTCTTTATCAATCAATATATATTGATACCTTATTTGGTAAAGTATCTTATACTGTGAGAGGCGAGGTAGTTCAGGGTGCCCACTAATTGGCTCAGGCAAACAAATGTTTGGCTCGCCTTACGACAATAGTTGCCTGGAGAGGCCCCCAAACGAGCCCTCTGGCAAATTATTCTACTCCCTTTTGCAATGGTAACAAACTCTACTTTACAATTTATCTCTTTTTTTTTTTGTTCTTTTGTGATATACATACAATACAATTAGGTGACAATACAATGAACATTATGCAGATTAATAAAAATGAAAGTACATGAAATAATGAAAATATCTTAAGTGCAAAGCTAGACTACTTCCATGCCTCTTTGTCGTTTACATAATCATCAATCAATATAGTTATAAGCTTTATTAATCAGAACTGTTTTGAGTTTTAAACTTTCAAAAGTTTTAAAGTTTTAAACATTATCATTCAGGATCAAAATCTCTTCTGGGATCTTGTTATAGAATCTTACTTTGTTTCCTATAAAGCATTTGTTTGTCCGTTTTAGTCTGTTCAGTGAAATACTGAGTTTGTTTTTGCTATGTGTTCTAAGGTCCTTAATTTTATCACATTTTTTATCAAACATATGTATGTTTATACGAGTATACTTAATAATTTCAAAGATGTACTGGGAAGGAAGTGTGAAAATATCAATTTCTTTAAATTTTTCTCTGAGGGACTCGCGAGCTGACAAATGTTTCTAATTGCGCGTTTTTGTAGTATAAAAATGACATTAAGATCTGCAGCTGTCAGCCTGTAGTATTAAATCTACGTACAATTTGAATTATGCCATGTTAAACCTTACACCAACACTGGCAGAATTTCCCGCCAGGCAACAGGCTCCAAAAATCAAAAATTGAATTAAATTGAATTGAATGTCAGCCTGTATGAGATTAGTATGGCTTTTAAATAGCATAAGGTTATAACATGTGATCCAATTTTTTGTGTATATTTAAGTTCCTGTTTTTTATTTTGTTGCAGATAATTCTTAGGTAGGCCAGATACAATTCTGATTGTAGTGAAATGGAGGGAGCAGGAAGAGGCCGAGGTCGCGGACGTGCTAAGAAAATAGCGGAGGGAGGGGATGCCGGCGCCACGGCGCGTCGCCCCGGCGAGCAGCAGCAGCAACCGCCGCAGCAGCAGCAGCGGCCTCCGGGCCCGCCTGGGTTTCCAGGTCTGAATTGTTTCATGTTTTCGGCTGAATCCCCAGTTCTCAGTATGCTGTATTGGAGAGGAGGAGCAGAGGTGTCTAATATTTTGGACAGTGTGAAAAAACACTATACTTTTAATGCTCTGCTTGCCCTGCCCACTCTCCACTCTAAACACTCTGCCGAAAATTGTCTAGCAGCTCGAGTTGCAGCAGTATACAATACAATATACAACATTTGGTTCAAGTGTTTTTATATTAGGTAGGTAGACATGTATATTTAAGTAACTTAGTATAAGCAGCAGTATACAATACAATATACACAAACATTTGGTTCAAGTGTTTTTATATTAGGTAGGTAGACAATGTTTATTTAAGTAACTTAGTATAATTATAATGTGACCTGAAATAATATAATTTTGTTTTTTATGGAATGCTATGTGCTGTCTCCGGTAGTGGTTTGTTACAAAATATAATGATAACATTATGCGAATTTCACAATGTCTACATTTTATATTTGAGTACTAATCTTTCTTCATATTTTACCATCTAGTTACAATTTTTTAATAGGTATTTGCAGTTTCTTACTTCGCATAACCTTTTACTATTTTTGTGTAAGGAATAAGGAACTCTTAACACGTGAGGCACACGGTAGGGGGTTGTCCTCCGTGCGCGTTAGCAGTATAGAATTAGTTTTGTGCTATAGTTCGGGGACAAAATGACCGCCCCGTGCTGCGACGCCGTGTTTGTTATGGTACTGAACAGATTTGATAAAACTTGCTGCTAGTTCAGTATTTTTGTCGTTTTAGTACACATTAGAAACTACAGATTTTAACTAACATAACAACTGCCCAGTTTCCAATAAAGCTATGCGAATTTTTCCGTATTGTTGTGAATTTGTCTACAGCTGGCTGCCAACATGTTGGAAAGGCCACATTAATAGTATTGCTCATTAAAAAAGTAATGCCAAAGTTTTCGTAGCAATTCTTTTTACCAATATTTGCTGGCGAGGATGATTACACCATAATATATTAACACATTAACGTTTTAACACAGGTCCGGCTGGTGCAGGCGAGGCGGGGCGTCCGCGGCCGCAGCCGCCGTCGGCGTGGGGTCCGCCGGGCGGCGCGGCCGTGCGCGCCGGCGTGCCCGCGGCGCCGCCCACCGCCGGCCGCGCCTCGCACCGCTCCACGCCCTCCACGCACGACCATCCCGGGGACGTCGACTTGCAGCAGAGGATGCAAGCTCTTGACGTCGGTCAGTCTAACACTTTTCTGCTTAACTTTAATTTCTGCCACACGTACAATGAATGAGGGTTGCCCATGCCCAAGACCTGTCTGTTTTGTTGATTAGTGGGGGAGCCCTACCTCCAGCAGTGGGCGTCTTTCGGCTGAGATTACCTGTGTTGAGTTAGTATACACAACTTAGAATGCAATAGTACTTGGTTTAGACAATTCAGAATGCTAACTTAACTATATTCTAGTGGTTTTTATTAAAGAGGAAAACTAAATTCCCTGTGTATATAATTTTTCTTTAAATAACTTGTTTCTTTGGTCGTGATTCTTGCACCTTAGATATAGGTTTCCTAGTTAGAGGCTGAGTAAGATACCATATTCATAGCGCCGGTATTTTTAATGAATTCCAATGAAAGTGTTGTTTTATTCAGGGGCTCGGCCGGGCGGCGGCGCGGCGGGCGCAGGCGCAGTGGGCGCGGGAGGCGACGCGGGCGCTGTGGGGCGCGGATCACGGCGCGGCGGCGGCCGGGTGCTGCCCGAGACTGTCACCATACTGCGCACCAAGCCTGAGAATGTTACCAGCAAGAAGGGTGAGCTATATAACATTCTGTCTGTTTATTGGTTACTATTCTAATTTAATTATGCAAAAGAAACTTCGAAAGTAAAACATTGAAACCAAAAACAAACTACTTTGGATTTGTTTGTGACTTAGCATTATTTGCTACGTAAGTAACATCATTTGTATAACTTTGTGTCTTCAAATCTTACAACTTGGGTTAATTTAGCCCTTGAGTTTAGCCCTCTTTCTCAGGATTAATGTTTTATGATTGAATTGGATATACATGTAGCCAAATTTTAATAGCATAGTGCAAAACATTTAATTTAGCACACACAAATTAGTTGAATAGTTGGTAATATTTGATGGTCTGGGCATGGCAGGCACGAGCGGGAAGCCGCTGGACATCCTGGCCAACTACTTCGCGGTGGAGACGACGCCGCAGTGGCGGCTGTTCCAGTACCACGTGACCGTCGACCCCGAGGAGGACCGCACGCACGTGCGCCGCGCGCTCATGCGCGTGCACAAGGAGAAGCTGGGCGGGTCAGTCATACACTATACAAACAAATACATGCAACGCGACATCCTCATTTTTATAGCACACTAGAGGCTGCCCCGCGGTTTTTCCCGCGCAGATTTCTCATAAACACAAAAATCCCGTTTTTTTTCGTTCCCGTGGGAATTTCGGGAAATCCCTTCTTAGTGCTCACCTACACTCCCCAAGGAACCCACATGCCAATTTTCAGCTTTCTACGCCCAGTAGTTTCGGCTCGGCGTTGTCTGTCAGTCAGTCAGTAATGGAAGAGTTTTATATATATTGATAAACATAGTTTCTCTTTGACAAATAAAGACCATAACTTAATCATCATCAGCTTGTAAGAGCGCTCTGCCGTCAAAGCCTTCTGTCTCGCACGCACCGCACAACGGTCCTGTGCCAGTCTGGTCCACTGTCTACTGGCGAACTTTACGATATCGTCAGACCATTGGGCTTGTAGGGGTCTGCCTACTTTACGTTGCCCGCCGGCTACCACGTAACCTGCACCATCGCACAAAAACTTCGATAAACGGGTACTTGTAGTTCTATCCCTCGATAGTGGAGTAGACCGAGCCTGTAGCGACGCTATATTGTATGGGCAGGTACATATTCGACGGGTGCGTGCTGTACACGGTGCGGCGGCTGCAGCCCGAGCCGCTGGAGCTGTACTCGGACCGGCAGGAGGACGGCGCGCGCATGCGGCTGCTCGTCAAGCTGACCTGCGACGTGGCGCCCGGCGACTACCACTACATACAGGTGCGTCTAGAGACCTCTTTGCCAACAGTCGGGAAGGGCACCGGCGAGGTTTTAGTGGGTGCGAACCCCACGTACCTCGATGGCTCACGCCAGGCCGCTGGGTACTCGTCAGAAGTTTTCCCGCCTTAGAAAAAAGGATCCAGGTGTACTAGTATACTATTTGGTACCTACATAATTTTTTCTTGAGACTATCTACGAAAGATTAAATTTTTTGCATTGTTACTTTTATAAAATTGTTTTCTTTTGTCAGGTGTTCAACCTGATCCTGCGCAAGTGCTTCTACAACCTGGACCTGCAGCTGGTCGGACGGGACTTCTTTGATGCGAGGGCCAAGGTACACTACACAAACACTCCACATATAGATTCAAAGAAGATTGATAAGTAAACAATTTATTTACTTTTTAGTTGAAGATTATAAGTGAATTAAGTGTATGAGTTGTGTATGGTGGTTGCAGGTGGACGTGCAGGAGTACAAGCTGCAGCTGTGGCCGGGCTACAAGGCCACCATCAACCAGTACGAGGACAAGATCCTCATGGTCGCAGAGATCTCGCACAAGGTGCCACACGACACTTACACTCATATAGGGTTTCATTTATGATCAGTCACTCCCATGTCAACCTAACCTACCCTTTTTGTTGTTCAATAGTATCTATGTCTAGGTTGCATGATGCATGGGCCGTTTATTGTGAAATATGTCAAAAATTATGATAATTACATTAGTTTTCACTCATAATTTCATTATACATTGTGCGTGCAGTAAATGGATGTGTATCTCATTGTAAGTTAAATCAATAAATGTGTTTCTTTATCAGGTGCTGCGCATGGACACGGTCCTGCAGATGCTCAATGAGTACTCTCAGACCAAGGGAGCCAATTTCAAGAAGGAGTTCCTCCAGGACATCGTCGGTATGTTCTATATCCACTCATATCTGAAAGTACCTACATTAACTTAATTGGTCACACATAGGAAAGGGAGTTAATGTTACATTTTTGGTGCTCCACAGGCAAAGTAGTTATGACTTTCTACAACAATAAGACGTACGGCGTGGACGACGTGGCCTTCGACAAGAGCCCCAGCGACCGCTTCCTGTACAAGGGCGCGGAGATCAGCTACATCGAGTACTACAAGACGGTGAGTCCCGCCAGGCGCCGGCACGCCACGCGTACTTCGACTAGAGCCCCAGCGACCGCTTCCTGTACAAGGGCGCGGAGATCAGCTACATCGAGTACTACAAGACGGTGAGTCCCGCCAGGCGCCGGCACGCCACGCGTACTTCGACTAGAGCCCCAGCGACCGCTTCCTGTACAAGGGCGCGGAGATCAGCTACATCGAGTACTACAAGACGGTGAGTCCCGCCAGGCGCCGGCACGCCACGCGTACTTCGACTAGAGCCCCAGCGACCGCTTCCTGTACAAGGGCGCGGAGATCAGCTACATCGAGTACTACAAGACGGTGAGTCCCGCCAGGCGCCGGCACGCCACGCGTACTTCGACTAGAGCCCCAGCGACCGCTTCCTGTACAAGGGCGCGGATTGATCGTGGATTGACCTGGTGAATTTTGGTGCGACAACTTAAAATTCAAAAAATGACTATTTGCGTCATGTAGTTATAGCAGTTAGTATTTTAGCGTTGACAGACCTTTCAACTAAATTGAACGTTATGGCCAATTTAGATTTTTTTTATGAATATGACTGTAAGTATACATTAATAGCTGCTGACAAAAACTAAGTTGTTTATATGCAGCAGCGAGCAGTCGTTAATTTTTTAGAGTAGCGCTTCCTTTCTATTACGCAAAATGGGTACGATAGCTGTCAAATTGGCCGTAAACTAAACAAAACTAACAACTATGTACTGAATGTATTCTCAGCACCACAAGCAAGTGATCCGCGACCCGCGGCAGCCGCTGCTGCTGTCGCGCACCAAGGCGCGCGAGCGCCGCGCCGGCCAGCCCGACGAGATCTACCTCGTGCCCGAGCTGTGCCACCAGACCGGCCTCTCCGACAAGATGCGCAGCGACTTCCGGGTCAGTTCCCGCCGCGCTTTATCCGCGGATCCACTACCCACTCCTGCCACAACCTTCACTCAAATATATACGCAGACTTACTTTTGCCCTATCTCTGCTGGGGAGCAAAGGGCCGAAATAATTCGACGCCACACTCGACGGTCTTGAGCAATGTCGCAGACTTCCTCCCAGGTGCGCTGTGTTTGCTCCGGCCCCTCTAGACAAATTTTTCGTTTCTTTCCATACTACTAGTACTAAGAATAGAAAATAATGTCAGGAGATGACAGTTGGCATTGCAAATTCACGTGACCATTCATATTCATTTATTCATCAATTGATCACAAATATAATAATACAATAAAATGACATTACAGTAGTCACAAAAGATACGTCAAATACATTAGAAATAGCTTAGAAAAAAGTTAATATAAATGATAATATGTATAATCTACTCAAAGTAGTTAAACTATTTATTTTTTAAAAATTAAATGTCATAAATTCATTAACCGTGTAAAACACTTGTTCCGTAAGTAACTGTTTCAGTTTAGTCTGGAAGAGTGAGATGCTGTCTATTGATTTTATTGCAAGTGGCAACTGTTCATACAATGTTAGCCCTATAACGTTAGGGTCTTTTGTTGACAAAGCCAGCCTTCTCGGAACAGTCAGGAGGCGGTTTGCATGCCAAGTGTTAATTGAGCTAACATCTTTACCTCGTACAAATGTTGCTAATTTGCGTTTAACAAACATAATCGTCTCGAGTATATAAATTGCGTCTTAAAAATACAATGTCAAACTTGCAGATCCTACGCAAACTATACAAACACGTAAAATAAAGCGTAATTCGAAAACTGTGGCAGTGCACATGCTAGCATAATGACAAGCAATACTTATTCTAGCAGCACATACCTTCTCAATAACACAGGCACACCAAGCACTCTTAAAGTCGCACCGCATACACTCGCGCATAATACGAAAACAGACGTTCGTACACAAACAATCTTGCAAACACACGTTGCCATTCCACACAGTCACACCCTCGAACTCGCACGCAACACATTAAATAATTGATGTTTTTGTTGATGGCAGCTGATGAAGGCGCTGGCGCAGCACACCAAGCTGGGCCCGGAGCCGCGCATCAAGCGGCTCATGGAGTTCAACCGCCGCCTGCAGACCACGCCCACCTGCGTGCAGGTTCGTCGAACACACACACACATCTACATACGCGATGCCCATAAACATGTTCTTTCGAGTTTTTAGCTACCCGCAAACTGAGCACACCGTGTTTGCGCAGAACACTCGACGGCTTTACCGTTGAGTTCCGTATCGTAGTACCGTCTAGTTTCAGTTTAGTTGATGATTAAATTTATTTATTTTATATTATTTAATTCTGAATTAGGTAATCACTAAGTATTAGAAGAATTCAGAGACATACACAGTACATAATTATTCCGCAACGCAGTTGTCGATTGATTTAAATGTTATCCGAAAGCAACGTTTCGTTAGGAGCTGAAAGACTGGGACATGAAGCTGTCGAAGGAGCTGGTGAAGATCAACGGGCGCGAGCTGAACGCCGAGCGCATCGTGCACGGGCCCGACGCGCGCGACTTCTACGACCCCGGCGACACCAGCGAGGGCTGGACCAGGAACATGCGGTCTGATTCATTCTCAATTATATGCTTTACTAGCTCTGATCACTCAAACATACTTCTTAAAAATATTAATTTACATTATATTTATAACTAGTCGACCCGGCGAACTCGTACCGCATAACCTATTACTATGTTGCTCATCTATACCAATATTATATAGAGGAAAGATTTGTTTGTTTGTAACGAATAGGCTCCGTAAATACTGAACCGATTTGAAAAAAATTTTTCACTGGTAGGAAGATACACAATCCCCGAGTGACATAGGCTATATTAGATTTTCAAAAAAAATTGGGATCCTTACTCAAACTCAAATAATGTAACCCAAGGTGCAATATTTTTTTTTCCGTTGTTTACATATTTTGACAGGTGGTTTTTTGTTGTTGTTGTTTGTTTTTTGATTTGCCCATTCTGGGCAGTCAAAAGAACATAGTCTATAGAGCCAAGTCATTTAGTAGTATCTAATATTCTATGGCGTAACGAAGTAAGCCGGGACAGCTCGTGTAATATAAACCTTCCTCTTGGATCACTCTATCAATAAAAAAAAAACGCATCAAAATCAATTTGATAGTTTTAAAGATTTAAGCATACATAGGGACAGACGCGGGAAGCGACTTTATTTTATAGTATGTATTGATATTGATTTTAAGTGATAGCCCATTTCAATGCTGAATTCTCTTTTTTTTTAATTAATTAATGCTTTAGAAAAACATAACAAGATGAAAGATACTAAATATGTTGTAGAGTTGAGCAGGTACAAATCTTTTCTTAAGAGAAACTCCTGTTTTTTAATAACTAGGTTAGGAGAAGGTTAAAGGTAAACCGGCCAATTTCCCCAATGCTTATATCGTCAGAAACTTATGGAAAGGTTGTTGTCTGTTTGAAGCGCGAGTGCAGCTACAAGAAATTGAGTAGTAGTAAGTGGAAGGCGCAGAGTAGGCAGACCGCTAGGTGGTAAGACGACCTGGTGAAGGCTGCGGGAGTACACTGGATGAGGGTCGCTCAAGACCGGTCGTCGTTGTCTTTCGGCTTAAATGATTATGATGAAGCATAATTAGAATGTATAAAGTATTGTAAATGTTCCGCAGCAACAAGAAGCTGCTGTCGGTGGCGTCGGTGTCGTCGTGGGGCGTGGTGGCGCCGCGCCGCATCGAGCGCGAGACGCGCGACTTCGTCGAGCTCATCATGAAGACGGGCGGCGGCGTCGGCTTCCGACTGCCGCCTCCGGAGTTTTGTGAGTTTAATCAGTACACAAAATATTCCCACATAAAACAAAGTAACTAAATAATTATAAACGTCATAAGAAACTCTGCTCTTAACTATGGTACAATAATATACTCCGTCTTCCGACCACGTGACTTACGACGAGAAGAAAAGGAATTAACAAAGTGGCGACAATCTATTTTTGTGACGTAGTCTCTTAACATCGCAATATGGCGATCTGTGAGCGTAATCTAGCAGTTGGCGTCAGTTGGAATTACCATTTTTCTTTTAGACACAGTAGAAATATTTGATAGATAATAGTCGTGACCACGTGACACGTGTCGTGTGTTGTTGGCAGTGGTGATCGAGCGGGACGGCATGATCGACTACGCCAACGCGTGCGAGCAGCTCATCGCGCGCCGCAACCCCGCGCTCGTGCTGGCCGCGCTCGTGCGCGCCTCGCCCGACCGGTCAGTCGACTCATACTGTGTGTACAGTGCCTGACTAGAACACTACCGGTTCCTCTCTATTGCAACATAGCTCTTGTTCTTTGATTTTACAGACGTGGGTGTAAGAGACCATAGACAAATCTGTTACGCTGTCCTATTTCGCCACTGTACTAACTAATGTATCTGCTAAACTGATCTCAAAGAAAACATTTTGTCATGTGATAAGTATACATTGCGGGTTTAAAGTTCAATCTCGTGAATAGACAAAACTATTTTTACTTTTTAATCGTGGAGGACAATTTTGTACACAGTAGGCATACTTATAAAGGAATGATTTCTGAAAACGAAATTGAAAAATAATGAACCGTGGTCACTTTATGTAGGTACTTCGAAAGTTTTTGTACAAAAAAAAAACGGTGTGTAGCATCAGAGCAATGACCTACGGTGGCTAAAGTGGTGCCAGACGAGACAAGGAGTAGAGGGCAATGCGCAGGGGGTCAACAAGGGTTCCATCGGCCTTAATTATTTTTTTTAAGTTCAAAAGTAATATACCGGGTGTTTCTGACAAGGCGGTAATAAATCAAAGGAGGGATTCTGCTCACCATAACTAACAAGTTTCCCAAAGCAACATGGGTCGAAATCTCAAAAAAAAAAAACAGCTGTTCCATACATTGGTTCAATCAGCTGACGGGGTCAATGTACGGGACGGCTGATTTTTGTTTTGAGATTTCGACCCATGTTGCTTTGGGAAAGTTGTTAGGTATGGTGAGCAGACACCCTCCTTTGATTTATTACTGCCTTGTCAGAAACACCCTGTATATATTTTTAATAATTTATTCAAGTCATATTATATCATGCAAAGATTTAGTCCTGAAAGTTTCCGCCTCGATAAAAAAATTACCGTGTATATCCGTAATGTATACTTCTCACATGTCAAAAAGTTTTTCATTAAAATAGCCATTGAGCACAGCAATAACCACACATGTTTATTTATTATTCAGGTAAGTTTCATCTAGTTTTGATCAGTAATTTTTTCTTGAAAATGAAACAAACATCGAAACGTCCTCCCTCACAAACATTCTTACGATAGATTTGATAAAAATAACATGTTGTAGCGCGATGAAGGGCTATTTGTAGCGCAGTAGTTTGATCTGCGTGTCCGTGTCCGTGTGCGCACAGGTACGAAGGCATAAAGAAGAAGTGCTACATCGACCGCGCGGTGGCGTCGCAGGTGGTGTGCGGCCGCAACATGACGGCCAAGTCCGCCATGAGCATCGCCACCAAGGTCGCCATACAGATGAACTGCAAGGTATCATCATCACTTTTTATGTTATTAATGACGATGACGACCCATGTTAGACGAAATTTTGCGAATCTTAACAAATTCTATTAAATATTTTTGAGATTGCTATTATTTGTAAAACGATTTATAAGATTATACCTTTTCTTAA
This sequence comes from Euspilapteryx auroguttella, assembly GCA_951802225.1. Lineage (NCBI taxonomy): Eukaryota > Metazoa > Arthropoda > Insecta > Lepidoptera > Gracillariidae > Euspilapteryx > Euspilapteryx auroguttella. Next base: position 3,925,971 of record OX637652.1, on the reverse strand, counting down.
ATCATGAACTGTAGTTTTTTACGAATACCGTCACTCTCATGTATAATGAACATTCAAACTTATTTAAGAGAGTTGTTTTCATGTGAGTAAAAGAGTTTAGTTTGGTAGTGGGACCAACAAGGATCACCAACTGATACTCCTTGTTGGAAATTCCCAAAGAGTACTAGTGGTACAGGTTTTGGTGGTACAGTGTTGGGAACAAACCGTTTAGTTTAGTAAATGTGTGTGTTGTATGCAGCTGGGCGGCATCCCGTGGACGGTGGAAATCCCGCTGAGCGGCCTCATGGTCATCGGCCTGGACGTGTGCCACGACACTCGCAGCAAGGTAACACATGGTTCTTTACTGAAAGCGTAACTTACTCCCTAGTCTTATAAGGAACCTGTATAGTTTGACTACGTTCTTTTTTTTCCTCATTAATTATTGATATTTTTCACACATCTTAATTATGGGAAAGAGTTTTAAAAGTGCCTCGTTAATCGTCAAACAACTAGAATAACTAAGACATTACGGCTTTGAGGTGTTCTCGCCTATCGCTGGAACGAGTTATAACATGCGTATTTGTATGTTGTGCTGCAGGAGAAGTCGTTCTGCGGCATGGTGGCGACGCTGGACAAGTGCATGACGCGGTTCTTCTCGGTGGTGAACCCGCACTCCTCGGGCGAGGAGCTCTCCGCGCACTTCAGCTTCAACGTGGCCGCCGCGCTCACCAAGTTCCGCGAGCAGAACGGTGCGTCACACACACTCACGCACACGCACACACACACACACACACACACACGCACACACACAGTACTAGGCGAGGAGCTCTCCGCGCACTTCAGCTTCAACGTGGCCGCCGCGCTCACCAAGTTCCGCGAGCAGAACGGTGCGTCACACACACACGCACACACACACACACACACACACAGCGTCACACGTCCCAACGTGTACTGGGTATTTGTTATGCTAGAGAAGGTGGCATTAGTAATTAGTAACACAACATAAATGCCAGTCAGAGTATGCCGCAGCCTGGCTAAGGCTTTCGAGCGAGGCGTGGCCCGCTTTAAACAATCTCTAAAACGATACTTTTTCGATAAGATTGAATATAAAGTTTATATTTGTCTCGCAGGGCGGCTGCCGAGCCGCGTGCTCGTGTACCGCGACGGAGTGGGCGACGGACAGATCCCGTACGTGCACTCCCACGAGGTGAGACTACTCTCTTGTAAACAGGAAAACGCTATGAGGCTGTCAATTGCAATAGTTGAAGTGCATCTCATCGTCATCATCAAAATTTCAGCCAAATGACGTCCACTGCTGGACTTAGGCCTCCCTTACAGAACACTACAAACACGACTGAGCTCGACGAACGAGCGACCCTCATCCACTGTACTTTAACCAGGTCATCTAACCATCTTGTGGGGGGGTGCATCTATCTCCTCTGTAAAGAAATGTGTACCTTGCAGTAGTTACTTTTTGGTGTACAATAGTTGAACATAAATATTTTTAATCTTGCTAAAAATTAATAAAAGTAAAAGTAACATGTGTCGTCGTCAGGTGGCGGAGCTGAAAAAGAAGTTATCGGAGGTGTATGGCGCGGAGCCGTGGAAGCTGGCCTACGTGATAGTCTCCAAGCGCATCCAGACGCGACTGTTCGCCGCGCGGGGGCAGCGCGCCGACAACCCGCGCCCCGGCACCGTCGTCGACGACGTCGTCACGCTGCCCGAGAGGTAACACACACACACACACACACAAACACACGTCACATCCAGACGCGACTGTTCGCCGCGCGGGGGCAGCGCGCCGACAACCCGCGCCCCGGCACCGTCGTCGACGACGTCGTCACGCTGCCCGAGAGGTAACACTAGGGCTTGCAATCGAATATTCGAATATTCGAATTATTCGAATAATAAACTTAATCGAATATTCGAAAAGTAAAAACGATTATTCGAATATTCGTTTTTACCTAAAATTGTATATTTTGTACTACTAATTTTAAAGTTTACGTGCTAGGCGAGACGATATCACTTGTTTAGACTTAAAAAATGGAATCAAAAAAATTTTGATTACTTCTGAGCCAGGATATTCCATCTATCTGGTCTTACAGTCAAAAATCTGGTACCTTTTTTTTTACATAAGACAATCTCGCACCTTTTATTCCCCGAAGGGTTAGGCAGAGGTACTGGCTCAAGAGCCAAGTTTATGTTTATGTTTGTTTATGTTTTTTTTTTATTTTATTGCAATACATTACTATCGCGGATTCTTCTTTTTATCCTCTTATCCCAAGCGGGAACATAGGGCTTCAAGAATTTCCTCCAATTTTGGCGGTCTTGAGCAACAGCGGGTAACTCCTCCCAGTTACGTCCCACACTATTTGCTTCTTGCAGCGTGGACCGGCGCCAGGTTGCCTTCGGGCGACCCCCTTTGCGTCTTCCGGAGGGCTGCCACGACAGAGCTTCCCTGCAAGGTCGTCCATCTGCTCTTCTTAGCGAGTGCCCTATCCAACGCCACTTTTTAGTTCGAATTTCCATTTCAATTGGCCTTTGCTTTGTCAGGTACAATAGCTCTGTGTTGGTAATGGTTTGTGGCCAGTATATCTTTAGTATCCTTCTCAGGCATTTGTTTATGAATACCTGGAGCTTATTGGTCAGGTCTTTTCGCACAAACCATGTCTCACACCCATATAGCAACACTGATTTTACATTGGACTCGAAGATCGAAGCTTGGTCCATCTGGTGATAACGTAAGAGCTCCACAGTGGTGTTAGTTGTGCGAACGCTGCCCGCGCTTTGTTAATGCGGTTTTCAATTTCAACTTCCGTACCTCCTGTAGGGCTCACCACTCCACTACTTCACCCGTAATGTTCAGAGGGTCCTGCCTGATCTCAGGTGTGTCTGTGTACGCGCATTTCTTTTGTCTTAGCCGTATTAATACGAAGCCTCTCTTTTGCAGCTTCAACCACCAGATCGTCTGTCTTTGCTTGAAGGTCGCTCAGTGTTGTAGATAAAAGGCAAAGGTCTTCTGCAAAGTCTATGTCCTCAAGAAACTTCTGCGAGTTCCAGGGAATACCCCGCTAGCCACTACCGGTGACTATACACATCACGTCGTCCAAAACCAGCAAAAACAGCGTTAGTGATAAGAGGCAACCCTGTTTAACGCCTTCTGTGACCGTAATGGATTGCGTCAATTGGCCTTTGTGAATTACTCTGCAGGTGGAGCCCACATACAAGTTTTGTATCAGGTTTATTAACTTGTCCGGTATACCTTTACTGCGGAGTACTCGCCAAATGCTGGACCACCTAACCCTGTCGAACGCCTTTTTTAAGTCCACAAATAGCGCGAATAGTTCGCACTGCATCTCATTGCATTTTTCCAGAATTATTCGCAGCAGGTTCAGTTGGTCTCTGCAAGATCTTCCAAGACGAAATCCAGACTGCTCTTATCTCAACTTCACGTCCACCAACTCTGCTATCCCGTTCAGCAAAGTTTTGGTCAGGATTTTAGTGCAAGGCGAGAGCAAGTTTATGCCCCGCCAGTTAGAGCATTGCGAAAGATCCCCTCCTTGGAAGTTTTAGGATTATTCCTTCTTTCCAGTCGTTAGGGACTACTTCGGTTTCCCATATTGCTGCCAACAAAGGCAGAAGGACATCGGCTGATTAGTCTGCGAAGGCTTTTAGGGCATCTATAGGGATACCGTCTTAGCCAGGACTATCTAACTATCGAGGATCTCGTAGACAAATTAAAATTTAAGTTGGCCAAGATTATAATTGTATTTGACAATATTATTGACCGTTCCTTTGAGAAAAAGTTATTAATGAATAAAGGGGCCAATTATAATTTAAAAAAACTAATTTTCCTTAACCTTTTACGTCTTTTTGTATTATTCGAATAATATTCGAATAATTCGAATAGTAGCCCGAAAAAAACCGAATATTCGAATACCAAATTTTTCCGAATAATTGCAAGCCCTAGGTAACACACACACACACACACAAACACACGTCACATCCAGACGCGACTGTTCGCCGCGCGGGGGCAGCGCGCCGACAACCCGCGCCCCGGCACCGTCGTCGACGACGTCGTCACGCTGCCCGAGAGGTAACACACACACACACACACACAAACACACGTCACATCCAGACGCGACTGTTCGCCGCGCGGGGGCAGCGCGCCGACAACCCGCGCCCCGGCACCGTCGTCGACGACGTCGTCACGCTGCCCGAGAGGTAACACACACACACACACACACAAACACACGTCACATCCAGACGCGACTGTTCGCCGCGCGGGGGCAGCGCGCCGACAACCCGCGCCCCGGCACCGTCGTCGACGACGTCGTCACGCTGCCCGAGAGGTAACACACACACACACAAACACGTCACATCCAGACGCGACTGTTCGCCGAGCGGGGGCAGCCACCACCTTTAATAAACTGACACATCAATCAATACATAGTATAAATCAAAGTCGCTTCCCGCGTCTGTCCCTATGTATGCTTAAATCTTTAAAACTATGCACCGGATTTTGATGCGGTATTTTTTAATAGATAGAGTGATTTAAGAGAGGTTTGTATGTATAATATAGAGTGATTCAAGAGAAAGGTTTGTATGTATAATACATGCACAATATAGTAAAAGGTTATGCGGTACGAAGTTCGCCGCGTCGACTAGTACCTACATAAATAGAGAATAAAATAAGATGTCCTGTCATGATGAAGAATAAGAAGTAGGTTTTTCGATTAAATAAGTATTAAAATCTTCTCCTAAATATAACCAATACACCTTCTTTTCTGTAAACCGCATAAAGATCGCTTTAGCCAAACTCAAGATAACCATACGGACAAACATACATACAGGTCAAACTAAGAAACTCCTTTCTTGAAGTCGTTTTAAAAAAAAACTTAAAACTTTTGGCTTAACGTATTACTTTTCATTACTTATAATATAACTCTTCAATAATGTTAAATTAATTACTATAATTTAGTCTGCAATATATTTAATAAAACTAAAAAACTAAATAAGCGTTTCAAGTAGTTTCAACGGTGTTGGCGCGTAACATCTTTGTCCTTTCAAAAAAGCTTTAGATACTAATTTTAGGAGACACGTTCTGTTGCGGTTCAACTCATACAGCGTTGGGCCATACACAGATTGTGGCTTTACGCGGCCCGGCAAGTGAGTGTTTGTTTCCTTGTTTCAGATACGACTTCTACCTGGTGTCGCAGTGCGTGAACGAGGGCACGGTGTCGCCCACCTCGTACAACGTCATCAGCGACAACGTCAGCCTCACGCCGGAACAGGTAACTCGCACTTTCATTATTTGTATTATAATAATACCTAATTAATAATTAATTTATTATTAAACATAATTAGTGATTATGTATGTGTGATTAAAAGTTAAATAATAATAACACATAACACTCAGAGCCCCTAACTAGGAAGAACCTGTATCTAGGGCGCCCGAAACACACACAGAGATGAATATCGATGTTTGTTTCCGGTCTGGGTGTGACCGGAAACAAACATCGATATTCATCATGTCAATATTCGTCCCGCTCAGGAATCGAACCCGGGTGCTCACGCTTACTCAGTCCACATCACTGCCAACTGAGCCACGGAGCAGTCAAATCAATCAATCGATCTATCAATCAATCAATATATATAAAACTTCCGTTACTGACTGACCGACTGACTGACTGACAGACAACGCAGAGCCGAAACTACTGGGCGTAGCGGGCTGAAATTTTGCATGTAGGTTCCTTAGGGAGTATAGGTGAGCACTAAGAAGGGAATTCCCGAAATTCCCACGGGAACGGGAAAAAATGTGATTTTTGTGTTTATGAGAAATCTGCGCGAGTGACATCGCGGGGCAGCCTCTAGTTGTTATATAAAAGAGAATTAAATTCAAAATTCTTTTTTTGTTAATTTGTGTCCAAATACGTTTTAAACAAAAAACATGGATTTTTTGTTTATGAGAAATCTGCGCGAGTGAAACCGCGGGGCAGCCTCTAGTTATATATATAAAAATTTATCGTGGTTCTTTAGTCTCGCTAAAACTCGAGAACAGCCGGTCCGATTTAGCTGATTTTGGTCTTAAAATGTTTTTAGTAGTCCAGGAAAGGTTTAAAAGGTGAGAAAATATAGAAAAAGGGCAAGAGGTTTTTTAGGAACTTTGGATAGGATAGGCTAGTTTGTGATAAAAAAAAATTACACCTACAAATATTTTAAGGATTCTTTTTAGAAATTATCAATTCACATTTTTTTATGGATTTTTTTTTTTTTAATTAATACAATAAATTTACGATTTTTAAATGTTTGGTATTCGCATTGCTAGAGTTTTCATCAAATTGTTTCTTTACACCCAAACATTTTAGTACCACTTTTCCTACCGCATAATATGTTCTGGGAAAGTGACTGTTGTACTGTATGATGTAGTAACATCACAATAGTATAGTAACGCTCGGCTCTCCCCTATCTGAGCAGATGCAGCGGCTGACGTACAAGATGACGCACCTGTACTACAACTGCTCGGTGCAGGTGCGCGTGCCGGCCGTGTGCCAGTACGCGCACAAGCTGGCCTTCCTCGCCGGACAGACGCTGCACGCGCAGCCGCACTACTCGCTCTGCAACTCGCTCTTCTTCCTCTAAATACACTACGCGAACATACTCCTCTACACTCCGCGCCAGCTGCGTCAGCGCGACCGACCGTGCTACTGTATTTGTACAGTTGCGGACACGCACGGAGTAACACTTTTGTCTATGGTCTCGTGCGGGCTAGACTGTAATTCCAAAGAACGAGCTATTTTGCAATACAGAAAAACTGAATTTGTTACGGCGTCTTGTGTCCGCCACTGTACTTCACGTACTTCACCCGCCATTCAAAACTTGAACAATTGATAATTGATTCATATTAGGATTCCGCGCAACTCAGTTGGCGCTACTACGATCGATCCCCCAATACTTTAGATTTTATGGCGCATCGCATTTTTAGTCTCATGGATCAATCTCTTGTTCGTGATTTTGGACATTTAGGTACCGTTTAGACAGCTGACTAGACACGTCACACGTCACATTCAATCTCAATCAACACTGACTGCGATCTGAAGATGATAGTGCGAGACACTACGTGCGATCTGTTTTAACGGTACTAGTATTGTAAAAATAACAAGGCCAATTATTTATTTTGATTTCGAGATTTATCAGTTTTTGTGTGGTAAATCTCACTAAAAAGTCTCATGTCGTCAAAAAGTGATAACATTAAATAAGTTTCACTGGGATAAATTAGATCTATGGAGTAGATTTTGTATTTTTTCATACCTTCGTTTTTTATTAATATTGACGATTATTTTTATTAATATTTAACTGATTACTGTTGAGAAAGTGGCCGGTATTTAAACGAAAGTAGTCGAAAAAACGACATACAAAGTGGTACCTTCTTATTAAGAGATCTTTCGCCACTCGCCACCAGACAAATCACATGTTTTTTTTTTATTAATTACAACCTGCACTTACGCAGACTTTTTGTTCTTTGATGTTTATTATTACGTAGTTGTAAGAATTTCCCATCGGCCTAGGCGAGCGCATCAAGCGATCCCTTAAATTAGCTGTTAAGTTTCTACATATTGTTGCATTAATTAAGAAGTTTCAAGTGTTTTTGTTATTATTAGCGTAAGTTTATGGTAGTTGTTGTGTCGCTCTCATGCCATATTTGGAATCTCTGAAAGTTTAGCTGCAGGTAGTTCCTATTGAAGCGATCATCAAACCAGCACTTTCATCAAAGTGCACATTACATTTAGTACCAACTGTATAAGACTGGAGCAGGCTCAAAAGGAGCACCTTGACAGTAGTATTACTACCAGGGTGTAGAGTATACTTAGTAGATTTAATGCTATTGCCGTAGTTCCTGCCTCATTTTTTTAGTTACGTGTAGTAGCTACCTCAATTATATCAACCAACATTCCATGGTTTTTAAATAACTTTAATAACATTATCAATAAGATATTTTTTGATATAATTTTTGTACTTTTTGATATTTTTATTAGTTAGGCTACTATTTTCCTTTAGGATTTTAATCAAAAATGTCTTTAGTCTCTAGGAAAGTAGTAGCTATACCCTCCATTACCTCTTACCAAAAAAACTAGATTTAAACTACTATTTGGCAAAATTATATGTGTATGTGAGGCCAGTGAGGCCGCGCCGCAGTCGCGCAGCATAGTTGTAAAGTCTCCCTCGCCGGGGCGCGGCCGGCCGTCACTGATGCCAGCTTAATGTGGGCCCACAATTTTTTTTAAATATTTTTCTCGAAGTACCTAGTCTAGATAAAAAAAACAACAAGTATTTTTGGTGCCATTTTTGGGACAATACTATATATTGTGTACCCTACTGCTCAAATATTATTTGATATAAAATGCAATTATTTGACAAAAAATTGTATTAAAAAAAAAGAACAAGATATTTGAAAAGAAAAAAATTGTTTGTTCTAATTACATTACAAAGCTGGAGAGCAGGGTAATCTAGTGTTTTCATATTTACATTCGTTAAAAATATACCCACGCCGCGTATCAGTATTTTTTATAAATATCAATTACATAATAATATAATATTTGTCATGATTTCAAAGTTCAATTTACCTAGTCTAGTGTTAAAATGTAAGTCCAGTAGTTTACTATAACATGCAAACGGTTGTCTACGTATTCTGCGGAAGTTTACCGTGTACTTACTACATTTTCCCATGGTTGTGGTAGTTTATTTTGTTATCTAGAAGCTATGGTTATTTTAGTTCAGTCAGTAAACTTGAGGGGAAAACTAAAATTAATAACTGTTTTTCTCGCTGTTTTTAAACTTTATCTGGGTTCAATCAGTATAATTTTGACATTCGAAATGTATCTATCTTGATCAGCGCGTTCCGCATGCTGGTATGATGTACTTACCTATCATCGGTGCCATAATTTTTTTAAGAATAAATGCGCGAAGACCGTCGACGTAAGACTGCCATGCTGCGACTGATGATTTAATGTTCGCAAACAAATCGGCCACAGCAGCTATTGGTAGTCGGAGAGCCGCCCGTTGTTGCTCTGCTTCATGCATTATATACTGCGTTGTTAAGAAATTTCAATTAGTTAGGGAAGGTATTTTTGTTCGCAACACTTCAAATTTTTTATTTACTTACCATTTTAACAAGCCAGATCCGTATAATGTCATAAATACAATAACAAACTCAATATTTAAACCTAAAATAAACTACCAAAGCTACTGTAGAACTAGTATTAAACTTGTAGACTGCATGCTCATGTGGTAAACTACGGTAGCTTTACATCTCTAGTCTGGTGTTCACTCGGCGGCAACATGACTGTCCCGCGAAATGCATCACACGCGCAACAGCGTGAACAGCGCATGCTGCTCGCACGTGACATACATCTTGGCTAGCTAGTGAACACAAGCCTATCCTTGTAGAATAGACATCGGTGTTGTGATAACAGATTATTTACTGTATTTTAAGGAAAAGATTATTGTAACGATGGGCCTACGCTGAAAGCGATTCCCTGAAGGCTTTCGAGACTGTCGGCACATTGCGAGCAGCGCAGAGGCCGGCGCGTTGGTGCTAGCGCTCTACGCTCGCCGCTGCTCACAATTACGCCTTTGTTGTGATGATGACATACTTTATATTGTACTTATAAAATAAACTAGATATAAATGTACATTGTTGTCTGTATTATATGGGGAGGGCACGCAGGGACAGAAGGAGTAGGGCAGCTACTTTTTATTTATACACTGAAACAGTTTATTTATTATTATAATTATTTGAATGTTAGTAATGTAATTATTAGTTAGCGGTAGGCTGCTTTACTAAGTTTTGGAATTTGTTTCCAAATTCTATTTTTGAAATAAGTTACAGCCGTGTGCAATGAAAAGTTAAATCATGGAATAGAATATCGTAGTTAATTCGTATAATATACGGTTGCGCAATATACGTATAATATACGGTTGTGATTGGTATTTTTTGGTAAGCTTACCTTTAGTACAGTGGTTGGCTGATGTAATGTGACAGATATTGATTTTTTTTGTTGGTTTCGAGCACCTAGCAACCGGCGCGACGCGATGGGGGAACACAAAAGTGCTGTGATTGTGCTGCGAAGCAAAATAGAAATACACTTGTTATCGGATACCTTTGAAATAGCTTCACGTGGATCAAACATTCGGAAGATTCGGGTGTTAGTACGAACTCGGTGACTGCGATACTGTGTAGGCTAGAGTGTGGTTGGATTGTCATGTCTTGAGGTGATCTCGACAGGCAGTTGTCAGCAGCAGCCATGGACGAGGAGAAAGACGACGGCGACGACTGGCGACCCGAAAGCACTGTAAAGAGCCCTGAACATGTGAGTTTGTTTTTAACCGACGAAGAAACAAAAAGGAGGAGGTTCCTAATTCGTCGCGTAGATATATATATATATGATCACGCATAACTTTTTACTGTGTAGACCGATTTTAATAATTCTTTTTTTAATCGACAGGGTATACCTTGAAGTTGGTCCCATAAAAATTTGGAAATAAAATTCCCACCCTAAGAGTGGGAAAAAAGGGGTGACTTTTTGGTCGGCGGGTCGATTTATCCACTCACAGGTTGCATTTCCGTGTTACATTATAACTTTTGATACCTACCTACAATATCTTTGGAAATGAAATAAAATCAGCCGAAAGACGTCCACTGCTGGACATAGGCCTCCCTCACAAATCGCCTCACCGACCGGTCGTGATCGAACCTCATCCTGTTAGTCCCTCAACCTTCACCAGGTTGTGTGGCCACCTTGAGGGGGGGCGACCACCCTGTGAAGGGTGATTAGCTAGGGTAAAAAAAATTAGCCCAAAAAACTGAAAAGCAAAAAATAAAAACTTTTTATAAAAAAATTAAACCGCCGAAAAAACTGAAAAGCATTAAATAATAGGGAAACATTTTCTATTAGGCCTTAATTTACTCACTTCTTAAAGGAATTTTGGATTACCAAGAAATTTTGGGTCGGTGCCACAGAATCAACGAATAAAGATCACTAAATTACCTGAAATTCAAAGAAATAACCGAAAAACGTATGCCGTTGCGCATCGCGCTTTACATAGATAATGAATTTGCTTGTGTGGTGTGGCGCCGACTTCAAATTTCTTCGTAATCCAATATTAAGAAGTGAGTAAATTAAGGCCTAATAGAAAATGTTTCCCTATTATCTATTATTTGAATGCAAAAATTATTAGGAGTAAGTACATTCTAATTGAAGTAACGCTTCGTTAAAACGTTGCGTATTGGCCCATCCGTTTTAGTTTTTCGCGCCGAAACACTTATCTTGTCGAATGTGCTTTTGCATGTCGAGAACGAGAGATTATTTTATCATAATCCGATAGCATTCTGATGGGAACTCAATTTCCCACATACATTATATACCAGATTTAATCATCAATACATAGTATAAAATAAAGTCGCTTCCCGCGTCTGTCTCTATGTATGCTTTAATATTTAAAACTACGCAACGGATTTTGATGCGGCTTTTTTTTATAGATAAGAGTGATTCAATAGGAAGGTTTATTAGTATAAAACATGCACAAAATAATAATTATAGGTTAGGCGGTACGAAGTTAACCGGGTCGACTAGTAATTAATAAGTAAAAAATGTGGATCACGTGTAAATTTCTAATAGGTACTCAACTCACAATATGTTCGTCGTCTTTAGTCCTAGTTTAATTACCTATGTACTTGTAAATTTGTGATGCATCACATGTAGTTTTCTAACACCCTACTGCAGACTATGTATGTCAAGGCCCCGTCTGCCCTGCCAGGCACGGAAGCAACCTCTTATTTATTGATTAAGTAGGTATAATAAGTAAATATTCCCCTTGTAGAGGCCGTGGTATCGTCACGTAGCGTGATCAGCGTAGCGAATCCCTCCAGGTATAAACGGCATTCTGTTAATCTAACTACAACATGCCAGTGCTTGTTAGCTCACCCATAGAAAATTTTTACTCTCTAGTCGAGATACATACAACCCTCCTAGTATAGGTAGGTACCTACCTTATTCGAAAACTATAGTCCGGCCGCTAGAGAATGCGATCCTGACATAATTCACAATGCTATCAGTAATGCTACGCTACTTCAAAGTTACATCTTCTCTTCGAACTTATGTAGCTTAAATTAAACCAAAACCTTGAAAAGAACCTTTAGTTCCTGCACGGTTTGAACTAGCACATAATATATGTACCTAGTGTGTTGTTGGATGACACTTTATTGACGTTTATTATAGACTTCAACAGCCTGGAAGAAATTGCCATCCATTGGAATCATTAATTATGATAACTTGATTGAATGCTATCTTAAGCATCGACACTAAATTAAGTATAGTAGTAGGCAGTTAGTCTTTTTTTATTGTTGTTTTTTTCTGTTGGAGTTATTTTTAGTGTTCTTTTTTATCATTTGTTTTTTTTTTTTAATATTGTTTTTGTCTCACTTGTATTTTATTGATAAACTTGTTTTGTGTGTGTCATAGTTTTTGTACTTAAATATTTTTTTTTTCTTTCTTTCTTTCTTTCTTTTCTCAGACCATTAAACTAAGTAAGTATCCTTCCTTCATCTCTTTGTTAAAAGTCTTCTTAAACTTTCTCTTCTACCTATCCGGCTATTATTTTCGGCGAAATTCTTACCTATCGAGGTATACTTATACAATTTCTTGATACTTACATACATACACCCATACCTCATGCACCCAAATTTTAAATCGATTCGAGATCGAGGGAACAATCGCTATCATGTGCTGTCATGTGGCATTCAGGGTGATTTGTATAAAATTACCTCCGATATGCCTCCGATCCCTTACATCGGCATGCCACCGCGCGGCCCGTGCCATGCACGCGACGCCTGGCGGCGCGGCGGCAGCTCCCGCATTCCGTCAAACTTTACAAAATTCCGATATTTTGTACCTTCAACCGAAAACACGGAAAAACAGTAAACTTTTGGAATAATGAACAATGTTTCTGCAAGTCATTAGAATTGAAAACTCCGACTACAGAGCTTTTTCCTTTGCGGTAATAAGTGTTTGAGCTACCGATAAGCTTTTAGAAACATTTTTTTTTAATCAAGAACTATTAATTTGTATAAAGATCGCACACTGTGATTTAGTGTAATATGGAAATACTTTACTAATCAATAATAGCATCAATATCAATCATCAATACATAGTATAAAATAAAGTCGCTTCCCGCGTCTGTCCCTATCTATGTATGCTTATATCTTTAAAATTAGGCAACGGATGTTGATGCGGTTTTTTTAATAGAAAAAGTAATTCAAGAGGAAGGTTTTAAAGTATATTACATGCACAACACAGTAAATAGGTTAGGCGGTACTAAGTTCGCCGGGTCGACTAGTAATATTATAAATGCAAAAGTAAACTCTTGTCTGTCTGTCTCGCTTTCACTACAAAAATACTGAACCTATTAAATAATTAGTAAGTATATAGATACTTTGTCTAGTTTTGAGCCTTAGAAAGGACATGGGCTACTTTTTATCCCGATATTCCCACGGGAAAATTTGGAATTTGTTATCAGAAGGGAAAATACTTAACGTAAGTACGTAATAAATAAACATACGTAGGTATAGGTATTATATTTTTTAAGAATAACCAAAAGCAACACCAAACAAATAAGAGAAGACTTCAGTAGAGCAGTAGACTATGCGTAGTCGAGCAACACTGTAATAATAACAAATTTTACGTTAAAAAATATATTTATAGGAGGCTCGACACGCACTTAGCCCATAAATAAATTGATTTTGTTTTTGAATAGATACATATTAAAATTGAGTTTTTATTTTGAGTAAGTAGGTACAAAAGATATAAAAAAAATCATTACCTAGAAAGGTCCCATTACGTATACGATGCGCGGTTATCTATATGTAGTCAGCAACAAAAGAGTGTATCCTCGTATAAAATGTCGTGTTCGTGACCTCTCCGAAGCTGAAATAGCACACCGATATCAAGCCAATATCGGAGCGAGCCTTCAGTTGCTCCTTGCATGCCTTGTCTGTTTGACAAATTTTACCGAGACTTATGGGACTTGTAAATTGAACATTCCCTATTAAGTTTAGTTTAATAAAAAATACAGGCCTATTTGCTCTCGGAGGTAGTGTCTAAATTTTTCAGTCAAGCCAAGATTGAAATTGCAAAAAAAAATGGTCCAATTCAAATCTGTACCAATGTCGCCATGTAAGTGTCTAGCTGCTAGCTTGATTAAACAGAAGTATTTAATTTTAATTCCTTCTGTTCATTCTAAACATTAAGAAGTTCTAAAGATGAGGTTGATGATTGTCAGATGGGAGTGGACGGCGGTCATGACGCGGTGACGGCGCTGCGCAGCGACCTCGCCGCGCTACAGTACAAGCGGGACAAGTTGATATCGGAAGTGGGTATTTTATGTTATTCTGTAGAGTTCTAATAAAAGTTCACTCGATAATAATTTGGTTGGTCTAGATTCGGTAATTATTTACTTTCAGAACAGTGACTTAAAATCCCAAATGTTGTCAAGCAACCAGCGCATCCTCGAGCAGCAGGTGGAGATCGACCACCTGCGCGAACAGAATGCACGCCAGAGTGCTATTGTCTCTTCACTCAAGAAGAAAATCCAGGACTTGGAGGAGGCGCAGCGCAACCTGCACTCGCTGCAGTCCCGCAGCGACATCACAGTGCACACCCTCGAGCGGGACAACCGCTACCATGAGGAGAAGATAAAGGATCTTGAAAAGAAGCTACGTTCCCTGGAAATAGAGTGCAGCAACGAGGAGCAACAAAAGGAGAACGCGCGCTGTCAATTTCACGACCTGGTGCGGCGCCTGTCCGTGGCTCTGGATGCAGACTTTTGCGATTCCACGCATACGCACTCACCCGAAACACTAATCATAAAGGCCTCGGAACTGGTGCAGGAGATCACACGGCTGAAAAACAAATGCATGAACACGGTCGACAACTTGTCATCCTCGGAGCAGGAGTTGCGCAGCTGTCGAGATGCTCTCGAGCGGTCGAATGCGGACAAGGAGATGCTGCAGCGGCAGGTGGCGTCGCAGCTGCTGGACCTGGAGCGGCTGCGGCAGGAGAAGGAGTCGCTGGCCGCGCAGGCGCGCGCGCTCGACCGCGACCTGCACGACGCGCGCGACAAGCTCACGCACTGCAACAAGAACCTCCACGTTGTTACTGACAATGTTAACCAGAACGAGTCACTCATATTACAGTTGAAAGGTAAGAAGTTGTCAACTAAGTGCTAAAGTTTTACTAAGTAGTTAAGTACTTACTTTAATTTATTGTTGAATAAGTGGCAGACAATAGATGTTTCAGCAGCACAGCTTATTTTATGTATAAGAGTCATACACTCAAAGACCTCAAATGCTCCTATCACAATGTAAAGGTACTTTCACTGAGTAGGTCATACCTACTTAGTGAAAGCTTTTACTTACTACTTTCATGAATAAAACAGGAAATAGTGTGTAAATTGTGAAGCGGTTGTTCGGCAGAGGACTCGCGTCACCGCGACGAGAAGTACCAGCGGCTGCACGCAGAGTTCCGCAACGCGCTGGAGTCTATCGCCATTCTATTGTCGCTACCAACGCGTTTTGTGGAGGCGCATGAAACTACCATCAAGGATCGTATTCGTGAGATACTTAGCGAGAACAAGGACAAGACTTTAGTAAGAAAAACTACTTACCTAGTTATGTCTAGAAGAAAGAGCTATAAGCACCTACTACATTATTATAAGTAGGTACACCTAGCAAACCTTATAGCACAGAATAAGCCTTTATTTACTGACTTTTACATTTCTAATAAAACAGTCAATGAATTGTATTATTCAAGGCAATATCAATATCTTAGGACTTTTACTTTTGATTTCATTTGCAGCAAATCGAAGCCCTCCGCGACAAGCTAAGCGTGGAGGCGAAGCAGCTGGACCGCACGGCGCACGCACACGAGCAGGCCAGCGTGCGCGCGCGCGTGCTGGAGGACGAGCGCGTCGTGCTGGAGGGCAAGCTGCACAAGCTGGAGGCTGAGCTGGCGGCGGCCGAGTGCAGCCGGGACGCGCTGCGCAAGGATAAGGCTAGCGTATGTTGGGCGATTAACACACTGCCATGCACCATGCACCACGCAGCGTAGCGCGTGTTTTAACGTTGCTTGTAAGTTCGTATAGAATCGTTTGTTTAGAAAACACGGTCAGTGCAACAATCTGGAAATGCATCCACGCGCGTATGCATAGGTTCTTTGACACGCAACATGCAGCCAGCAACTGATGTGTGGTAGTGCGATAATCGCCATACTTTCAGGCTAGATAAGCCTAGATTACCGTAAAATTTTATGAGAATCAAAGTTTTATGTTTCGTATGCAAGCCGCCCATTATTTCACTTATAAGTTAGGCGTTTTAATTTGACCAAGCGATTACGACGCACGAGCGAAGCACGTGCAAATCGGCTTACCAGATCCGAATAAAATTCTTCGTAAGAAAAAAGTTCGCCTCAGCCGTGCTTCTGCTTCTGAATATCTGTGTTATTCTTTGATGATTTAAATTGTCCTTGAGTTATGTTCGTCATTGATTTCGTTTTCTTTCTTCCCACACTCAACACATAATTTAACTATATATGTATATTTTTTTAACCTAAACACGTATTATCAGTATTATTTTTATAATTACATACATATAAATATTTATTTATAACACTTGTCATGCTTCAAGTATCTATTAACCTACATATTGTATTATAAGTATGAATATGTTTACACATTTATTAATCGCACTGCTTCTCATGGTTCTGGCAGAATAACCAGCGTTGCATTTTTTGCAACACATGCTGAGTCAGAGCCATTTTGCACCCACAATATCTACATATAAAAATACTTTGAAACTATTTTACCTGTTTGTATCTCTAATTAATATGTACTATGTGTCTGTATTGTGTGTGCAAATAAATCTATGTCTATGTCTATGTCTTATGTATGATAGATTTACTTAGATCCCTAAAACCTGCCTAAACTTATTTTAATTAGCTACGATCACGCGGAGCCGGCGTGTCTCGATAGCTTCTAAGAAGCCAGCGCCACCTCTGCGGCTGCTTCTCTAACCAAAGTGCTAACGACAACTCTTATTAAGTTTTTTCCTCATTAGAAACCATTTACAAAAATATGGTAAACTGGAATCATTATTGTTTTCTCTAGACCACACCGACCTCAGCTCAATAATAGTAATTATCATACTCTTACCGATTGACAATCAGCTTTTTCTAGATATGTATGTAAGTACCTATACTCAAACGATGTAAGATTTTTAATGATTGGGGTTGTATCAGTAAAATAAACTTATTAATTGCAGGTGTATTACGATTTTTTCGATAAAACAAATGGTATTTGTTGTACTTACTTAATAATAAGTCGCCGATGATATTTAGCATATTAGCTACATAATGAGCTATTCTAAATTATGACAGAGTAAGAAGTGAAGAAGAATCTTCCAACTTATGCTTTTCTTGATTATTTATTACACGTATTAGGTACTCCATTCAGCAGCCGGAAGCGACTAGTGACCACTCACTATTCATCGCGATCACTTTGTACGTTAGAGTGGCAGGCTAGTCTTAGTGGTGTGCTTCGAAAGGCACGTTAAGCCGTTGGTCCTGGCGTCAGGTAGTGGTCGTTATAACCGCGACGACAAGCTGGCCCCAGTCAGTCACGTAGGTCCGGCTCTTGAGCTGGTGCCTCTGCCTCACCCTTCGAATAACAAAAGGCGTGAGATAATGTTAAGTTAGTAGTGTTACCTACCACATACCATTTAATAAGTGTTACATTGTGAGCATTGTCATATTAGTCGTGCTCCAGCTGCAATCTTTCAGCAGGATTTATTTTAATTGAATACAACATAATGTTAACAATACATATAAAATAAATTTTCAGTAGATGTAGCGAAGTACGTACATTATTTTGTCAGTTCGTAGCGTTCCTGGAGCGGCTCAGCCGCGCGGTGAACATGGACGCGGTGACGCAGGACTCCTCGCTGGAGCTGCACGCCGCCGCGCTGCTGCAGCGCGCCGAGCAGCTGCAGCGGCTCGAGAGCGACAAGCTCGTTGACAAGGTAATGCCTAACATAAAACTCGAGCGGGGCAACCGCTGCCTGATAAATTGAGCGGCGGCCATACATTCCGCTACGCGTGCGGTTTATGAATCTACTAGTCGGCCCGGCGAACTTCGTACCCTCTTACCTATTACTATTTTGTCAATTTATTATACTTATAAACCTTCCTCTTGAATAACTCTATCTATTAAAAAAAATGCATCAACATCCGTTGCATAATTTTAAAGCACACAGGGACAGACTCGGGAAGCGACTTTATTTTATACTATGTATTGATATTGATGACCGAATCTATAATCAAATAAAATGTTTTTCATCCCATCCACTCGAAAAGTAGACTTTTTTATTATGCTGTTTATAGCCGGTCAATAATGAATTTCCATACATTGTGGGACTGAAAACAAGCTAGCGGATTAGTTAGGTACATAGGTGCTGCATTTTTTTTTTCTCCTCGCATGAAATAAAAAGTATATACAACTTGGGGGTTGTGTTATTCTGCCTCGGGTGAGGTTAAAATCCTCGCTTGTTCAAGTTTCAAGTCATTATTCCCTTACTACGTTCGGGAATAAACCCTTGAAACTCTCTCTGCGCTCGGGTTTTAACAGACCACCCTCGTACATAATACATCACTTTACATTACACCCTTGTTGAATAAACAACTATTATGTAACTGGCATTTTAGAACAAAACGATATGCATTGACAAGTGAGAGAGATTCATATACTTAGTACATATTAAGTCGCCCGGGGCGCCACAATTTTTGGCGTGAAATTTATATTGTAGTTTATTAGAGCCAATAAGTACTTAATGCAATTGGTAATTAAGTAATACTTACCTATTAAACTGATTTTGTGAAGAAATATTGTAATTTTATTTTCATTTGGTAAAAAAATATAAAACTTCGTTTAAGATTAACGTGACTCTATTTGAAGGTGATAACTTTAAGTCATCTGTTTTCAGCTTAAAAGGTTAGAAACGTTAAAAAATAATATATTATTATTATTTATTAAGTTCATGAACTTAGCATTAGCTTAGACCTAATTATGTTACTTAGGCTGAGCACGCGCTGCGTTTAAACGCGGCGGTTTTTTAAAAGACTGAAAATGCCAAACCGCATATTATGAACACGCATCGGTTTCAGTCCCGCCATACTACATGTTACTATAGGGAGACAAGCTGATTAAAAATGCGCGGCTAAAATATAAAAGTTGCGTTTAGAAATCAGTCGACGGAAAAACGCGCTAATGTGTGCGCTTAGGTATACAAAGCCATGTGTAACATTTTTTAATTCTTTATCCCTTGTTTTAATGCTTACACGACTTCATTATGTTCTTACTTCTTAGTTCTTACGAACTTGACAGAAAAACTGGGTTTTTGGTATTTAAAAAATTTTGCTCATTAGTTAAGGTGTTTGGAATTTCCACGGCAGGTAAGTATGTGTAATTGTTATGAAACAATATAAAATAAAAGTTTTCCACCAAATTTACTAATCTCCTATAGGTACTTACAGGATGTTAAAATTATACAATCCCGGTATTATAAACCTAGAAGAACACTAAAAACAATACATACATTACGAATAGGTATTCATTCGGAGGCTCGGAGGTATGTAACTGATTTAGATGTAGGTAAAGGAGGTTTTTCAAAATTTTGTACTACCTAAAGTAAAATTAAAATGCTTGAATACTTAAAATCTGGGACAAAAATATCGTGAAATATTCCTTACGCCCTGTGTAACAAGTAAAAAGCAGGATGCCGCGATTACATAATTAATTTAATAATTATCTAAGTTTTAATTAATTAATTGACATGTCTGACATTTATTTTTAATTCGGCGCGAATGCTTCCGTGTTTGATAAATTTCGATCCCGTTATCAAAGACAAGAATTCATATTATTCATCAATGGGACATCCGGCTTGATGAATGTAATAATGAATAATTAGAAATAAATCACTTCAATAAGCTTTAAGTATTGAAAGCAAGTATAAGGAGCAGTGTTATGTCTGTGCCAGCTGCTGTATTACGGGTACTACGGCACGCTGCCGCGCCTGCGCCGCGAGCGCTCCCTCCACGACTTGCCATACCTCAAGGAAGTAAGAACAGCATGGCTTCAAATTAATCTACGTATTGACTGCAATGGGAGCGTCCATATACTCTGCCTAAGACTAGTTCTTTGAATAGACAGGACTATAGGACTAGACTTCAACTTTATCTCCAAGAGTAGAGCTCCATGCCAAGCGTTGCCGAGCTAGTATAAGGGTGATGTATGTATTTCAACCAGAGTGGGTTACGAGAAACAATTATAGGGAGTTTTATGGTTATGTAAGTTGAACTAGGTAAGCATAGGTCAAGTTTATGAACGCTCCCAAAATAGTAGATTAAAACAATGTTGGCCGCGGGCGCAGCCTTGCACCACATCGGTCAGACCTACCAATGCCAATGCCGCACCGCAAAATAATTTAAAACACACGTCATAATTTACGAGCAACGATTTGTTTCTACGACCTATTTCACTATGGTAACAATTAGCATTATTTCTTATCTTGTTCGGTTGTGTATCTAGGAGCTTTTCTTAAAAACAAGCCGCATGACCGCGTCACCTAATTGAAGCATTCATTAGAATTTTTATTCATTAGAGTTAGTACTAAACTACTTAAGTAGATAATTATTTAAGTAAAAACACGCAACAATTAAATAAGCAATACTATTTTAGTAGATGTATCAATACTGCCTGCTTATTCTTATTATTCTAACTTTAAACCTATAGATTAGGTACAAGTAAAAAGATTTCACTTTACCTACGTTACACAATAGTAGAAAGAACATTAAAAACAAAAATAGTAGAAAGAACAATAAAACAAACATCACTATTATCTTTACAAGAGATCATAAAATTTAAGTTAACAAATATACATTACAACCGTACTAGGCTCCGACTCAGCATAGCTGCGTGCGACCGCTAGTATTCTGTCTTTTCTATATCTAAACAGAGACAATCAGGTTTCTTACTTAGGCAACCTGGAATCAGTCCAGATGATCATCACAATTAGTCGTAAGATTTTTCATAGGAACCTACATTAAGGTTCTCCTACATAGGAGCGCTATATTTTTAACCGACTTAAAAAATGAGATTATCAGTTTGACCTGTATGTTTATATGTATGTTTGTCCGCAATTATCTCGCGTTTGGCTGAACCGATTTTAATGCGGTTTTCAGATAAGTTTTTGTTATATTCAGGAGGAGGTTTTAACCGACTTAGAAAAAGTGAAAGTACTGAATTGATGTATGTGTCAGTTTATTAAAGGCGGGTTCCTTTTTTGTAAAAAATGAATTTTTATATTAGCGTAGCGTACAGTTTTTCTTAGCGAGGGTAGACTGCGTTTTAAGTTTTAACATTTAGATTGTAAAGCCGTGTTTAGTTGATTTAGTAAGTAGTTTAGTATAGTAACGAAGTTTAGTTTGAAATAATACTTAAGTACTTACCCTAAATAATTAAATGGCTTCATTTGGTTAGGGCCAAAAAAATAAGATATTTTTATTGCGTCGGTTTTAACTAAGAACCTCTAAGTACCTACAAAAAGTTGCGGTTTTTACAACAGCTTTCTGTGTCATAACAAGAGTAAGGCCGGTGTACACCAATATAATCGGCTGGTTGACTACTTACGAATCGGCTGTTGAACAGCCGATTATTGTTGGTGCACACGGGCCTAAGTATAGTAATTTGGGATGTGGCGGCCAGACAGCGGTGGTGTACCAGCTGCAGCGGCGCATCCGCGTGCTGCGCGAGCAGCTGCAGCGCCGCGACCTGCACCTCGACCTGCTGCGCCGCAAGCTCTCTGTGCAGGTGACGCTTACACTCACTAAGTACATTCATTCATTTTTTATGTAGAAGCTTATCTAGTGTCTTAATCGTTTTTTGGTCTGGGTGTTTTGTTCTGTTTGTCTCTGTATGTGTTTCAGGCACTTTAAGTTCTTCGTTGTTAGGGGCTCTGAGTGTGATGCGATATCGTTATTATATTCTGCTGGTCAAATGCCTCCTCCGCTTGATCCATTGGGCTCTGCTCATTGCAGTCTCGCTCGTCGTCCCACTATCTTCATATTGGTAGTCCGTGTTTTGGCTTTATTTATTAGTAAATATTATTATACTAGAAGCTGCCCCGCGGTTTTACCAGCGCAGATTTTTCATAATTCACAAAAATGCCGTTTCAGCCCGCTATGCCCAGTAGTTTCGGCTCTGCGTTGTCTGTCAGTCACTCAGTCAGTAACGGAAGAGTTTTATATATATTGATTACAAAATAAAAAAAGGTTTACTTACATAGTTCAGACGACCAGTGAACGTAGCGGAAGTACACTGGATGAAGGTCCCTTAAGACCACACGGTGTGGCGATGTGTAGGTAGGCCTACTTAACAAAATAGCTGCTTCAAAATTTCGATACGACTTTTCTGTTGGAACAAGAACCCCTCAACCCCAGGAGGAGAGTTGCCGCGCGCGCGCCGTGTTACAGGCAGAGCGCGACGAAGCGACCGCGCGCGGGAGGAAGCTGGCGCGCCAGTGCGACAAGCTGGCCGCGCAGCTTGCCGACGCGCGCGCGCAGCTCCGCGAACTGAACGCGCAGCTGGCTGATGCTGCTGAGTACAAGGTGTGGTGGACTGTTTGTTAAGTAAAGGAAGCGGAGTGTTTGCGAATTGCAGAGGTTTTTCTCGTTAAAGCCAAATATGAGGTTTTAAAAAAAACAGTCTTCCACGGATGTAAAATAAAACTGCCTAGTGATATAAATGTTTTCATAATGTGCTACATTATATTTCGTGGTTTCATTTTCGATATAAATCATTTCACTAGGTAGTCCTTTCACCTACAAGGCAACATTCGCACGTTCTTACAAATAACTATTAGTCGATCGATTTAATCGATATCGATTACTCGATTAATTTGAAATTTACCCATGCTCCCATCCCTACCACTTTACGCGCCCATCACTAGCAGCGTCCGCCAAGCCTGTCATTCTTTTTTCGTGCGAGGCAACGAAAGCACGCGTTCGGATCTTGTTCGCAAAAAATTAATTTTTCAAGATACCGAAAAGATCCTACGAATATTTTAACAAAAAATTAAGTGAGTTACTTAAACTTTGATGGATTTCATTATCCTCATACTATAAATCGAGAGACAATGTCTTATGTTACGGTAAGTTCATCTGCTTACCTACCTTCAAAAAAAAAAAAAAAAACAGAAATTTCGAATTGAAATTCTGCATAAACTTACATTTAAAAAGTGTAAAAGAAATATTTTTGCAAAGCCATAGATTCGAACAAGAACGAGGCTGCCATACTGCCATAGATTCCAATAGGAACGCGGCAAAATTCAAAACTGTACATCATTTTTTATCATTAAAAAAAAAAAAAAAAAAAAAATTTTTTTTGCAAAGCCATAGATTCAAATATGAACCAGGCTACCATACTGCCATAGATTCCAATAGGAACGCGGCAAAATGCAAAAATAATAATCATTTTTAATGCAAGTATAAAAATATAAAAAGCATAATTTTCTTTTTTCTTCTTATTCCAGTAGGCGAAACGCCTTTACAATGTGAATGAGCCCAGAGCAAATATCATTCGAATATGAGGATATATTTCTAGCCGAAACTATTCCCTACAACCCATGATCAGGTCTAAATGAGACTGAATCACCAAAAATCATGATGGCGACATACCAAGTGCCAATTGCCACCACTGCATCAACAGTGACCACTTTCAATACCGTCACCAAAAACAGGTCCAAGCACCAGCAATAACTTCCTTATTGGAACTGGTAACGGTTACAACAACCAATTGAACTCGGACCCTGAGGCAAAGTTTAAATTTTCGGAACTGGACCCATACATTTTATTAACCCTGGGCGAAGCCCTGGATGATGAACTAAAGTTGTGTGATTGAATCTACGATAATCTCTCTCAAATGGCTAGAGAAGTCAAGGAAAAAATCCTTCAGCAATATACTATACCTAGCAACTACATATTGGTTCAAGCCTCAAAGCTAAATACTAAAATACTCTCATCTCAACTTGGACTGACTTCACATCACACCGGGGAGTAGGGCCATGGCCATTCTCCTAACTCAAGATATAAAATAGAGGCAATCAAGATTCTAAGCGAGGGCTCCCGTAGTTCATGCGACCTTTATAGCTCGGAGACACAAGCTCGCATTTAAAAGACTGCACCAGTTCTGACCAAGACGTTTTTGAATGTCTTTCAGTACAGTAAACGAGATGAAGCACTGTTCGGTGCCAAATTTTAGAGAAAATTAAATAAAGCTTCAAAATTGAACAGCAATGCCTTCAAATCAGGAAGACAGTAGTCTTCCCAGAAATACTGTTGCTTACACAACACAGCCGCCTCTACGAGCTCCACGGGCACAGCTTGGCCGCAGTTTCAGGAAAACTCAGGCCCTCCTCGCTTTGCGAAAAACAAGGGGGGGGGGCGTGCCAGGGCCAGAGTACGAAGATACCACTCGTCAAGCTCCAAATTACAACGACCCATATACCGACGCAGTCGCACGTTTAGAGAACGACCCAAATCAGGCCACGTGCTCAACCACCATTCTGGCAGAATTCAGTACAATATTTTTAAAATGTGTTGGTTGTATATCACAAACAATAAAGGTATCCTTAATTGGATTTGTAACAGTATAATTAAATCTTTTTCTAATTTTCCACTTGAGCAATAATATGTTCCTGTTGTAACATGGTTAGCACAGTAACAACAAGAAATGTCAATCGCAACTAATAATTTGCTAGAACTCGTATCTAAAACCTTTTTGACACCAATTCAAATGGAGGTAAGAGATTTAATTTTAACCTAAAACTGTTAAATAAATTTGTAAGTAACTAAACTTCATTTCGAAATGGCAGAACAGCATGCAAGCTATTATTACATGGCATCTATTGACCTAAAAGGTCTCGTAACTTTTTATTTCTGTCGCTTAAAACTAGCGTAAATACTTACCTACGTTTCCTGTTTAAAGATGTGAACACACAGAATCTTGTTACCCACCTCTGATTTCAACTCAATGCCTTATCTTATTGGCTCACGATAGCGCCTAGAACTTTTACTAAGATTAAAGAAGGGGTCGTAGGTCACTTGCGTTCATTTGGTCAAAAATTGGTAATTTTTTGTATGTGACGATATCCTTTACATAGACCGTAGTTACATGGAATATTTAAATTAAGTTAGGTTTACACTCAAATCACTCGAGTGCTTGGGCTTTTTTATAAACTAAGAAAATAGTAGCTTATAGCCACAAAATAATTACAAATTTTCAGGATTTAAGTAGATGACTTAAATATGACTTTATCACTTACAAGCCATAAACGTAATAAAATAATAGAATTGGTTCTGAAGTGTTCTCAACAACCACCAGTTACAATCAGAAAATTTTCACAAATGATTGGCATCCTAATGTCCGCTAGCGCAGCATTACAAAAGGCTGGTTGAATCCAAAAATACTTGAAAGGCAAAGGTACAGGTACCTTCTACCTACCTTCTATTCAGAGAATACTATGATAATTATTTTACAGGACCTGAATTAATGAGATAATAATATTAAAAGCTCTTAAAATTTCATTTAAACACAAAAATATGAGTCATAAGTTAACACGGACTCGAGTCGTAAAGTCGTAACTCAAACTTACTATAGTAATTATATGTCGTATTATTAGCAATATACTAAGCCTTAGATGCCCCGAAACTTAAACAATTTGTTAATTTTTGTTTTGGGTAGATAACATATTAGCTATCAGCTACATTACCACACGAAGTTGCATACAATTTCCTAATTTCAATTAACTAACCAAATATATTTGGCCTTGGTTCGAGAAGCTAGCTAAAAATCTAGCTATTAGCATTTAGCATCCTATATTACACGAAATATAATTTAGAGGCAGATCGAAGATTTAATTTAAAGATGCATTTCAAACATTCTAGCGCAAAACTTAAGAAATACTTTTCTTTGAAACAAGACCCAGATGCTACAAAGGGGGCATGCATATTTTTTCTATGCCGATCCTTCATTTTCCGTTTTTCTTAACGGCCTACAAAAAATTACTGAGGACGAAACGACCAGTATTCTAGTATTCCCTTCTAGTACTTCTAGACCTGCCTGTTATCCTCCATTGATTGATATAGTTATTTCGTAATAATCACTTGAGGGCGTGACGAAAACCTATGTTGTCTACTAACAGGGACCGTCACCCTCTCCTACTCACGCTTACCCTGAGTGCCGCAGTATGCTCGAGCAGGCAATGCCAGGTCTCATTAACCCCTCAACAGCATCTCATCAGCATCTTATACTAGCCTCACTTTCTAATATTACTATTCAACAATATCAATATAATGTTTTTCAATACTATGATTAAATTAGATTCTTTCGAATGTTCTGTTTTTAGTGTAATTACTTTTCCCTCCGATGTCTTCGAAAAAGACGCATCACAGGATTCACAGGGCATCATCATAAGAGCCACCGCTTTATCTCTGCTTTTAGGCAGAAATATTTCTTCGGATGATTGCATCAGCACCTTCCTTAAAGGTGTTATAAACTAATACCCAATCCACCAAAGTACACAGGTACTTGGTAAGTATCCACAATTGGTTCTCAAAAATCTCTAAAAATTTATACCAAACAAGAATGAACTTATCCTAGACAAAAGTAGCTTTACTAACATTATCTACAGCCTACAGCACACATGGTTGAAAGGTTTTCTCTAAATAACAGATTATTATAAATAAAAATAGCAATGGCATTAGAATCATAAAGTAAATGTAAATTTTATCAAAACTATAGGCGCTAAATGCAATCAAAAGCTATCAACCATTGTTAGTTTTACTTTATCTTACGGTGAATCCGTCTATATATAAGACGGTTATATAATCTTAACTAAATAAATCAGACCTAAATAAGCCAATCACCTCTTAATAACTGTGAAGCGTAACGTCCTCACAGGAACACAACAGCATAGTCAATAAGCATGTGGATCAGGCAGATCCTTGCGGTGTACGGCACACACAGCAGCACGCGACACGCCGCCGCCACATCGGCTGCTCATGCTACCGGCGTCAATCTTGATCAGATCAAAAGACGGCCGCCTGGACCTCTACCTCTAACAAGTTTGCTAAATTTATCAATGACCTATGATGATTGATTATCAATGTTTTATCAAATCTCTGACCAAATTAGTTCATTAAAAAATATACAATAAGTATATTAGTATGTTATAAATTAATGTAGCTGAGTACCTACCTATCAAGTAAGTACTTACCTAAGTAACTACGCAATGTTAAAATTTGAAGTACTCTATAAACTAACTATAATTATTACTTTTATATGTTAAAATATAGTGTTTTAAACTAATAAGATATAAGATAAGATAATAATAAGATATAAGATAAATATATAAGATATTAAAATATATAAGATATTATTTAATAAGATTTGTAGGTACCTATACTAAGAGTTTAAATAAAACTAGCAAAAATTACATCTTTTTAATTAATATTGTTTCATTATCATGAAAAAATATAGACAAAACAATGTCTCTAAACATCTACCTAGTGAAATGATTTATATCGAAAATGAAACCACGAAATATAATATATGATCAAACGAACTTCTCAAGTGAAGTTCGATCAATATTATATGAGTGGTTTCATTTGAAGATATAAATCACCCTCCCTACCCAAATCCCGAGTTTTGTCAAAAAAGTCAATAAACGACGTAATTTATGCCAGAAATCTATCTCTAAAAAGAATGACAGGCTTGGCGGACGCTGCTAGTGATGGGCGCGTAAAGTGGTAGGGATGGGAGCATGGGTAAATTTCAAATTAATCGAGTAATCGATATCGATTAAATCGATCGACTAATAGTTATTTGTAAGAACGTGCGAATGTTGCCTTGTAGGTGAAAGGACTACCTAGTGAAATGATTTATATCTTCAAATGAAACCACTCATATAATATTGATCGAACTTCACTTGAGAAGTTCGTTTGATCATATATTATACTTACAATGTATAAGCAAATCTAGTTATGTTGAAGTTACTAACTAACACAATAATGCCCTCTAAGATGGCTAAGAGAGAGAGAAGATGGCAGTTAGTGACATTTACCAGAACGAAAGTTGCAATTACAGACACCACCTAACGTAATGTGCAAAATTCCCTAGATAACTGCACTCGAACGAGCGCGCAAAATAGAAGAGCTGCAAAAGAAGTTAGACGAAGCCGAGCTGCTGCGAGCCCGGTACAGCAGGAAGGTGAACGTGCTGAAGGAGCAGGTGCAGGGCGCGGACTCGGCGGCGGCGCAGGAGCGGAGCGCGGGCGAGCTGCAGGCGGCGGCGCTGCGGGGCGAGCTGGCGCGCGCGCGGGAAGCGCTCGCCGACTGCCAGCGCCGGGAGGCGCAGCTGCTCAGCTTCAGGTAGTAGGGGTTGTTCTACAGGGTTTGAAAGAGGAAGCACTACATCCAATAATTTGAAAGGAGACAGAATACCACGCTAAAAATGTAACTGACTTAAACACACTGCCGGCCTTGTATCGTGGAGTTCAATGTCAAAAAATCAATTGTGATCGCGATGTTTCTGTGGTCTGTGTTTCGCAAACTTTTCTCTGCGAATGGTCGCCTCATGGCGAGCATCGTACATCAAAATACTGTATTTCTTCATTAGGAGTTCCGTAGCGAAGCTGCTCGGCATCGTGGTGCCATCGTCGGTTGCGGACTTTGAGATGGTCTCGCGGCTGCAGAAGCTGATCGACGCGCACCACGACTTCACGGTGGTGTCGCGGCGCTACGAGGACCCGGCGCTGCTGCGCGCGGCCTCGCGCAGCCCGCCGCCCTCGCGCGCGCGCACCCGCACGCCCGACCGGTGCGTTGCCTCTTCTAGCTTGCAAGTCGCGAGACCTCATGTCTCTTTAAACAATCTGACAAAGTGTAAACTTGTTACGACAATACGAAGAGCAAGTCTGGTTATTGTGGTTGTGGTGCTCTCTAAAGGGAAGCATCACTGTTTGTTTGTCTCAAACAAAATCTTTATCTCTAAATATCTCACACTTTACCGCAGTCTGAAGTGCAAATCTTAGTTTGCGATTAAACTAGAGATATTACAACCCTTTAACTTTTATATCACAGGAGCATTCAGTTCATCAGAATTACAGACTGGTTGGTGTGTAATGTTATGCCGGTGTTGCCCCCAGGTCACTACGCTACGACGACTCCGGCTACGCCGACCCGGCGTTCGACCTGGACGACGAGCTGTACAAGCCGCGCGCCGGCTTGTGACCGTCGCCGGCGGCGCCGCGCCGCCGCGCGGGGCGACTCTTGTTTAGCGATAACCTTTAAGATAGATTAAAATCGTTATAAGAGCGGTTGATTCCGTAGCAAGTGCTAGCAAATCACCTTAAATTTTAACGAAGTTAATTGGAATTGCACAAGGTAATTTTATGGTGACTAAAGACGACCGAACTTATTACAGAAGCGATGTCTTCCAGACAATCTTTTTTTGCGTAAGAATTATTTTGAAATGTATTTTGTTATTTATATATTTTGTTACAGCTTTATTAAAAATTGTTATTTTCTGATGAGTTATTATTTAGTTTGATTTAATGTTGAATGTTATGTACATAATTAAATGATGTCTATGATTTTTTATTTCAATTGCAAGCTCTAGTTAGTATGGTTTAAAATATGGAGTAAATGTTAAATCCAGTACATACCTAGATGATAGTAATCACAGATCAGAGAAGAAACCTCAAATATCGAAGTCATGTACTTAAATATTGTATTTGTTGTAGTTGTATCATGTAGGTACCTAATTAAGAGTTATCATATTGATGATAGTAAATAAATGTTCATTATTAATATCCGATAGATTATTTTTCTTTTGGTTTTGCGGGTATCGCTATGTATCAATGACACCGGTTGCCACCAGGCCTCAGGTATAGTTGCTAACAACTGGAACAGTCTAAATAAACCTTACTAGCATCGTGCAAATTATTCACTGGTCTAAATTTAAGGGTAGTCTGGAATTGTCATTTTTTAACGGCTGGGCGGCGCTTTGGTCACGTTTTTGTGAGCTCCTTTTTAAATATAAGTACCTCTTCAGTGTTTTAAAATGTATTCGCACGGATTTCTCCTAGTGTGCTGCCTTCTTCTATTGAATATTGGTAAGTGAATTAATATACTTTCTAGTATATTAATTCTTATATTATAGTTTCTGTAAATTAATACACCATGTGTGCGTGTCCAATTTTGATAAGGGTTAATAATTTTGAATGTAATGTAGGACAAAATAAACTTGTATCAGACTCCTAAGATAGAAACTAATTTCATACTGAATTACCTAAAGAAAGCTCTTTCCATGGTTCAGGTATTTGTATTGCGCGATGCCTAAATCCAGCCAACTGCCTGCCGCCATTTTAACCGATTAATTTTCTTTATATTAAAATTCGCTCCAATGCTTCATTAGGACAGTAAGTTCGATTGATTGTGATAAAAAACAGTGGTAGTAAACGTTGTTCGTGGTTTATTTGACTTTTGAAGTAAAATAGGGAACCCCGTAGTACTATGCGTGTACGATGACGCGACCTTGACGCGACGCTTTCTTGTGATGCGATAAACATACTGATTTCTTCATGGTCGCTCGTAAGTTTCTTAGCTGTCTTAGCATTCTAATCGTAACTAAGAAAAAGCATCGTACCTATAATCGTAAGATCTTGGCCAATAATGACGACGCCACACCGACACAGCATTGTGCCGGCACGTGCCGCGCTACAGCGAGCTGGAGGAAGATGAGCAGCACCTGTTCCGCGCCGCCTACGAAACGCCCGCCTACCACGACGACTACCAGGAGGACGACCTGCAGCTTGGGAAGGTAACCCTTCACTAATATTGGCAGTCAAAAATATAAGGATTTTTTGGCTAGTTCAATTAAATTCGACAGATTATTCTTACTCATTATTGTGGTGAGTAAGGCGGTTTTCACATTGCCACGCAACACGCAGCGTGGCGCGTGAATGCGTGTTCTAACGTTGATTGTAAGTACCTCCATTTGTATAGAAACACGCGCAGTCCAACACACAGAAAATGCATCCACGTGCGCGCGCGTAGGTGCGTCGAAACGCAACATGCAACATGCAGCGTGGTGCGTGGCAATGTGATAACCGCCTAAGTTATTCTTTTACGGCGGTACCTAATCGAAATCACGTCATAAATTGTAGGCAATTTTTACTTTTTGGACGTTTAGCCTGCTCAAAGAATATTATACAGTGACCTGTAATATGGACATGCTATTGTTGACACTTGTAATAATTTTCGTAATGTAATCGTTGCTAAACTAATTAACCGCGAGTCGTTGTCTGTTTAGGTAGACCTCCTAAAAGACGGCTTGTGGGCACTGAAAGCAAAGATAAAGGAGCTGAAGGCGTTCGACAAGGCGCTGGCGGCGAACCTGCTGGCCACCAAGCTCCAGGTCAAGGACCTGCTGCACAACCACCTGGACGCCATCAAGAACCACCACCACGAGGAGAAGCCTTACAGCACTTACTCTTACCAGGTAATCTTCTAATAGGTATTCATAGCAATAATATTGTAGAGAGTGTTATATTTTTTATGAGGCAGGTAAAATAAATTTTAAACAACCAATACTTGTTTTGTATCTCCGACAAAAATTCGCACTTTAATATGAGAGCTTATACTTACTT
Organism: Euspilapteryx auroguttella; assembly: GCA_951802225.1. Lineage (NCBI taxonomy): Eukaryota > Metazoa > Arthropoda > Insecta > Lepidoptera > Gracillariidae > Euspilapteryx > Euspilapteryx auroguttella. The sequence continues at coordinate 3,894,125 of OX637652.1, read as the reverse complement.
TAACAGATTGCTTCCTAGCGAACGAAATCAATATATATAAAACTCTTCCGTTACTGACTGACTGACTGACAGACAACGCAGAGCCGAAACTACTGGTCGTAGCGGGCTGAAATTTTGCATGTAGGTTCCTTAGGGAGTGTAGGTGAGCACTAAGAAAGGATTTACCGAAATTCCCATGGGAACGGGAAAAAACTGGATTTTTGTGTTAATAATAAATTTGCGCGGGAAAAACCGCGGGGCAGCCTCTAGTTCATTTAATAATCTTATTGTTTGCTTTTATTCTGTTATAGAGCCCGTCTTACCAGCCATCCTACCAGCAGCCGTCATACCAGCAGTCGTCTTACCAGCACCAGCCGTCCTACCCCGCGGCGGCGGCTGCACCGGCGCCAGCGCCGCAAGCATACGCTCACGATCCCTACTATGGCCACTGAAATCAAGTAATTTAACGCCTCACATCTTCCCAACTTGGCAGCAATTATTGATATGTGAATTAGGAAATTGGAATTTGTTAGTTTCTGGTTAATAAGGAATTATTTTATGGATAAACCAAACCTTTCAAAAATGGGCTTAATTAAGGTTAACGAAAAAAGGCTTTTAATCTTAGTGCGGCACTAAACTATAGAATCTTTTTCGGCTGTATGAACCGTTGTTTCGCGAATTATATTGCTTTTGGTATAGTAAATATTAGGTAAATAGTATGTCTTCTAAATGTTCTCATTTTGCAGGAAAAATCCAAACAATTTCTTCTAATTGAATGCAATCGATTTCCTGAAGTTTTATTGGTCAGCAAAAACATTTTGAGTAAATACAATTGCGAAAATAGTTATCAATGACCTCGAATCCGCCAAATGTGAGATTATGTACTTAGTAAATGATCCATTAGCTAGCGCCCTGCGCCCGCGCCGCCGCCCCGCGGCCGCAGGTGCGCGGGGTGCGCCGCTCAATCAATGCTATTATAATTACCGGAACACAGCGCGCATGCGCGGCTCAATAGTTTTGGTAGGTAGCAAGCAGTGTTAGGTACCTAATTCAGTTAATGTTTTATATTTATTTTTTATTGTATCATGTGTAAATATCCTTAGATTTATGTATTGAATTTTTTGTTTGAGTAAATTCTATTGTGTATTATTTAATTATTATTTATTTTATTTAAATTATTCTAGGATCTTTACCAGAGTAAAGGTGGCTTTGTTTCTAATGTAAATATATTTTCTGATTACCGTAATTTATCCATTATTTCATACCCATGTCATGTGTATGGCTCATTAGGTTACTTAGTAATTATGCAAAAAAAACCTATTGATAACGGTATGTAACGCACCCATTTTCGTTCCATTGATCTAGTGATGTTACCACATACATTACATGCACGCACATCCCAACAAAATCCATCTAAGTAGCTAGGTAGAGGTACTTTTGTGGTCCAATAATAACAGTTTCTCATCATCACAATCTCCGAGCACTTTCGGACAGCTTCCGGGATCATCGCTCATGCGGCGGCACCTACCGGGCGAAGGTGGAGAGGGAGGGCGGCGCTGCAGCGGCGGCCTACTTATGAAAGTGCACTAAATATGTAGTTTAATTGGTAAGGTCAGTGTCGCGGCCTGCACTGCCAGTCGAGAGCCGCGCGCGAGCCGCCCGCACGCACGTACTAGGAGCCAGCCTCAGTGGTACCGCGCCGCCGCCGCCGCCGCCGCCGCCGCCGCAATGACACCCATCGGTAACTTATTGTAGCTAGCTGCCGCTCTAAGATGCTAGAGTACAGTAAAGTTGTCATGTCCATGTCGATTCAATAGTCGGTATGGTGAATAAAACGATATGAGGGAGAATCTGTTATGGACTGTTGTTGTGGTAAGTTTATTTTTGTTTTTATGAAATTACCGAATGAATGCTAAATAAGTTTTAATGATAAATAATTAAGATAAATATGCCTTTTTACCGTACGCTAATTGGTGATCCCCTCTTTGAATATAAGGGACGAGCTTTCCCGGCTTACTTCGTTACGCCATAGATTATAAGATACTACAAAAGACTTGGCTCTATAGACTATGTACTTTTGACTGCCCAGAATGACCGAATAAAAAACAAACTACAACAACAAACCACCTGTTAAAATATGTAAACAACGGAAAAAATATTGCACCTTGGGTTACATTATTTGAGTTTAGGTAAGGATCCCTATTTTTTTTTTAAATCTAATATAGCCTATGACACTCGGGGTTAATGTAGCTTCCTACCAGTGAAAGAATTTTTCAAATCGGTTCAGTATTTCCGGAGCCTATTCGTTACAAACAAACAAACAAACAAATCTTTCCTCTTTATAATATTGGTATAGATGGAGGAATGGTTGCTGGTTTTTAATTAGATCGGTCTAGAATTGTATTATTATCTGAAAATGTAGATGCGGCAATAATTTTTCAGAAATTTTATACAAGGTTGCCTTAAGGCGGTAACTCACGGTATGGCGCGAAATTCAAAATTTTTCACGTTTTTAATTATTTTGGCTAAAGTATTTATTTTTAATAAAGTTTAAATGAATTCGCGTACGTAAAAACCTATTTCCCACATTGTGATATATCGTTTTTGAAAGACAGAGTTACCGATTTTGTGTATATTCAAGGAACTTGTTTTTTGGCCTTTTACCCCTTAGACACAAAATCTGTAGGTCTGTCTTCAAAAAACGTTGTATTACAATATGGGAGATGGTTTTTACATACGCGAATTCATTTAAACTTTATTAAAAATGTATACTTTCGCCAGAATAAATAAAAAACACGAAAAAATTTGAATTTCGCGCCATAGCGAGAGTTACCACCTTAAGAGGCAAAGCACAGCTATGATTGTTGCCAAAAGGTGCCGTTTTTAGCAACACTTTGTAGCTTTCTTTGGTCTCTAACCTAAAAGCTATACAACAGTGCTCTAAAAATACTAGGCTGCATTATCTAGCTAGTGGAATACTGTTTCATATTTTTGATACCTATTTGCCTTATTTTAGAAGATATAATTATTTTCCGCGGGTGGCGCTACTTTAGCTGTGCTATGGCTCTTAAGGGGCGAACGGGTGCGATACGATTAAACTAAAAGTGGCTACTTTAGGCAACAAACGAATATTTCTAAGATCATTATCCTGAAAGCTACACAACAGAGCCTTAATAATTCTAAGCAAGATTATCTAGGGCGCCAATGAGACATATTTTTGATTTCGGTCATGGTTTAGAAGATATAATTATTTATCGGAAGTGGCGCTAGTATCGCACCGTGTGGCCCGTGAATTCTCTGACATTTTGTGCCTAGGCCCCTTGCGAGAGACCTGTGAAATGTTAATTTAACTGGCGGCGACCACGTACTCGGCGCATTGCTGGCGAGCTTACGAATTAAAAGCTCTGCAATTAAAATTCTTCTAAACTTTTCCTGATCATTGGAATTCTCAGTTTCTGAGCGATGAGGCTGTGGTTGTGAAGTACCTACCTGCCTGTGCCCTATCAACAATAAACGAAATTAAAACGGAAATAATTAACTATGTTTGTTAACTCAATAGGTTTAATTTATTTACCTTACGAATTATTGAAACTACTTATTGAAAAACAACCTTCAACAGCACACAGTACACCAAAGCTAGAGACTTCTAACTTTGAAATAATTTTTTTTTATTATTTTCGACTTCTAAATAAAAAATATTCTTATGTTTGAAGTCCATAGTTTTATGTTTGCGATAACTATTTTAACTTACCTAGCTTATCTAAGAAATGTTTATAGCGAGCCCGAAGCACCGACAACGACCGTGTAGTGTAGGCCGCTGTCGCTGTCCGGGGGCCGTGCACTTGACTCCGACCGCAGAACATAATATATTGGTATATAAGATAAGACATATGTTCTAGGACTCCGACAAATTCCTTGTCCTAACACGAGCTAAATGTCTGCTAAATGATGTGAAATGAACTATCAATTTATTTTATACATTTTGGTGAACAGATAGGTGACTAGTGGTTGGTAAGGTAATTATCAGTGGTAGGTAAGACGTATGAAAAAACAGATCTAGGCTTAACCTAGGCTAATGAAAACACAAAACGTTAACCCTTAAATATTAACACTTTTTCCTCCAAGGATTTTGTTTTACTTGAAATAAGGCTTATCAAGGTAAATCTACTTCGAAATTGATAAATCTATAATAAATTAAAACAGTAAAAATGTACAATATCGTTTCAAATAAATAAAGTCATAAAAAGGATTGGGGAATACAATAAGACATGACAAGGCAGGAAATAAAATGCGCGCGGCAATCTTCTCATATAGGCACAAGACATGCACATTGACATTTAGCAAGTTGTTTTATTTTCACAACGAAGCTAACTGGCGCTAAATGGAGAGAATGTTTACTAAAATGTCACTTATTGTTATATTTAATGGAAACTGGATCGCACTGTGAAGACGCACTTTTTGCAGGAGAGCGAAACCTGTCCAGTTCGCTTCCTTGTGCAAATACCATTCGTAATGTAGGCAGCATGTGCGCATGCGCAAAGTGGGCTTCGTTACAGTTCGCAACACGGACTGTACGCGTGATACAATAAATATAATATGTCACTATAATTTTTTAATATTTTTAATAACTCTGTTATATCACCACTATAGATGGGTTGGTCTTAAATCTTATTTAGGGATCCGATGAAGTGAGATGAGAGGTTTTAGAACCTGATTTAGTTTTAAGTTTTAACATACAAAAAAAAGTCCACTAAAATTTGAGTTAATGTTCAAGTTGTTACGGGATGTTTGTGAGAATTAAAGCAGTGATTTGGCTCAATTAATATGTACTTTCCAAAAGTAACATTTTTCGAAATCTCGAAAATGGTATAGCTGTTCCGTACATTGCTGTTGCTTAGGTAAAGTTGTTAGATATGGTGAGCTGAATCATTCCTTTAATTGATTACAATATTTAAAAAAATGCCAAGTATGTCTGTCTATCAGTCAGTAAGTTAACAGGTAACTGAATTTCATATAATAGGCACCAGCCTTAAATGAGATGGATTTAATGGTAAAAATAAAAAAAACGTAGGTACAGCTTCTTCAAAAGAATACAAAATGAAATTTAAATGTCTTCTGACTTATCCTTCCTCGAATAAGAATCCTTATTTATTTCATCTGTAGACATAGTTATCTCTCAACCATAACTTGCATCTTTACAGCTCTTAAATTGATACAGGCTTAACTAAGATAAATATTTCTTCTTAAAATAGGTATTGCATCCGTCAACCCTTGGGATATGTTTAAACTTCTCTCGCAGATCCCTGTCAATGATAATTTGCACGACATTGACTACGAAGGACGTATAAAGAGCTCATTAAACAAGCAGATCGATCGTTACCTACTCCAGACGAGCCGCGAAAAGAGCAAACATTGATCTCGGTCAGGCAGCAGGATGCAGTGCGGGCAGGGCTGGCCGAGGCAAGTGCTCTATAGGTAATCGTAAAATTTATTATTATTCAGCTTTGAATATAATCTTGCTCTGCTTGGTGAGAACTGGTTTGGCCAGCCCTGCCCTTCGCGCGGACCTAGAAATAACACAAAGAGTGATCGCGATATTCGCGATAAATCTCCGCAGAAACAATTGCTTTGAAATATCGAGTGTGAGTGCCCGACGGCGGCGGCGGCGGCGCGGCGGCAGCGATATGTACAGGGTTGTAGGGATAACGTTGTAATATTTAATTCTTTGTTTTTCATTTGACTGTTATAAGATTGTTTCAGTTTCAGAGCGTTTCCTGACGGCACCGTTTGGCTAGTTTAGGTAAAACGAAGTTCTTCTTTATAGGTAGGTTTTCTAAGTGTCCCAAATTTAATCAAACCATTCTTAATTATTGCACAGGTTCTTGCAATTTTATTTCACGAACTTCATTGTTGTTAATATATATTGTGTAAAATTCATACATCTATATTTATTTAGTAAGTAGGTAGTATTAAGTCGAACAGTATGAAAAATTACTATGTGATAAATTAATTGATTGTAATGAAATTCTATAAAATGAACAATTTAAAATTGTCGTTTATTTATTGAAACAAGAGATTTTTAATGGTTTGCAATAAAGGTCGCCACAAGATTCTTATAATTTAAATGAATACTTGTCAGTTCTGATACTTGCATTTATTGAATAGCATTTATTATAATTTTAATGGCGGATTATTTGCAGTTGTGTCTGAAATGACTCTATACAGATTGTGTGGATCAACAAGTTTGCGGGCAACATTAACCGTGAGGCACCATTGCCGGTACATTAAACCAATACTTTAGCTGGCTATTTAAATTTTTAGTGCTATCTACCATCTGCAAACTGGTGCTTAGTAAGGTACCTGGACTATAGGCCTACAACTTCCTCCTAACAGAAGCGTCTCGTGACCTGGAGTGTATGGGTTTTTTAATAATAATGAATTAGTATTATTTGTTATTGCGTGAGCGTGATTTGGTTTACTCAATACGCTATTAATTATTACTTCAATGAAGCAGTTTACTAACTGAACCTAGGGGTTTTTTTATACAAGCCGGAAATAAACGTTTTATTTCGACACGATTCAAATTGCACTTTAATTCGAAGCACATAAGAAGGATACGTGCAAACATCAACTCGGGAGGATCCGAGTGCGGGCGCTTGAGTATCGCTAATAGTAGGTACTTTCGTGTAATTTACTACACAAATCATGGTCTTTATAAGAACTAAAAGCTGGCATTTGTTTTTTTGCATCTTGCTTTATGGTAGATACTTAATTCTTTGTATTACCTATGCTTTTTAAATATAATCTATAATAATATGATGAAATAATAGAATATTAGAATCACTGAGTCTATGTAATATAGTCTTGCCTTTATCTGCACAAAATTATATTTATTCTTCTTAAAAAAAACAAGAGAAAATAAACTTCCTACCTGTGTTTAAATACCGTAAAAATAACAATTATGAATTTCATCTTCCCTTTTAAGGGTTTGTAAATAAAGGCCCTGTTCAAATAAATAATTGATTATCATCGCGAGCAGGCGCCGCCGTCTGCGCTGGCAAACAACAAGCGACATTCAATTTTATTAACCGGCGGACAAATTGCTGTTGGCTCCTGCCCGCCCGCCGCTGCCTCCTCCGCAAGTTGATGATATTTACGGCGCTAAATAAAATTATACATCATGTGTTATACGATACGCCGAAAGCATTATGGGTATACTCTGGTAAGAATAAATCATTCAGGTATTGTTCAATAAAATACTTGCACTTAAATAAAAATCATTTAAAGGTTTTCTTTGAAAGAATAGTCACCCTCTCATCTTTTAACAGTATTAAAGGACAACTAGGTACCTACCTAGAGGCTATGACTAGAACCTGTCAAGCAAAAGTTATACACAAAGGCTTTATACATATTATATTTTCATACCTATTCTTCTTTTTCCTTTGAGATAGAATCAACCGTTATTATAAAATTATACAAAATCGGTTATTGCATCTAAACTTTTTTAATCAGAAATTTAACTGTAATATGTAACTTTAATTTTAATAAATCATAGCTTTGGTTTTTTTGTTCCTATTATAAAACGAAAAAGAATACCTCATCAGCAGCATCATGGGCCGCACGTCCGGACAAACCTTTTGATTGATTGCTCGGACTTGCGTGCATACATGCATTTTTTTTATTAAACTACATAAATTATTTATTTTTAATTAGTGTTCGGATTTATTGATCATGTAGGTAATCTAAATAATAGTACGTTATTAAGAGAGGTAGGTGCTTGATTGCATATACAAAAAAAAATCGCAGCATAATTAGTATTAATTACCATAAAATTGCGTTGCCTGGAAGAAATCGCTCTATCTCCAAAGAGAGATTCTTTCGAAAACTTTTGAAGTAGTCCTTACGTCAAACCGCATTTATAATAAATAAATAAATAAATGTGTTTGTGAGTTCTACAGAAAATATAATTATCCGTAGCAAGAGTTGACAAACGGGCTTTTAACTTTTTTTTTGATTAAAATATGGATCCAGTTTTTGTCATTATATAATTACATTACATGCCAGTACATGTTAACATTGAACAGAACCCACTCACGAAATTACACTTGTCATTCAATGTCGCAATTTGCTAGGCTAAAGCGGATTGGCAAATAAATAATAAGAAAAGTTATTAAATAACGAATCGCAAGAATCAAACACAAAAGTTTTAAATTTAGACAGACACATGGTAAATATTATTATGGAATAAATTATGAAAGGTGATTTTATCTATTCAATCGGTTCCAGAAATTCCTAATACAAGTTTCTTTTGTCCAACTTTTGATAAGTATAATGATGTCTTTTACTCTGCATCTACATATTGGTACAAAATAACTGTACTTATACATTTATACTAATCGGAAGGCTTTTTTAAAAGGGACCTAAGGGACGTTAATTACTATTTTCAAAATTTTTATCAAACACTAAGCGTTGTCGTCTGTCAGTCATAACAGAAGGGTTTGGTATACACTTATTTTAATGTGGTTTGGATTAAAGATATTATACGCGCGCTCCGTTCAAACCACCCAGTACTGCGCGACCTCGGCTCGGTAAATTCACGCAACCTTAACTGATAACGGGGGCGATTTACGTTTAATGCGTTTGGTACACGCATTACTCGCTTGAGTTCAATCAGGTATTTAACTGATAAGTAGCTAGCCGCCGCCGCCGCGTCCTTGACGGGGCGTGGTTTTTTGATCCGGATCTACTTTGTTGTCAATAATAAGAACCTATTAAGTTTCTATGCATGCATTACTGTGCCTGATTATTTAATAATAGTAGATAACCTTAACTAAATAGGGTACATTGCAGTTTAGGTTGTACTATATTATAGTAAGTTATATCAATTTCTAGGTTTTTTAATTACGAAAAACTATATTGCTTTACGATTACTTATACTTGAATCCGTAATAAATCAGATTTTTTTTGCATAGAGTTATCGGTGTAACTTAGCTCACCTCATAAGAAAGACATCAACGCGCGCGCGCGCTTGTTTTAATAAGCTCTATTGGACTTAGACGCTTTTTAGTTAATTTGTTTTTGGTTTAAAATTAATCGTTGAGTAATAAGTAATTAGTGCTAAATTGTTTACTTGTTGTTATGTTAACATAATCACAACATAGTTACAATCTAAGTAGAGACTAGTTAAATCAAAATGAAAATATTTGCCGTGTTAGTCACAAGACTGCCGATAATTGGCAGGCGCCGGTTATTTTATGTTTATTCAAACACCTCGCCATGTACTCCTAATTACGCAAACAAGATAACGCCGCTTTGATTGACGTAAATTACGCACTTTAAAATTATGGTTAGGTCTACTTACCTGACTTCGCAGCAATATTTATAACAGATTAAGTTGCTTAGTATATTTACGGTATGAGATTTGCGGAAGTTAAAAGAAAATAACAAATTATGAATCAATTTCCGTCCATTGAATGCAGATTCGAATCATCAAAAAAAGTAGAGCATCCAAATGGTGGGCGCTTGTTTTGGCGGGAAGCGGTGTTGGCGCAAGGCCGCGGCGCGGTCAGTGACAGGTGCGCGCGCCGCTTCCGCTGCCGGCCTAGCATGACTGAAGCGGCTGAAAAGATGGCAATGTATTGGTGCTATAACTGCTAAATAAAATAATTGGAAAACAGATTTGTCTATGGTCTTGTGTGCTCTAGACTGTCATACCTAAGAACAAGAGCTATTTTGCAATACAGAAAAACCGGAAGTGTTACGCCAACCTAGACCGCCACTGTACTTAGATCACTTACACAATCTGGTGTTAATTAGGATTAAGTATATTTAATTTATTTTTTTAAATAAAATAGGTATTATTCAGAGATTACCGTGTCTGCAGTCGCAGCGATGTTATCCTCAACTGGCAGAATAGCAAAATCATTGAAAGACTTTGATAGGTATAACTTTATGATTTACGCTTGAATAGTTTTTCTCACTGATTTATCCTATTGGTTTTCTTTTGTTTTTGGCTCCCATCAAATTGTTCATAGATAAATCTGATAAGGCAGGCAGACGCGGCGGTGGCCTAGAGCGGGGTTCACGATCACGACTCACTCGCCAGCAACTGGCTATAACTGTTATAAAAAATGTATCGCCTGACCGCCGCGCCGGTATGTGGCTTCGCAATGTGCGCGTACCTGCTGTTCCCGCTATACATTGAAGTGAATAGGTACCACACGAGCGTGTGTGCTCAGCATTTTCAATATAAAAGTTTACCCCTTTTTTCGTAGGATATTTGTTTTCTACACCTAAGGAACAAAATGGTTATCTATATCCATTTTGTTAGGAACATTGTCTGTCGATATTTCAAATTTCTCTCTACAAAATGTTATGCGTTATCTTACATAATAATATAATATATACGTGTCGAATTGAGTACCTCCTCCTTTTTTTTTCTTCGGTCAAAAACTTACTATGTTTATGTAGAGTAGCTCTGGGTGAAAATATGTACCTAAGAACACATTCGGTAAAAGTAGGGACTTCAATCAAACATTATACTGCAGTAGGTGTTCTGCCTACCTGTGTTGGAATACCGTGTACACCTCGCCGCCTCGGCCTCGCCCATCCTCATAAATAAAGCCAAATCAATTAAGCTAGGCGTTGTAACGTTTAACATTACATATGTATGGACAGTAGTCATTGCATGCAACGTAATTTATTGTTTCTTATGAAAAAGTTGATAATTAGTTGTCGACCTGAAAACTATTTTATTTTCTGTATATCTGTATAAAAAGTGAGTTGAGGTATCCGATATTCTTATTACCCATCTTCAAATAAAAGTTTTCATTCCGCCTTCACCAGTTTCCTTTACTTTTTTAATGAATAAATAATGAACTTCCAAATGTGTATGTCAGTCCGTAGTTTGTTACTTATTTGTATTTTTAATCTAGTATTATATTAAATTATTTCAATTAAACTGTATGCATAAACTGGCTACTGCAATGTAACTAAAATCTGTTCAAGATTATGTTACTGAAAAAGAAATTCCATTATGAATAAAGTTTTTCCACCATTCAATAAAACGCCGACGCTCGCGCACAGCTCTATTAATTAAGACCTTGATGGAACTATAAATAAATGTAAAGTAAATTTATATAAAAGACAACTTAATAAAAGATAGCAATGCTAAGTGCGCTCGATATTGCCTCCATTTAAAGTGACCGGCACTGCTGGCGACTCGATCTCCCACGCACGATAGATGCAGAATTCTTAGATCTGAATAAAATAAAGGGTCAAGTGTGTGTCGAACTCGCATACAGGGCAGGTACACTAAATAGAGCTACTTAGTAAACTTACACATAATGTTAAATTGTACTCTGCAAGACGCAGAGTAGTCGGCAGTCCCACCACTAGGTGGTTAGAGGACCTGGTCTAGGAGTGGCAGTGCACTGGGTGAAGGTCGCACATGACCGGCCACAGCAGTAGACATCATTGATAAGATTACTTCTTTTTAAAAAGCTGATAAGTAGAGTTCATTATTGTAAAGTGAAGTATCCTTCTCGTGTTCTGCTCGCTCGATTTATCCCACAAATAAATATAGTAGTAGTAGTAATAGTTAGATACTGTATTGCAATCAATAAACTAATAATAATATACTATTGCGTGTAAATGAAACTTGAATATTTCTCTGTCCGATATTGATTTCACCATTCTACGTAATTTCTGTTGGTGGTATTTGACATCCCTGTACAGACAAAATAATCAATTTCCAAAACTATACATCAAAATACAAATTCAATAAAAAAAATATTTAGCACAAACAAAGGCTATTTATGAGGACAGTATAGCAACGCAAAAATGTCAAGAAAAACTCATGCTGTCGCCCCCTAAACCGCAACCGTGCGAGAGAGAGAGCTAATTTTTTTTAATGAGATTTGCGTTTCTGGAGGAAACGTTTTTCACTACCTAATTCTTAGCAAATCACAATGATTTTCATGTTCATCGCTTCAGCATTAACTAATCTAGGTTTATACGTTTTTCTTTTTTTTTAATATGCATTGATTTCGTAAAATAAACAACATTTTCCGATCAATTTTTATCACAAAATATCTGTATTTCAGGGGCCTATATAAGTCCGAGTCTAAAGCGAATTAAAAAAAAGATACCTAACTAGCAAACCTAATTTTGTAGTGTTAGCATCATACTTAAACTTTAAAAATGGAGCAAAAGTGCAGGGCCAACCCTGGAGGATGCAGGAATGCCGCCGGCTGAACTTGAACCGCTCATTATCTCTGAGGCGCTGAGGACCATTGCAAGTTTTCGCATATTCCTCCGGTCACCTCGCACACTCGCCTATATGTTAACTTTGACAAGTAGAGTGAACCCCGCCTCCACCACCTCGGCCCTAGCAACAGACGTCGTCTTGCATGAGTATACTATACTCCAGTTACATTAACTCATGCAGGAAAATTCCACAACAAATCCAATGCGATAAAATCATTACAATCGCAATCCGTTTTTAGGGTTCCGCAAGGCAAGACTTTGAAACCGAAATTATGCTGATCATTCATCGGACATACACACTTTTGATGATTTTATTAATCATATTTTATCATAATGACACTTTTGTGTAGTGAAATGGTCTTAAAATCGATTATATCTGTCGATTAATCGAAATCTATACAGTTGGAGAATGCGGAAATGGTCCGCGCTCTTTATAGGGCGTCGCGGTCAGACGTCAGACCTACTTTTTGTACGTAAACGAGTTTCGTACGTAAATGCGCTGCGCGACATTTAGCACTTAATTTTACTGTAGGTGCTTCGAGATAAATAATAAGCGTCGTAAACATGGATCATGTCTATGTGCATGCAATAAATGTAAATTCATACACAAAGGTCTTCATGAAACTTTAAATGACCTTTTACAATGTTAAAGATGGAGTGCTTCATTGGCACTTTTAATTTGTTTGTCAGTATTGTTAAACCTTTATTTTATAGAACTTTACATTGTTGCAGTTCGTGCTCTGCGCTATGGTGAGCTGTCAACCCGTGAGGAGACGCCAGGTGGAGCTGGGCCCCGCCGGCGCCGCCGCCGCGGGCGCTGAGCCCCGGAGCGAGGTGTTCTCTGTCAGCGTCTCCTCCTCCGTGGCCGTCCGCAGCCACCGCCGCGCACACCGCACCAGGAGTCGCACGAGAGTCTCTCGACCCAACGAACACCCCACCGAGCGCGCCCCGCCCGGCACGCTCAGCCCGCACGCGCCTGCTACGATTGATACTCAAGCGCCTGTCGGAGCCGCTTCTCAGAAAATTGAGATGACGGAAATACCTCCTTCGCTTCAAGGAGCTAACTTTGAATTCATCAAGCAGCTCAATGCTAAGAAAGCTGCTACACAAAACCAAGAACCAGTTCACCCGTTTCAATTGACTATCAAGAAACAAGGGTCAAACGACACAGAAGATTCCGCCGTAGAGGAGTCGGTGAAAACGATAGCAACAATACCTCTGGACGACAGAGGAGCTGAACAGTTCGCGGAGGACGTGCCGCTGGCCAGGTCCGTGCCGGCGTCGCACTCTGCTAACTACTTCCATGATTCGACACAGAAGCCTTTCAGCGAGAGGCGATCTAGTCCAAGACTGACTACAGCTGTAAGTTTTAACATAATGCACGATAACACCAGGGCCACGTCCAGCTACGAACCCACGAACTACGTCGAACCTGAACCAGTAACTGCGGAAATGCAGCACAGAGACTCGCCGAAAGTGTACAGCGAACCGGCCAAAGTGTATAGCGAGCCGGCTAAAGTGTATAGTGAACCTGCCAAAGTGTACAGTGAACCGGCCAAAGTCTATAGTGAACCGGCCAAGGTGTACGGCGAACCATCCAAAGTGTACAGCGAGCCAGCAAAGTTCTATAGCGAACCCGCCTCACTGCATCTGGAACAAGGGAGCGCGGGTGCATGGGGAGCCAGGCCGGCGGGCGGCGTGGAATCATCGACGCCGCAGCCGTCATCTGGGGCAACGGACGCAGAGCCCAGCATGCGCCCGCTAGAACACAAGCCCGAGTCGAACTACGAGGTGGACGAGAAGGAGTCCGTGCGGACCGACGGGCGCGCACACGGCGTGCAGGACGAGGCCTGCAAGCACGACAAGTGCAAGGTGGGCTACGTGGTGGAGGGCAGGCAGTACCGCAAGTACCGCGTGGAGGAGCGCACGCCGGACGGTTTCATCGTGGGCGAGTACGGCGTGGTGCGGCACGAGGACGGCGCGCTGCGCGGCGTGCGCTACACGGCCGACTCCGCCGCCTCGCCCCGCCTCATCTACGAAGCGCTCATGAAGTTTCTACAGCTGTGAAATAGTTCAAATGTTGCCACGGACACTAACGATGGTATAATTAGTGAAATTCAAAACTTTACACAACAAGTGTAGGTGCTGTGCTGAAATAAATGCTCAATTGAAAATATTTTGTTTCATTCCTATTCCATGGCCTTTCGACCGTTGCACAACAAAGTAAGTAGGTACTTACATCAAAATGTGCCCTTCAAATATTGAAACAGTTATATTCTAATAGTGCAGTGAACTATATAATGTTTGAGGCGATCATAACGGTTGATGCCGGCGGGTTATTTAGGTCTTTCCCACATAGAACGTGTTAATATAAAATATCTGGTGCGTTATTGCAATCAAGCGTCATGCTTCGATTCGTAGTCGTCCTTATACATAAATGTTTAAAAAAAAATAATGTATAAACAGTATATTACAGTATTATCGACCATCTAATGTGGAAGAGCTGGTTAACGCGCCGACCTTTGACCAGTCTGCCTGCACTGCACATCGTTCTGACGCCTCCCTTCGTTATTTCTTCTGACAGTTTTACAAAGACGAAGTTCTCTTCTCTCGCTCGACAATCAGTTGCATAATAGATAACATGGTCATATTGGTCATGCTCAAGGTCATCAGTTGTCGGAATGCTCTGCATCGTTAAAGTAATAATAAGATTCCAAAGTGATAAATATTTCAATGAGCTAACACAATTGGCGTGAATGATCAGCCATGTGAAAAAGTTGCATTAAGAATTTTCATAATTATATATATATATCATTTTTCTTCGAAGAGAACATCCGAAGATAGAAAGAAATATAAAAATAAAACATCGAAATAGAACTATATCTGCATTCTCATTTCCTATCAGCGCAGTGAGGTGGGGAAACGCCAGCGTTGTGACAGTTTTACAAAGTTTAAATATCAACTCAAAACTGGCAGGTAAATATTTTTACGTCACACTTGGTTAATCGCAGTTCGCTATTTAACGCCAGATTCCTGACCTGACACTTCATTATGGTTTCCGTAATTCCTTCGGTAATAGATAGGGAGGTGGCGAGCAAATTTTCTAAATAATAAGCACGCTTGGCAGACGCTATTAATAGCGATAATAATACCCTAACAAACATCAAGGACCGCGACTGCCAATATGATAGCCCTGCGTTTTCAATTGACAAGGTTTCAAAAATGTAAAAAAAAAAAAACTCTACTAAATCATTTGCACGTGTCTGCCTCTGGGGCTGATGATAACAGCCATCCTGTTAACATGTAAAATCGAAGAGGCAGACATCTAGGGCTCTGACTTTTGTAGTTATTAATTTTTGAATTTATTTTTATGATTTAAAAAAAATAAATTATTAGCACGCTTGGCAGACGCTATTAATAGCCATAATAATACCCTAACAAACATCAAGGACCGCGTCTGCCACCATGGTAGCCCTGCGTTTTCAATTGACAAGGTTTCAAAAATGTAAAAAAAAAAACTCTACTAAATCATTTGCACGTGTCTGCCTCTGGGACTGATGATAACAGCCATCCTGTTAACTCGTAAAATCGAAGAGGCAGACATCTAGGGCTCTGACTTTTGTAGTTATTAACATTTAAATTTATTTTTATGATTAAAAAAAAAACTATATT
Source organism: Euspilapteryx auroguttella (assembly GCA_951802225.1). Taxonomy (NCBI): domain Eukaryota; kingdom Metazoa; phylum Arthropoda; class Insecta; order Lepidoptera; family Gracillariidae; genus Euspilapteryx; species Euspilapteryx auroguttella. The sequence continues at coordinate 3,878,207 of OX637652.1, read as the reverse complement.
TGCACGCTTGGCAGACATGTATGGTTTGAATAAAAACAATAAAAAGGACCTCGGAAAAATAGTCTGACAACATGGTGGCCCTGCGTTTTCAATTGACAACGTTTCAAAAATGTAAAAATAAGAAAAACTACCTATACTAAATCATTTGCACATTGTCTGCCTCTAGGGCTAATGATTATATAGTCATCCTGTAAACGTATGACGGAATTAAAACTATAAGGAATCCTATTTATCAGATAAAATACACGCATTGCTTTGATTCCGTGAATTTCAAACAGTCTTACCTACAACCTAAAAATCAGCGAGCAAAGTGTCTTCCAAATGGTTTTTTTTTATCCAGAGAGTCCAAATGAATCGAATGATCACAATTAGAATCGAGAGCAAATGATTTAGTAGAGTGTTTTTTTTACATTTTTGCACCTCCGTCCCATGAAAACGCAGAGCTCTAAGTGTCTGCCTCTTCGATTTTCGTGGTTTTTAAGATGATTGTAATCATGAACCCCAAAGGCAGACACGTGCTAATGATTTAGCATAGTTTTTTTTTTTACATTTTTACAACACCGTCCCATGAAAACGCAGAGCCCTAATTGTCTGCCTTTTCGATTTTATTTAGTTTCAAGATGATTGTAACCATGAACCCCAAAGGCAGACACGTGCAAATGATTTAGCATAGTTTTTTTTTTTGACAAGTTCAATCCGCTGTAACGCGAAAACGCAGCGTTATAGGACAAAATTTTACTGAACCAAATCAATTCGTACTGACCTAAACTGCAACCCACCGCGATGTGGATTCCGTACAAGTACTTTACCGAAATGCTACGCACCTCCTTATTCATAAGTAGGTTTAAGGTTTCTTAGTCGTACTATTCTTATTATCCACGTTATCATCATCAATCAATATCAATACATAGTATAAAATAAAGTCGCTTCCCGCGTCTGTCTCTATGTATTCTTCAATCTTTAAAACTACGCAACAGATTTTGATGCGGTTTTTTTTATAGATAAGATAAGATAAGAGATAAGAGAATTCTTTATTGCAATCAAAATAAAACATAGAGTACATAAAACAAGTTACAAATATCAATGCAAGTGGCGGTTAAATGAGGAGATTAATATTTAGTAGTAGGATGTGATGCTTAGAGAAAAAACTGAAATTATATATATAAACAACTAAAATTAGATTAAGTGATTCAAGAGGAAGGTTTTTAAGTATAAAGCATGAGCAATAATATATTAAAAGGTTAGATGGTACGAAGTTTGCCGGGTCGAATAGTTTTATTATTTTCATAGTTTAAATAAGGTTTACTTTATCTAGATTTAAAATTTTCACATGCGTCTGATCTTACTAGCTCTTTTACACTAGACGCGATCATCTTCATCATCATCATCTTAGCAGAGAGACGTCCACTGTTGGTCATAGGCCTCCCCATAAGGGCAAATATTTGAGGGGTGTTTGCAAATCGCTGTTTACTTTAAAATAATTCTTAATCAACGGAATACTTTATGTAATCATTTATAAAGTCAAATAAGTATTATATTTAAAGCAGGAAACTGCAAGTTTTTTCAGCCTTTCACCCACCTTTCATCTCCACAGGTTTACCTTCACGACCAAAAAACAAAAGCATCAAGGGTGTGTAGGACATGATAGCTAAGGTTCCGTACATTAAATTAATACTTATTTAGAATTTGTGGAGAAAAGTTTTAATGAGAGAATTTTTTAATTGATATTTAAGTAAGTATAAGTAAGCCGCAATTATAGAAAATAATTTTGATATACTTATGGCCTTTCGGTAGTTTTTCCATTGAGTATAAGCTCAGTTTATGATTTTGAGATTTATTTGCTAGTATTATTTCAAGATTTATAGATGGTCAGACGCTGAAGCGAGTAAATTAGGATTTAAAATTTCCCTAATTCGTTTTATATTTAACTACTAGTCGACCCGGCGAACTTCGCACCGCTTAACCTATTACTATTTTGTGCATGTATTAAACTATAAACTCTCCTCTTAAATTACTATTAAAAAAAAACGCATCAAAATCCGTTGCGTAGTTTTAAAGATTTAAGCATACATAGGGACGTCTGTCCCTATGTTGCTTAAATTAATTATGCGGAAAGGGACTTTATTTTATACTATGTATAGATATAGATAAAGATACAATAGAAAAAAACATGTTGCTAAAATATAATGAAAAAAAAAACAATTACATTAGAAATAAATTATTATTTTATTAAGTACTTACATACTTACTTACTTTAACTATACTTATACAAGAAATAATTGAAATTGTTTTTAATTATTGAAGTAAAAGTGACTTCTGTTGAAAGGTGCTTTAAGAAATTGAAGAAATAATTTCAGTAAGTTAAATTTAATTTGAGAAAAGATTTAATTAATTCAAATAGTGTGAATGATAATACCACAATACTGCGGTGAAGCATTTCTTAATTAAGTTGCATATTTTGCAACACTGTGAAGAAGGAATAAGCAGACTTTATAATCTGAAAGAAGAAATTAATACAACATCACTACCATGAAGCTATTTTTCATTATAAGGGGCGAACGGGTGCGATACTAGCGCCACTTCGATAAATAATTACATAATATCTTCTAAGCCATGGCCGAAATCAAAAATATGCGTCAATGACGACCTAGATAATGTTGCTTAGAATTTGTAAGGCTCTGTTGTATAGCTTTCAGGATAATGATCTTAGAAATATTCGTTTGTTGCTTAAAGTGGCCACTTTTAGTATCACTAGTCATTGACGCAATTTTTTTATTTCGGCCTTAGTTAAGCAGATATAATTATTTATTGGAAGTGGCGCTAGTGTTGCACCGTGTGGTCCGTTCAAAATCTCACCCTAGTAAAAGTGTCCAGAGATACAGTGAATATCTTCCAGCCATTTATTGTAAAAGGCTTTTGGGCCCTTGTGATGAATAAAATCATAATTTTCTTGAAAGCCCTGCTACGTGGTATCCAGTCACCGCTGTACGTCGCAAAAGCTAACTCTTCGCTCTGAAGATTTAAGTAGATATAAGATTTATTATTAACATTTTGAAATACAGTGATTCACTCAACAAATTTTTTCTGCATGTATTTTTAGTGTTCAAAAAAAGTTAAGACGAAATGAATTACTAAGTTTAAATTATTATTATTGTAAATAGACTTTTGCTGTTGTATGTCTTTCATAATAAAACTGTGCGTTAAATTTAGCTTAATGTAAGATTATAATGGAAATTAATTTGATAAGAACCTACTTCGTAAATAAGGTAAGTGCCCAGCCAGCAAGGTGCCATTATCTCTATAACCATTGCGCTTAAAAATAGACACAAAGTTACACTATTATAATTGGTACTGCCGGGCTGAAAACAAAATGAATTAGTTTAAAATACAGCCGACATAAAATACATAGGGTAACATGCCCTATTACGGCGCGTTTTGACAACATTTTAAAGTAGGGTAAGAAATTAAGCATTTCTAAATATTTCAGTAGATGATTGAATTTTTTTTTGACACTCATTATAATTCTATTTTCTATTTCTGTTGCCTATTTATTTAATTTAGAGTAGTTATTAATTTTAAATAATTATTATTTCCGACAATTCGGAATTCCTATTACGGCGGCATGAAAAAAGTTGCAGCCTATTACGGCGGTAAGCACCGCGTATTAAGGAGTATGGGATAATACCATAGGATAATACATCATATAATGTTATGCAATGGTTGAGTTCTGAGTGTATTATTCGTATTTGTAAGTGTTAAGGTTACTCTGATGGTTGTTGACTGCTCCGTCGCTCAGTTGGCAGTGATGTGGACTGAGAAAGCGTGTGCACCCGGGTTCGATTCCTGGGCAGGGCGAATATATTGATATGATGAATATCGATGTTTGTTTCCGGTCTGGGTGTGATGTTCGTCTCTGTGTGTGTTTCGGGCACCCTAGATACAGGTTTTTCCTAGTTAGGGGCTTTGAGTGTGATGTGTTATTATTATTACTATTACTCTGCATGGATACAGATTCTTCCTAGTTAGGAACTTGGAGTGTGATGCATTTTATTATATTACTAGTCGACCTGGCAAACTTTGTACCACCCTAAGTATCACTATGTTGTACATGAATTATACATATTAACCTTCCTTTTGAAGCACTCTATCCGTTGCATAGTTTAAAAGATTTAAGCATACATAGGGCCAGACGCGGAAAGCGACTTTGTTTTATACTATGTATATTGTTAAAGATATTGATTATTATTATTATTAAGGCATCATACTTAGAGCCCCTAACTAGGAAAAACCGTATCTAGGATGCCCGAAACATATACAGAGACAAACATTACACCCAGTCCGGAAACAAACATCGATATTCATCATAACAATGTTTTCCCCGCCGGGAATTGAACCAAGGTGCACACGCGTCTCAGTCCACATCACTGCAAACTGAGCTAAGGAGCAGTATTATTTACTTGCTGTGCCAGCAGTGTTACCCACTGTTTACTACCTCAGTGAAAAGTAGGCTATGTAGTAATCTAGGGTGTCAGCTAACTACATATCAATTTTCATTGCAATCGGTTCAGCCGTTTAGACGTGAAGAAGCAACAAACATATACACTCACAAACTTTTTTCTGTTTAATATCAGTGAGATAAGGATAAAGAATTAATATTAACTATTTAAAAAAAAGCTCAATCAGTTACCCTGACCTGCCGTTATTGGACTTTTAATAAAATTTATTAAATAATTCTTAAACATAATTAAACAATTATTTTTATAAACCACTCGCTGACCCGGCAAACTTCGTATAGCCTTACCCGGGTGTCACGTATTTACCATACAACAAACCAGAGAAGTAGAACTCCAGTAAGGCTTAAAATCTACTGTATCTTTATGATTAATACTGTTAGAATATAAGTTTACACCGTTACACCATTATTAACTTGCTACCCACTAAAAATTTCAATGTATGGACTATGTTTCTTTGCCTGTCAAAAATGAGCTAATCAAAAAACAACAATGGAAACGAAAAAAAGAACAGTTTCTATGGTAAAAATAAATTGTTATTTTTACTAACTTCCTCTCCATTTTTCTATATTTCCTCACTTTTTAAACCTTCCCTGGGCTAAGAACAAACATTTCAAAACCAAAATCACCTTAATTAGCCCGGCCGTTCTCGAGTTTTAGTGAGATCGAACCACAATTCATCACCAATCAATACATAGTATAAAAGAGAGTCGCTTCTCGCGTCTATCCCTATCTATGCTTATATTTTTGAAACTATGTAACGGATTTTGATGCGTTTTTTTTTAATCGATAGAGTGATTTAAGAGGAAGGTTTATAAGTATAATACGTTCACAAGAAAGTTAAAGGTTAGGCGGTTCGAAGTTCGCCGGGTCGACTAGTCATAATATATAGTAGACTAGCTGACAGAGGTAGTCTGAGTGAACGGACACTGCAAGGTTTTATGGTATGAATAGAACAAAATACAAACAAGTCATAAATAATTAATTAATGATATTTGTTCTTTAAAACAATAGTTTAGTGCAATAACAAAATTAAAAATTTCTAAATCCACCGACCGAGTCAGTCATCTAAACTCTTAACTGAACTACTGAACTAAACTAGAACGAGAGCTGATCATCTGCAAGAGGTCATGGTTACCTTACCATATCACACACACGACACATCACACATGTACACTCAGTATAAATATACACTCAGAGCCCCTAACTAGGAAGAACCTGTATCTAGGGTACCCGAAACACATACAAAGACGAACTTTGCACCCAGACCGAAAATAAACATCAATATTCGTCCCGCCTGGGAATCGAACCCAGGTGCACACGCTTACTCAGTCCACATCACTGCCATGCCAATTTTGAGCCACGGAGCAGTCGTACTTTCAGTATAATGATACGCCTATGGGCGTCTAACTACCTATGAAATGAAAGGTAGTTTGATGCCCTCATCCAATATTTAAGAGCTGATCAACTTCAAATGGCTGATCAGGTTATGGTTATTTTACCATATAATCTTTATATCATTGAAGTAACACTGTACCAATTTTAATATCGATATGATATATGAATGTAGTTAAATCCTCTCATCTACTATTTAAGAGCTGATCATCTTGAAACGGCTTATATATTATATAGTCATGGTTACCTTACCATATACTTTCAATATAATTGATGTAACATGGTACAAAATTTTAAATCGATCGGATAAGGAAGCTAGTTTGATCCCCTCATTACCTAGAAGAGAGCTGATGATCTTCAAACCGCTGATCAGATCTTCATGAGACATGGCTAAGAACATACGGGCTGTTTTTATTTATGAAACAAATAATATAACTCAAATTTAAAAATTTAAAAACCCCCGACCCAGTCAGACCCCTCATCAACCTAACTAGAACTAGAGCTAATCATCTTAAAAATATCATGGTTACCTTAACATAATAAACTTTCAATATCATTAGTAACACTGTACCAAATTTTTAATTGATAGGACAAATGGAAGGTAATTAGATCCTCTTATCCATTATTCAAGAGCTGATCATCTTCAAACGGCAGACCAGGTCATGGTTACCTTAAAATATACTTTCAATATCATAGATGTAACATGGGACCAAATTTCAACTCGATCGGACATGAGGAAACTAGTTAGATCCTCTCATCCATTATTCAAGAGTAGATCATGTCAAACGGCTGATCAGGTAATGGTATCTTACCATATACTTTCTATATCATAGAATGTAACATGGTACCAAATTTCAAATCGATCGGACATAAAGAAGCTAGTTAGATCCTCTCATCCATTATTCAAGAGCTGATCATCTTCAAACGGCAGATCAGGTCATGGTTACCTTAACATATACTTTCAATATCATAGATGTAACAGCATACCAAATTTCAACTCGATCGGACATAAAGAAGCTAGTTAGATCCTCTCATCCATTATTCAAGAGCTGATCATCTTCAAATGGCTGATCAGGTAATGGTTACCTTACCATATACTTTCTATATCATAGATGTAACATGGTACCAAACTTCAAATCGATCGGACATAAGGAAGCTAGTTAGATCCTCTCATCCATTATTCAAGAGCTGATCATCTTCAAACCGCTGATCAGATCTTCATCAGACATGGCTTAGAACTATTGGCCTAAAATTATCTATGATACAAAAAAATTCAACGAAAATCGGTTCAGCCGTTTGGGCTCTACGATGCCACAGACAGATACACAGACAGACAGACAGATACACCCGTTAAAATTATAACACCCCTCTCTGAATTTTTCGTTGGAGGGTTAAAAAAAAACAAACCGAAATCGGTTCATCGGTTTGGGCTCTACCATGCCACAGACAGACCGATATACAGACAGATAAACACGTTAAAATTATAACACCCCTCTGATTTTTTCGTCGGGGGTTAAAAATCAGTTCAAAAACTTATTTTATGTTCAAGCTGTCTTGGCGAACTTCGTTACGCCATCAATCAATTAGTATAAAACAAAGTCGCTTTCCGCGTCTGTCTTTCGCTATACTTAAAACTATGCAACGATGATTTGATGAGGTTTTTTTAATAAATAGAGTGACTCAAGATGAAAGTTTATAGGTTTAATATATGCACTACATAGTAATTGGTTAGGCGGTACGAAGTTCGCCGGGTGTAGCTTCCCAACTGTGAAATAATATTTCAAATCGGTTTAGTTATTTCGGAGCCTATACGATGCAAACAAGCAAGCAAATAAACATACAAACAAACATACTTACAAACAAACAAACAATCAATCTGTACTCTTTGTTATAGATATAGATAGAGTGTGAACCGTAACCATCCAAGTTTTGTACGATAGGGTTTTTCGTGTCAGTCAGCTGGTAAAAACCTTGTCGTGCAAAACCTGTACAGCAAAAACTTCCTGTACGTCCTATAAATTTTTAACGAAACAGTCTTTCGTGTACCACTAAAAACTTGGATAGTAAAAACCGTGTCGTATAGATGCAATTTAAAATACATCGTTTTGGTTGGTCGGCACGGCACCAATAACAATAATAAAAATAAATTTATTTATTTGTACAACACAGGTAAAATTATATTAAATATACATTCATATGATAGGTTCGCTGAGTTAAGCCTTTTCAGGCATACAAAATAAACTTAAAAACTAGACATATTTACAGAAAGAAGACAATTATACCTAGACATTAGAAAAAAAGAAAAACTATCAGGTTCAACTCATAAGAATATGAAATCAATACGATTTGCGGTCATTTAAAAATCAATAAAGACGGTCATTTTTTATCGTGGCGTAAACTTTGAGGTCTTTGCATGATATATGACTCGAATAAATTATAAATACTTTTTTTTTTACTATTGATTTTTTTGTTACAAATTTCAAAAAATAAAAATAAAACTTATTTAAGGTCAATGGCCTCCTTGTTCACCCCCCCATTGCCTTCCACCCCCTGACTCGTCTGGCACCAGCTGAGCCACCATTGCTCATTGTTCTGATGCTACACAACGATTTTTATTTATTTTTTACAAAAAAATTCGAAGTACCTCACTCAAGTGAGCACGGTTCATTTAATTTTGTTTTTCAGTCCTGTATAACTATGCCTATCGGGCGTTAAATTATCCTTCACGATAAAAAAGTAACCGTGTATATAAAACTCTTTCGATACTGACTGACTGACAACGCAGATCCGAAACTACAGGGCGTAGTGGGTTGAAATTTTGCACGTGGGTTCCTTGGGGTGTGTACAGGAAGGGAATACTAAGGAATAAATTCCCGAATAAAAAAAAGTTGCACACAAATACCACTCACGTCTGCTTTTCAATATATCCACTAGCTAAAATAGTACACTGGTAAAGATGTGTTGGTACACATCTTTAACTATTTATGCATGCGAGACATTTCCACACATTACATACAATCGTTTCCATACATTACATGCAATCGTTGTGAAAGTAGCTAATAAACCGGTAATTTTGATCACTGGATGCGATTATTTGGTTATTTATGTATGGAATAAAATACATCGCTGCACGTATTCGAATAGAATTTCAATATTTATCGATAAATAGCAGTGGTATTTAATTTTAGTTTAAACTTTTGAAGTTAATAACACAATAAAGTTATTCCGATGCATATATAAACGAAGAAGAGAAAGCGAAAAAGGATAGAAAAATATAACTATAATATTTAACTAGGAAACATTAAAATTAAAAACAATCAAATTATAAGATACGAAGTTTCTTATAACTGAAAGCTTGGAGTACGCGACAACCACGGCCTATGTATAAAAATTGTATATAGATTATAATTAAGCTTTTAAAATAATAAAGATCTCTGTAGAGCGCTGAATAACGTAACATAGTTCATAAAATGATGGTTATTTAAAAAAATAAAATACCATAATAATACCAAGTAAACTGGTTGGTTAGTAAATGTTTCGGAAATACTCAAAGGTACATAAACATTATAGCAAACCTATTTAATAGATAGGTAAATGCCTTGCATAATGTATGAAATTGAATATTTAGAGGTAAAAAATAAAATAGATTCACTGTTAATAATTATGAACCTACTAGAGGCTGCCTCGCTGTATCTTCCGCACAGATTTCTCTTTAACGCCAAAATTCCGTTTCATCCCGTTCCCATGGGAATTTCGAGAAATCATTCCTTAGTGCTCCCCATACACTCTCCAAGAAACCCATGCGCAAAATTTCAGCCCACTATGCCTAGTAGTTTCGGCTCTGCGTTGTCTGTCAGTCACGGAAGAGTTTTTTAGTATATTGAACCTATTAAAAATAGACGGTATTATGTAGATTTAATATTTATTATGAGCAAGTAGTTCTGTAAGTAGGTTTTAACTGGCTCACCTCATACCCTTTACCCCGCTGTCAACACCCGCGCCACCTACAATGGGTCAAGGTTGAGGGAGAAAAAGCGCACAAATGGCTATTTTTAGGTCCTACGTGCACCTAATGCTGGGCGCATGTATATCCTGTATGCGGCAGATTAGTAGTATTCCTACTAGTCCTATCGATCCGACAGAGGGCACCCTAACACCCGCAACTGACATATACATAAACTGAGTACTTCCTCTTTTTCGAAGTCGGTTAAAATACTTAAACCTTCTCTTTAATGTAAAAAATATTTTTTCTGAAAACCGCATCCAAATCGGTCCAGCCAAACGTGAGATAATCGTGAAAAAACATACATTGAGAACTTTCTCTTTTGTCATGTCGGTTAAAACATTAAAACCTTTACCAGACAGTTACAAGTATTATTATGAAAATGAAATTGGTTTAGCCAAATTCAAAATTTACACACGTACAGGTGAAACTCATAGCCTTTTTTTTAAGTCTGTTAAAAACACATTTTCTCTTTGTTTTGTAGTACAAAATACGCTTACGACATTTTCTTTATTTCTGTAAAAACTATTTCCACTCTGCAAAGAGTTTATTGTAAGTAGACGATAAAATTAAAAATTTAATCGTCAAAATACATATAAATCGTAGGTAACTATAATAAGAGACGACTTTTTTTGTAAATATTGGTGATAGTTTAAGGGACGGCAAACTCTCAATCCGACAGAACAAAGATTCGTTTCTTACTTAAATTAAAAAAAAAACACATGCAAACATGACTACTATGGTTAATAACAATGGAAGTACACAATATAGGTTGATGAGCTAACTTAGAATCGAAATATTAAAAATAAAAAAGTTTTATAAATTTATGGTAACACCATTTTAAATATTATAAACTTTTTCCTTTGCCTGCAAACAAAAAGGTAACTGACCCGTAAGCCTAATATTTTTGTAAATGAAAACCAAGCTAGACAATATCATTGATGTGCCGAGCGTTGTGTTTGGTCCAAATTAATCCATATTCTTGACGTCAAACACCAAAAACACCTCTGTACTGGGTTCGTAATACACCCGCGTACAAAACTTGTCGTACAAAACTCGGTCGTGCAAAACTTATGCGGTAATGACACCTTCGTGAATGTTTTGTACCTACGGCCTGTTTGATCATGCGAGTCCATGTTTTTCCATTCAAGTTTTATCTATGTACATGAAAAACCTGACTGTGCAAAACTTGGGTGGTAAAAAACCGTACTCTATAGGTATAGACTACTAGTAGAACCGGCGAACTTCATACTGCCATCTATTAAAATTACCGCATAAAAATCCGTTGCATATATTTAAAGATTTAAGCATGGGTAGGTAGGTATGTAGGGACAGAAAGCGGAAACGACTTTGTTTAAGTATTGATTGATATTGATTTGAGACTAGGAAATAGGTTACTGTTTAGAAGCTGTATAGTTTTATTTAATTGGTCTTTTTGAATTGTTTTTTTTTTTTATATACATATAAATTAAAGGTCATTATACAAGTTTTATACCAAATATTTTTTTTTTTCAATAAGTTATTGAAAAGTTAAACTTTTCAATACTGTACCGAACACATGCCGACAGCTCCCGAAAAAACCCGAGCGATCTTGGGACGTAGCTCTCTACTCTAGCAATACCTATGTAACAAGTTTTGTTCATTGTAGTACAATCATTAGTAGGTAGCAGTAGGTACCTTTTTTTTTAGGCGGGGAAACTCCTAACGAGCACCCTGCAGCCTCGGAGGGAGCAGCAGGGTTATGTGGGGTTCGCACCCACTAAAACCCCGCCGGTGTCCTTCTCGGCTGATAGCAGGATGTCGCGGGTGAGCCTGTGGAATTCTTCGCGGCCCCCCCACCAGCATTGGCTGTATAGCCTCTCCTCGGTGGACATGATGGTTGTCCCCCCGGAGCGTGGTAGCTTTCCCAACGCTCAACGGCGGAAAAGGGACACCTGCGTTCCGCCGTCCTCAGGGCCATTATATGACTACACGAGGCACCCGCCTCGTGCACCCAACGACACCGGGGTCTCCTCTTAGTAGCCTCTTACGACAGGCAAGGGATACCTCAGTCCTGTCTGTGTCTTCGGCCTGGTACTGCAGGGCGTTAGCAGTAGGTACCTAGAGTTTTTTATACTCAAAAAATATTTTCGAGAATATCGAATATGTAATGACTTTTGTTTGGTAGCATTATGTACAGTGGCGGACTAGGAGGCCGTAACAGATATGTCTATGGTTTCGTCAACCCTAGACTGTATTACCAAAGTACAAGAGCTATTTTGCAATACAGAAAAACCGGGAGTGTTACGCCGATCGTGTTCGCCACTGTACGAATACTATAAAAACAACTCCCGAAAAAGAATTTTTATATGTTCCACAAGATAAAAAAAAGTCAAAAGGAATGGTGCCAAGCATTGTAACGAGATAAATCAATATATATACATAGTATAAAACAAAGTCGCTTCCCGCGTCTGTCCCTATGTATGCTTAAATCTTTAAAAGTAGTCTACAGGTTTTGATGCGGTTTTTTTAATTAGATAGAGTGATTCAAGAAGAAGGTTTATAAGTATAATACATGCACAAATGCTAATAATTTAATTTCGTTTCGTTCGTTAGGCGGTACGAAGTTCGCCTGGTCGACTAGTTAAAACTAAATTATCCCAATCGGCCCAGACGTTTTTGAGTTTAAGCGAGACAAACTTACCACGATTTCTTTTTATATCAATACATAGTATGAAATAAAGTTGCTTCCCGCGTCTGTCCCTATGTATGCTTAAATCCTTAATTATGCAACGGATTTTAATGCGTTTTTTTTAATAGATACAGTGATTCAAGAGAAAGGTTTTTAGGTAAAATACATGCACAATATAGTAATAGGTTAGGCGGTATGAAGTTCGCCGGGTCAACTTGTATATAATAATGATAACGAATCACAAGAGCCCCTAACTAGGAAGCAACTGTATCTAGGGTGCCAAAAACACATTCAGCGACGAACAAATCAATACTACCAACCTGAAAACAAACATTATTATTTATTAACCCTTAAAGTCATTTTGTATAGTATACTATACATTGATGATTGTAAAATTATAGGACCTTATTTTAATTTTTTTTTTTAAATTTGGGTACACAGTTATGATGTCTGAACATTTCCAAATGCATATTTAAAAAAAAATTAATAGTTTTCTATGGATATATAGTCACAACTGTCAGTTTCGTGAAACGATACCGAAGCCGCAAGCGCAACTGAAGATTAAGTATTTTTTTTAATATTTTTTTTCTATAATGATGGCGTTTCTTTTTTTCAAATCTAGAAGTTTGTGATATAAAGCATGGATGTGTGTTATAAATAACTGTCAGTAGCGCGTGCTTGTATGTCTAAACTGACCTCGTTTCTTATGTATATTATACTATACATTGCCACCTCAGCGTAAATCACTGAATTCAAAACTATGTATAGTATACTATACATGGCCACCATTGCAGTGGAAATATTCAAATGGTTTCATTGGTAATTAGTAGTATAATGTATGATGACAGTGCCAGATTCCGGCAAAATTGAGAAGCCCTTCGTTATTTTAAAGGTTTTTGCTGTTATTTTTATCTTTTCTACATTGCTCAACTTTTGCAATCGTTTGAAATTTCATTCTGGGTCTCTTTTATGCTTATATTGGTGTGGATTTGTATGCATGAATAATTTTTTACTACCCTGAAAACAAAGCGACCTGGTCAAGGGCATCGTGAACTTTCTCTGTACTGTACTCGATATCGATGAAGCTTCCCACGATTACAATGATTCTAATAATGAAGATGAAACACCTAGGTAAAAGTTTCGAATCTGCTTCTGCACCCGCTCTGAATTCATTCCTTGAGAATCTAAACATGTCAAATAGCCCAGTTCCGTCAATCCGATTACTTTCTGATGCCAACGCCATAAAAAAATAAAGACTTGCCTCGTCTCGACAAATTAGAAGCAACTGCTTTACTAGACTTGTCAGTAAGCCTGATTTCATCAACCCAACCCCTGGATGATGACTGAAATAATAAGTCGGGCTCCCCTGGCCCTAAAATTGTTGAGACAGTAGCTTTGGTTCACGATGCACGGATGCACCCAACCAACCAGGGTTATGCTTTGTCAACTCCGAAAACAGCTTTGAGTCATGTGACCCTATAATTGAAGCCTGTTAGTGGGTCTGTCCCCACCAGTCTCTACTGTGATAAACGAATTATCCAACCAAGACTTTGCGCTTTAACTCTCACTTACAGCACTGCTTGCAGAAGAATTTCCATAAAATTCCTGAAAAATATTTCGTGAAGCACTACAATCGTGACGTGATAAGGGAGGAGTAGACTTGGGCAGATATGCTTTCTTTGTACAGCAGCAAATATTACATATCATGATCATTTAATAGAGTCAACCGAATCTTCTTCTTCTTCCTCAACACATATCAGCCCACTGCTGGGCGAATGCCTCTCCAATTATTTTCCAGTTCGCTCTATCGGCTGTCAATCTCGTCGTATATCGTCGGTCCATCTGGCTGGTGGTCTGCCTACACTTCTCTTCCCCTCTCTTGATCTCCATTCGAGGACGGCTTTGCTCCATCTTTCGTCTTCTCTGCGAGACATGTGTCCCGCGCATGTGTCAACCGAATACCAAAGATGCAAATATTACAAAAAAGGGTAGGCTTCATGCCTTTCACAAAATGCAACATACATTTTTATGCAGCTACATCTCTTCTTCGGGCTATGTCCAGCTCGAAGAACAGATGTTCGCCGGGGCCGAAAATTTCTCGAGTGGCGATTACGAACTGGAACACGCAGTGTAGGCAGACCCCCCATGAGGTGGTCTGACAACCTGGTCAAGGATGCGGGACAACACTGGATGAGGGTCGCTCAAAACCGGTCGCTGTGGCTTTCTGTGGGGGAGGCCTATGTCAAGCAGTCGATGTCTTTCGGCTGAAATGATAATGATGATGTCCAGCAGTGAACGTCTTATATGATAATAATGATGATTTTTATAATTATGTGGCAAAAAAAAATGCTTTACGGTTCATACACAAAATAAGCTTAAGGTGGCACTGTATATTATACTATACCAATTACAAGATACCTTTTTCTTTATGGTGGTAGCAATGCATAGTATAATATACATGTAATATCTTCGAATTTAAGGGTGATAGATTTTTTTAATTATTTTTTAGGTCATCTGTGGATACCTAATATGTGTTATAATAACAAAAAAAACTGTTTCAAAAACTTTTTTTTTCTGCGACTTTAAGGGTTAAAGCAATGTTCGCTCCCTCAGTCGGGAATCGAACCCAGTGCTCCCGCGTCACATTTTTTATCACTGCCAATTGAGATACAGATACAGTAGGATATATATCATCATTTCAGCCGAAAGACGTCCACTGCTAGACATAGGTCTCCACCACTATAATTTGCCACAACGACCGGTCTTGAGTGACCCCCACCCAGTGTACTACCGTAAAGTTCACCAGGTCGTTTAACCACCGTTTAGAGGGTTTGCATACTCTGCGTTTTCCGGTGCGCGGTCACCACTAAATGAACATTATTAATTATTTTATAGAGAACTGGTCGACCCGCCGACCTTCATACCGCCTAACCTTTAAGAATTTAGTGCATGTATTATATTTATAAACCTTCCTCTTGAATCACTCTATATATTAAAAAAAACCCGCATCAAAATCCATTGCGTAGTTTTAAAGATTTAAGCATAATATATAGGGACAGACGCGGGAAGCGACTTCATTTTATACTTTGTATTGATAGATAGGTAGTTGGATATTTTCATTAAGATATTTTCCTTAGCACCTTGAGCTACTTAATTAAGAATTATTAAAACCTTACGTCATTTATAAAAGAACTAGTCGACCCGGCGAACTTCGTAACGCCTAACCTATTATTATTTTAAGCATGTATTATACTTATAAACCATCCTCTTGAATCACTCTATCTATTGAAAAAAAAACGCATCAAAATCCGTTATGTAGTTTTAAAGATTTAAGCATACATAGGGTCAGACGCGGGAAGCGACTTTATTTTATACTATGTATTGATATAATACGAATTTGCTTTTATTATAAATCCTTTATCACATTAGTACCTATAGTAAGTCGGAAAAAACTTTTGAAATTGTTTTTAGTAATAAAAGGATATTTGTCTGCTTCGTAGCTCAGTTGGCAGTGTTGTGGACTGGGATGCGTGTGCATCTAGGTTCGACTCCCGGCGGAGCGAACATTTTTATGACGAATATCAATAATTTACTAAAATTATTAGTTCTGTAATATCCATAAACTGTGTTAGGATTACTTACAGCCTAATACGTTTTGTACTAAAAAATGTATTGACTTATATATCATAATTCAGACATATAAAATTAAGATATTTTGGTAATGTGAGTTATTAATTGTAAAAATAAATACTCTGACTACACTCTGAAACTATTTAATGGTTTGTAATAGTTTAATTATACTATTTTTCTTCGTTAAAACGCCCACGTTAGTTTTTACAGGTTTCTAACAAACGTTCATTTTACAGTCAACTTTTCGCGTCAAAATCATGGATTCTAGTAAAAAAAATATACCTCCGAAATTGATTTTTAAACTTTAAAACTAATGAAAATTACACCTAAATGTTGAATTTATCATAACTATATTTAAAACACCACTAAAATTGAAATTTCCCGACACTGTGTTTTGCCAATTACGGATACTACCCACCGTAATAGAAATACCCTAAAACGACATTCCTATCACGGCGCACTTTTATTTACTCATATTTACTTATTTTATTTGATTTTAATCAGAAATCAACTTGATTAACTAAGAATACTTGAATGTAAAAAGTATTCATATACAGTAACATAATCTTAAAGTGTTAGTTTTCACAAAAAATTAAGTCTGAAAATTCAATGTTTTAACGCGAGTCTGTTAGCGTTTGTATGAAACAGCCTCCCACTTAGCTGGCGTTGTACAAAATTATTAATTTAAGTTACTTTTTATGATTTTAAACGCAAGAGTGCTAGGAAATAAGTTACGTGTTAGTTTCCCTTGGACACTATGTAGTCACCTTTACCAGAAATAGTCACAACGAATCATAAATTACAAAATATAAAATAGAGCCGTAATAGGACGTGATTTTGACTACCGCGGTAATAGGACGTTTTACCCTAAATAAAATAAACTATAATTTATCAAAGAAATCATATTTCGCGCTTTCTTATAAAACAGTCTCGACCTGTGAGGGCTTGTGAAGGTAGAAAATTACAAAAAATATCCAAAAACAAAGTTAAAGGTACCCATATCTACCGTTGCCCTCTAACTTTATATAGAGTAATGAAATATACGTTTTTTTTTGAACAGAGAATTCGGAGATTTCTTACCAACAGAAATCCAAGAAGAAGAAAACAAATAATGAACGATGTCATAGAAAGCTGCACAAATAGCATGGCACTAAATGCTTCGTTCATAATGTTCATGAAACTGAAAATGTAACCAATTAAGTATTATATCTTTTATCAGATAGCTTTTATAGGTTTACTTATTTAAAACATTTTTTATAGAAATTTCAGATTGATACAACATAAATAAAGGCTCATGAAATAATAAAAACAAAAATTACCTTTCAATTGCCTGAAAATGTCTAATATGTTGTTTAAAATGTTCTAATACATCTTCCTCTGGCATTTCATCATGGTTTTTGAAATTGCTAAGTCTTCCTTTCAGCATTGAAACCTGTAAAATCGCCAAAAGCAACAAACCCGACAGAAATCCGTCCGCACTCACATTAACAAACAAATGCATGTAAATACCAGCAGACTGGTAAAAGTAAATAAGACCAAGATATTTTGCTGAAAATTCAGATGACAAGAAATTATAGGCAGCTACAGCAGGCGGGAATAGCTCCGAGGAATAAACAAAGTGGCTTATTACAGGCCAATATATATGACAAGAAGCTGCTATTAACGAGGTAGCAAAATTTGCGTTGTAGCATCTTTTAAACAAAATTTTAAAGGAATCAAATTTTAATTTCTCCTCTTGCGTTGGTTGGAAAGGTTCAGAGTCCAGAATGTCGAACAATTGGAAGATTTTATCCTTGTACGCCAGCATCATGGTTACTTTAGCAATTACAGTGACATCGCTGAAGATCAATATACCATCGTTCATAAGGGGCTTCAGTTCAAAGGTTTCATAATTAAGTAAATGAAAAGCGAAGAGGGCATTGAAGACGATCACTAAACCCCCAACAGGGCCAATCATATTCAACAACACATAGCTAATTTTGGGATCTTTCCCCGGCCACAATCCAATTAGCTTAAATAAAAATATAGCGGAGTCTAACCAGTCTCCGAAGCGGTTGGCGTTCATGGCGATCGGTATCTTTTGACGCGCCTTTCTAGTTATTAGAATTTTAATGTAGCTAGGTACATAAGTATATTTAAGTGAAAGACTTAATAATTAATAATGTTAAGTTCTGTTATTAGCATTTTTATTAACTGCTATATGACTTACGAGCTGTCCCGGCTAACTTCGTTACGCCATAGAATATAACATACTACAAAACAATTGGCTCTATAGACTATGTTCTTTTGACTGCCCAGAATGGCCGAATAAAAAAACAAACAACAACAACAAACCACCTGTCAAAATATGTAAACAACGGAACAAATATTGCACCTTGGGTTACATTATTTGAGTTTAGGTAAGGATCACTATTTTTTTTTAAATCTAATATAGCCTATGACACTCGGGGTTAGTGTAGCTTCCTACCAGTGAAAGAATTTTTCAAATCAGTTCAGTATTAACGGAGCCTATTCGTTACAAAAAAACAAAGAAACAAATCTTTCCTCTTTATAATATTGGTATAGATAGCGTCTGTAGATGTTTAAATACGCAGGCGTCTTAACTTACCTTCAGTAGTATAGCTGTGCATCTCTATCTCCTCCTAAGTCCTGAGTCAAAAAAAAAAACTGGCATTGTGACCCACTGTACAAAATTTTGTACAAAAAAAAAGTTGGTCCTTCAGTCCCAGAGTTTTTTTTTAACATAACATAACATAATCTGACGCCTTTTATTCCCCGAAGGGTAAGGCAGAGGCACCAGCTCTAGAGCCGAACCCACGTTTAGCAGAGTTTATGCTTTATTACCAACGTGACAAGGAGCCAGCTTGTCGCCGCGGTTATAACGACCACTACAGACTGCGGCCGGGACCAACGGCTTAACGTGCCTTCCGAAGCACAGAATCATCTTACTATTCGGACAATCAGGTGATTCAAGCCTGCAATGTCCTATCCAACCGAAAACCACCACAACGTGATTTTTGTTAGAAATCAATAAGTGATGTTTTTCTGCGGGGATCGAACCCACAGCCTTCCGTGCCCTAATCAAAGGCGCAACGCGCTACGCTACTAGACTACGGAGGCGGCTAGTTTTTTTTTATTATTACAAAAGATTGAGTATATTGGGTAATTTTCCTTTATTATGTTTGTCTTAAGGTATAAATTGGCAAAGTTGGAGGCACCTATCTTTTGTTCAAAAAAATGTAAATGAGGATTGTATTCATAGTCATTGTTATTGTAAATAAATTAAAACCAGTGTTATTTTTGAAATAAAAATATTTTATAAATTCGAGTATAAATTTGATAGCAGCTAGAACTAAAAACTGTCCTTACACTTCAAGTACTTTAAGCATATGCCTGCCTCGCAACTCCATGACTTGGTCTACCAGAAGTTCCTGGTGGTACCTGATCATTATCTTCTAGCTTGGTCTCCTCTTCTGAACATTCAGAACTTGAATTGCCTTGAAAAGTTTTAAGATCTGGAGATAATTCATCATTGGCATTATTTACTTCAAATTCGGATTCATTCAGGTGATTCTGTGTATCCTGGTAAGATCTTCAAAAAAATTGTTGATTATTAGAAAATAAATGAAAAAAAAAAAGAAAACACCAAAGATATTTTAAAAAAAATTAAGGCTACGAACGCACAGGCGGTTTGATTTCCGCGCGGTGTCAAAGTTTATTATTTAATTTTCAACCTTATTCATAGGCCCCGAACGCACAAGCGTGTTGTTACGGTTTTTTATCCGCTGGTGCGCACACTTCCACAGGATTCAATATGTTACATAAAATCCGCGCGGCAAAAAACCGCCTGTGCGTTCGTAGCCTTAAACTACTAGATTTTTGTATCTAATGACTTGAACTTTTGTACATATTAAAAAAAGGTCGCTTAACTTGCAAATTTTGAAGCTAAAAATTAAATAACTTACTTACTTAGACTACTAACTTCATTACTTAGACGTATAAGAAAGTGAAATTAATAAATATTACGAAAAAATATTTACGATTAACAAGATAAAAATGGATGTAAACTTACTTCTTTTACGTCCGGCCGCCATCATCGACCAAAAATCGCAATTGATTTTCAGAGTTTAGAATTTTTTTGGTTGTGTGCATTGTAAAATTAATCTTCACATCATTCGCCATAGATACGATGAGGTGAAATGGAGTCGGCTAACATCAAATAAAGAACGCGCGACTACTTTAAAATATGTTCAAATTATTGTACGCTAGGAAGCTGTCAGTAAGGGAGTCATCATCATTCCAGGACTGTAGGCAGTAATTTTTTTTGTACAATATTTTGTACAAGGCGTCTTAGGAGGAAAAAAAAAACTTGCGAAATTAGAATTTCTCAATGTTAAAAGAAGCATCACAGATCCAAGGAACTAAGTTTTTTTTTATATATTTATTATTTTATTGTGTACATGATGATAAAACATATTTAAAATAACATCCTCTTAAGCGCCTTCACGATAACAGAAGACACCTTCATAATAATTTACCATTAGGAGCGTTTAACCCGTCAAGTTTTGATTGTTCAGTAATGTATGGACATGGGCACGTAATATGCAGTTGCTGTAATGTGTGAATTATACCATTTGTCGCATAATTAAAAGTATGCGGTCAAAATCTCAACGTCATATGCAGGTACATAAAGTAAGGTCGTATCTCTTAAACACTCCAAAACTTGGTATGTGATAGGAAGGATATAAAGAACAATAATTGAGGTCGAGCAGCCGCGCCCGCATTTATTTTATGAATATTTATATTTAGGAATAGGATACTTGCGGACGAACAGATATAAAATTGTACTAAAATACCTAGTTAAAATTTTAGTTTTCGGCTCTTTATACTACTATGGACTAGGATGGGTAGATTGACTACCCTAGCTAGTAGCTAAGTACACACCTATAAAGTTTAAGGATATTCAAATCTTCTTAAAACTTGATCCATCTAGCATTGTTGTAACCATCAGGGACGGAATCTCTTATTTTGACATATTTGAACCTAAGTAGCTACTCTGGAGTAGTTGTTCAGAGAATTGCAAACCTGAAATCAAACAATTGTCATACTGATACATTAATGAATGATACAATAATAGTTTAGTGTGCTTTTTGAAATAAGAGAATACGGGACCAGGTAGTAGGATAAATAAACAAAAACAACTTTTTTATTACATCATATTTTAATATTAATTAAATTATGTTTGCAATTCCGAATACTGACTTGGAATCTACAACAATATATATATACTTATCAGAGAGATAATAAATAAATAAAATATAACATAATAACATTGATACAAATAATTCACTAACAAGGTACAGTGGACTGCAGAAGTGCGGTTTTTATAAAGCTTGGCAAGAAAAACTCGTGAAAAAATGAGGGCGGCCCATCGCCATGTGCAACAGGAATTAAGAAATAATTGTTATTCACTTTCTTCTTTTAGAGCCATAGCACTGGTAAAGTAGCGCCACCCGCAAATAAAATTAATATCTCATAAACTAAGGCAAATATCAAAAATGGGAAACAGTATTCCACTGGATAATGCAGCCTAGTCATTTAAGAGTAACTGTTGTATAGCTTTCAGGTTAGAGACCAAAGAAAGCTACAAAGTGTTGCTAAAAACGGCCACTTTTGGCAATTTTAAATTTTTGGTAGCTTTCTTTCGTAGTTAACGTAAAAGCTATACAACAGTACCTACCTTAAAAATACTAGGCTGCATTATCTAGTGGAATACTGTTTCACATTTTTTGATATTTTCCTTAGTTTAGAAGATTTTTTTTTTCTCGGGTGGCGCTACTTTAGCTGTGCCACAGAGTATATAATACTTAAGCTGTGCTATGCCTCTTAATAAAACTCTATTTAAGCGCAAAGTTAGTCAAAATCTAAAATCATCGAATTCAGGATCTGTTTCTTGACAAAGTTAACTTTCCAGGGTTTCCAACACAAAGACAAATGTTCCGTTTCACGACTTTTTTGCCAAGCTTTAGTTAGAAGACCACCGTACAGAAATAAAGACATAGACAGAAGAACAAAGAAAAGCACAACTTTTTGTCTCTTTTCCGTGGGTAGCCCTGGCCCCTATATATGAAAAAGATCGATCGACCGATCCTAAGAACATTTTCCTAGGATCCTTTAGTAAGTAGATCTTGTTGAGCTGTTTCTTTAAAACGTTTCTGTATAAATTACAGTATAATATACTTGATTTTATAAAATTATAAGGAATTATGTACTAAACGTTGTGTCTAAATTATTCTGAGGAATTCGAGAATACGAGCATGTTCCTGAAAATATGTATTTTTTTCGTAGCAGATATTTTTATATCAGTTCCGTCTATCTTATGTTTTGCATATTTACTGATACATTTGGATTGGATAAAGTAATGGTACTTATTTATTTTAAGGTTGTTAAAGTTTTCCAAAAACTAAGGTGGTTATCTCAGATCCATACTTATTTATAAATGCGAAAGTAATCTGTATGTACGTCTCGCTTTCATGCTAAAACTACTGAATCGATTTCGATGAAAATTATTACAGAGATACCGTCTTATTCATAAAAATACAGTAGATTTTAAGTAGCCTTACTGGAGGTCTACTTCTCTGGTTTGTTGTATGGTAAATACGTGACATCCAGTCTAAATTGACATACATCAAATAACTAAAATGCTCTTTAACTTTTTATGAATAAGAGGGATAGTCTTTAAGTCTAAGAAAGGATATAGGCTACTTTTTATCCCGAAATTCCCACGGGAACTTGGGATCTTGCGGTTTAAAGGGAAATTGCGCTGACGAAGCCGCGGGGCGCTCACTAGTTTTCAGTAAATTGATAAAAACTTAAGAAACAGAAACGTCCAAAATATTATTAATTTTCATAAAAATTAATATATGATTAAAAAGTTTGGTTTTATGTGTTGAATAATTAGAAAAAAGGTAGGATGGACAGCAACTATAACAATTCCTTAAATACTTATTAATTAACATTTCAATTTTCAATAATTTTAATGTTCTAATAGGCTTTTAGTCGACCACACACACAACATTAGACAGAATTTATACACAACTACATTTTGCTAAACGACACTAAAAATCTTTATTGGTATACATATATCTTACCGCTAATGTGCGAAACTCAGTTAAAGTGCAGATTAACAGTTATTCTGCAGACTAACTGGCTGAATCCGTTAGAGTTCGAAATAAAATATTGTTCTCAACATTACATAGGTAATCTGCAAAATCCCTAGGTGATCTGCAGAGTAACGATCAAGCATAATATAAAGTTCGAAAAACTGTTGCCTTAGATTTCAGTTTAACACAGGTAACCAAAGCTCCGCTCGCTTGGCTCGCTATGCTGTTTAAAGATCACTAGCCAAACCTAACCTAACCTACAGGTTTGCCCTAGATTTAAAATTTTGGTCGGAGTTTTCGGTTTTCCGCACTTGAACGGTGAGAAATCAAGTAATACGCACATTAACTAGGTAAAGCGCGGATACCCGATACTTCACACAAAATTTCGCACATTAACTGACCTAAATATGGTATATATTTCGCACTATAACGGTGACATATAAAATTTAAAAAATAACAGGGATGTGTAATTATTAACCTAAGCAAGGACATATTTAACAATAGTTTGAATGAGTTTCTGTAATTTTATAATTGATATTTTGGGGATCTAGTTGCTTTGTCGATCTTGTTTTTTTAATCTCTTCATCGCAAGTCCGAAACACCGATTGTTTTGGAACGAAGGCATAGGCTTCGAATGGAAACGATAGATTAGAACTCATTCGGTGGGCTACGAGCTCGCTGCCAATTTCATCATAGCACAGGCGCTATACGTCCCAACCTCCATAAAAATAGAAACAAATTATTTTTTGCAGTCATTACAGTTGAAAACATATTAATTTTTGGTATGTAGGTAATTCTTTTGAAATGATATAATGAAAAAGCTTGGTTTTAGATCTACATTTAACGGTTTCATAATAATTTTGGAAGCACTATCGTCGATGACTGATATCACATATGTTTAACCGTTTAACTATTTTTAAAAGTCATAAAAATTTTAGTGATATAGTAGGTTAGGTAGTTTGGTTTTTGAATGTGTTAATAACTTGTTTTATTAAATTTTGGTTTTAATATTTTATCTTATTATTTATTTGCGGCAAAAGCTTTTTTTTAATTAAGTTATTAATCCATTAATAATTGGATAGCTTTATAATAATAACGCATCACACTCCTCTAACTAGAAATAACCGTATCTAGGAGGTGCCCGAAACACAGAGACGAACAATACACCCATACCGGAAAACAAACATCGATATTCGTCATAATAATGTTCGCCCCCGCCGGGAATCGGACCCGGAGCACCTACACCCGCATCTTAGTCCACATCACTGCCAAAATAGAAAAAATAATTAGAATTATTAAAATGTAGTTACATAGGTAAGTAGGTACTTACTTAAATATTTTTATTTTATATACTGTATTTTATTAACGGTTAGTTATTTTATTTTGGACCTAATTGAAATTAATTATTTATATCAGCTTCCGTTAAAACTACTAAGATATGTTGGACTCTATTTAATAAAAACAGTAATTTGATTCAGGCTGTGGGCTAAAACATACATAAGTATAGCTTAAAGTGCTTTTATTAATTTTATTCTCAGGACCTGAATTGGAAATTATAGAAAACAACATAAAAGAGAAATTAATTTTGTATTGGTACCTATTTCTAAACAAAAGAAACGATATGAATTATCAATAAAACTAAACACGGAATAAGTAAAAAAACGAAAAACATTACTAAACGCTACTAATTAAAACTATTACATCTAACGTTTGTGTGCAATTTACTTAACGAGACATACAATTAAAACTTTAAAATCAATGTAGAAAACTTAAAAATGAGAGGCCGTTTTCAAGCACACTTTTTATTCCTGAAGTATTCAACAACTATTTACTATGAATTTCGACGTGAAAATAAATAACCGAACTTCATAAGCATTAAAAAAAATTGTGCGATACATAAAATTAGCTACACTTTTCGTATAATATCTTTTGTTTTGCAAAATAGAAAATTTTGCGTGATCTTTTCGCAACAATTTTTAGTAGATTATCAACAATAACGTTAACATCGACGATTCCTTTAACAAAAAACATCAACTCTCACAGTACCTAAATAACCAACAAACACACAACAAGCGTAAACAACATTATCTGGGCAATACCAACCAAACTTCACTCTTACTCTTAACTCACATTCACATGGCGCCTATAATATTATCTACTTATTACATTAAACGAAAATAAATTAAAAAAAAAATAACGGTAAAATTATTCGTATAAATAAGTAAGTAGGTACATTATAACATTATTAGTGTCGTAGTTCTAAATAATGTCAACAATAAGACTAAGAAGATAAGACAGCATTTATGTAAATAATTTAACAAAGAACACGCCCATACCTAGTTTTGGCTAAATTGATAATAACTGGTCCAGATGATCTTACTTTACTTAAAGTTTTTTTTCTTAATCGTAGGTATTAAACAAAAAAAAAGTTCAACAATAGCTTATAACATTCACTATAAAGTTCGCTTTTAACTCGATATGATTTATACAAGTTTAGACAACATCCTAAATCAGAAAGTCGGTATATGACCATTTTAGAGCTTTAGAGGCTCAGTTACAATTTACTGATAGCCAAGACCTTAAATTTCGTTTTATCCAAAATACTAAGTCAAAATAATTTACGAAGTGTTGTAAGTACTTACTATACATATAATATAATATTAATACTTACAGTACAGATAGGTATGTTGGTAGGTTCGATGAATTTAAGTTAGTATAAATATTGAAATATATCACAAATATAGTGGAACAACAGTAATACTAACCTCCTTTGTTTCAGGCGCTAACTTTGTTTCTATACAAAACACATTATCTAAAATTAAATTAAAAAATATTTAACTATAAGTACTTTAAAAAACCTAAGTACACAAACTTGTCATATTTATAGAGAACATTTAATATTAAAATTATTCTACAGAAACTGTATTTACTTACAAAATCAACCAAATGAATAGAATTCTACGAAATATTTAGGATGATACAATATAAAACTTATTCTTGTCGCCGCCCTATATAGTATACGTAAGAAAATGTTTTTTCATATTTTTCAAGCAGCAGGCGGAGCATGACTTGACTATATAATATTTTGTAAGTAATTAACCTAAAATAAAAATTATGAAGAGTTCGAGAAGGAATGTTTTTAGATATGTTTTGAGATTGGTTTAATGAATATGATATTTAATATAATTATATAAAAGACATACTTAGGTAAGTACTTAAATATTATTTATTAGCTGATATGCTATGAAGGGGAATCAAGCAAAAGTTATATAAACTAAAAATATTACTGTGCCATGCCTGTAAAATTATTTGTTAGGGATGAATTAAACAATTAAAAAACGGTAATTTAAATTAGAAATTAGAGTCCGCTAAGTCTGCGCGTGACTGTGGGCGCCACTGCATGCTTTCTTGACTTAACCCGCCATTCCAAACAAATTGTATTTGACTGACGAATGCTAATGGTTCATATTTTTACCTCAAGCAGACTTATCTGGCACGCACTCTAGTTATTTCATTCGCGTCAAAAAACATGACCAATGCCAGCGACAATTTTTTTTTGTCGTGACGGGAAAGAAGGAGTTCTTAATTATTATTTTTTCTATCATAACTCAACTCATAAATGCTAAAATGTATTAAACCGTATAACTGGATCCCTTCAATACTGGTTCCTGGTAGGTAATTCACTGATAGCTGGCTTCATTCATTCAATAGATAGGTGGTAATCGAATCTGGGCCCTCTAGTCTAGTCGTAGGTCTCGGACTCTTGTTGCACGAGCTTGAAGCGGCGCGGGCTCTTGACGGCGATCGAGCCGTGCCCGTCCAGCGACAGACGACCTTTCATCTGGAGATACCTGCAGGGACAAGGAGACCAGTTTATAATGATCATTGGTAGCTTAAAAAGGTATGTTTTTTTTTGAAGTTTAGTGTTTGGTCTCTATCTTTACTATCTGGACTGGAAGAATTAAAAAAAATATAAACAATTGGACAGTGGTTGATGTGTTTACATTTAAATTTATGCACCAATATAGTTTACTTAGTTAGTAAAATAAAATTACCTTTTGATAAACCGGCACACCAACTTAGTAGGCCTCTGCTGCCACTCGTCTAAAACTTCCTTTGGAGCTAGGACCTGAAAAAAACGAGAGCAGTCAGAGTTGGTTGTATCACTAATCAATTATGTATTTATTAAACATTGAAAAAGATTTATTCGTCTTGTTAATTCTCGTACCATTAAAGGTTATTAACTAGCGGGTAGAATTGAATGAATGTTGTTCAGTTCACAGTTTTTTGTACAGGTTAACCTTAATAAACTAGGCAATGGTTTCCAAACAACCCTGAACCCTAAAAAATCTCATAAACAGTCCGCGCCTCTGGTCACATATAATGGCCCGCAGGCCCCCCATAGTTCCAGACAAGGCCCCTGTCCCACCTGGTCTCCCTTGAGCCGGTCGAGCAGCGTGACGCAGATGACGGCGGCCTTGATCCCGGCGTGGTGCGTGAGCGCCGCGAAGGCCAGCGACTCCATCTCGATGTTCACCACGCCCGCCTTGTGCAGACTCTCCAGGTACTCCATCTTGTCAGCCTCCGTGAAGTCGCAGAATGCTCCGTCCAGACGACCCTGACCTAAAGAAAGTAGTATAACAAGAAAGTTATAAGCGCTCAAAGTTATTTTGCTTGTATTTTTAGCATAACAGTATTTATGATGTGCTCTCAAACAAATATGGAGACGGACAGAGTGTTGGTTGGCCGACGCCAAAAGTATCGGGCTGACGTGGAGTGAACTGAAGCGAGCCGCCGCCGCCGCCGCGGATAGATCGACCTGGAGGAACGCAATATCTGCCTTCTGCCCCGACTGGGGGACGCAGGACTAAAGAGAAAGAGAGAGAGATGTGCTCTCTGTCTTATTTACCATTTTCAAAAACATACCTTTAAGGTGGTTCCTCTCGGTATGACGCAAATTCAATTTTTTTTCGCGTTTTTTATTTATTCTAGCGAAAGTATTCATTTTTAATAAAGTTTTAATGAATTCGCGTATGTAGAAAACCATCTCCCACATTGTAATACAACGTTTATGTAAGACAGACCTACTGATTTTGTGTCTAAGGACATAACTAGATTTTTTTTAAAACGCGAAAAAATTTGAATTTCACGCCATACCGAGAGGGAGCACCTTAATATATCAAACTAGAGACATTAGAACGGCATATCGGTTGGTTAAATGTTCGTTCTTTATTTCGAGATTTACAATTAACAGTAGCATTTCTTTTGTTTAAGCAAGATCAGAGAGAGAGAGTCTTCATTGTCCTGTGTATTGACCAGATCACCACTTTATGAAGGCTTTCGTCTACCTTCCATTAAAACGAGTACTCTCCTTAATTTAATAAGGCTTTCATCGGACGTCAGTTCTTTATTATTTGATCCTGACGAATGTTTAAGTAATAAAATGTAGTCTTCCATCAAAGATGATCGTAAGTGATGGTGTCATGGCCGGTGATGGTGTTATAGCCGCTGGTCCAGCTGAGCCGGTCGCTGGACCTACTTGCCGTGGACTATCTGAATTAAGCACGAAGCCTACCTTCGTAGAAGTCGTAAGTGCACATGGTCCGGCCGGTGATGGTGTCGTAGGGGTCCTCGGGGTCGGCCAGCCCGCGCAGCTCGCGCACCAGCCGCTTGTCCAGCTTGGCCGGCCGCTGCACCGACTTGCCGAGCACTGTCTGAAGTAAACACGAAACAGTATTATCACAACATATTAAGCACTCCCTGCCTCCCTCACCAAGTACGGCCCACCCGCGCTCGGTACATCTGTTACCGGTCAGTATAAATAGCACGTCGTATCTCACTCACACAAGCATGATACGCGTGCACGTACCAACACGAGTTTTGGCGAAGCAAAACGTCCGAGGTGTGACATCAGCTTTATCACCTCGTGCAATTTGCTGCCGTAGAGTATATACGGGACGACTTTACAGACTAAATAGGAACAAAATACTGTACTTAGCTAAGATGCTCACAGTCAAGAGCCCACTTACCACTTCCAAAGCGCCTTTAAGTGCCCCGTCGACGGCCTCCTCCGAGATGACGACGGTGCCGCCCTCGTAGCCGATGCCCCCGCAGGTGCCGATCCGGAAGAAGACCGGGTCTCGCACGCGCGCGTGGTACATCAGCTTTATCACCTCGTGCAGTAGGATGCCGACTGAGGGTATGCCCATACCGTGCTGTAGGTTTCAAATAATGTTTCACTCAAAAGTAAAAGATTTGCGTATTATTTGTATATTTAATATTTATGTACATAAGTACTACATGCTGAACCTTCGAACCGCGTTACGTTGAACGTTTAAACAATATCGTTATAAATATAGCTCGAACCTAATTCAGGCTTAGAATATAAATCCAAGTTAGTATTTGATATTTTTAGGAAATTCCGATTAGTCGGTTTTTACGTAAAAGTAAAACAAATAAGTAATAAGTACAAACAGATATAAAATATTTTAAATACTTTAGTAAAGATTGTGGTACGCTGTAAGTAAATGACAGCTCAATGGTGACGAGAGTCAGTAAACATTATTTATGAGAACCACGCTAAAGATTTTAAAAGGGGGGGTCAAAACAAATACAGACATTAGAAATACTTACGCTGATAGAGAGCACAGGGCCGACCTTGTACATAGAGTACCGGTATGAGAACTGGCTGATGTCTTGCAGCGTGGTGCCGCAGGGCAGCTTGTGTCCGATCTCCGCCATTATCGTGTAGGCAAACTGCTCCATGCGCTTTGGTGTCCCGCCCATGATCACGAACTGAGAGCGGATGAATTCATTAAAAGTTAGCAATTTAAAGAATCCGAAAAGATAAAAACAATACTTTGTAGAGCGATTCTTGTATTATTTTAGAAGTTATAATATTTAATTGAGTTTGACTGACGATAGTGGCGCAACTTAAGATTTTGTAAGCTAAAGTCGTTTGCCTTGATAAAGTCACACACCAATTAGTATTAGTGTTTCCTAAAAACAATATTTATTTTTGCACTTATTGATTTAAAAAATACCGTACTTATACTTATACTAGGCGATGCGGGAGTGAATAGGTACATATAACAGTATATATCTCGTCAAAGGGTTTGTAAGTCTGCAGGACTTCCTACCTTGACATCTCCGAACATCTCGACGAGGTCGTGCGAGCCGCTGCCCAGCGCCAGGTGGTACAGGATGTCCTGGTCCATGAGCTCGATGTTCGGGTTGCGCAGGCGCACCGTGCCATCTGGGTACCTGGAGGTGAGGATTTGGAGAAACTATTGAAATAAAATGTCGCCTATATGACAATGATGGGCTCAAAATGACTGCAACGTGTCCCCGGGAAAGGCGCTTCGCGCTTAGCCGCTAAATTCAAGTATGCAATGAGTGCGAATATAAGTGAATTTTAAAATACAAAATAAATTGTGTGCAGCTGTGAACGCTATTGCTCGCGACGCTGAAAAATAAACACTTCTTTTTTTTTCTTGGATCTTCTCGTTTTTATGCAAATAAAATTTATTATTTGCTAATCTAGCTAGGGTCTAATCTACCATCACCATTACAAATTTGAGCTCAATCCGTCCCGATGTTTTACTGAGAAAATATAACAAACATACACAGAAACCGATAGACATTCGACCTGCAAGCGATAGTTTGCTTTTAATTTCACTGCATGCTCGAAAGTTAATCGGAACCAATCTCAATCAAGGATAAGTGCAAGTAGGACAGCCACGCGTGTAGCGCTCGCTCACGTTTCTGATAGACCAATCAATATTTGCTTAAGTAGGTAAGTACCTACATATCGAATGCAGGGAGATAAATCAGTTTCAGTTTCCACACGGTTTTATATACTTACCTATCGGAAGGAAATTATAATTATGATATGTAGATAATGCATAATTTATGCAACATTAACAAATCCTTTATTTTCCTTTCAATTCTTTAAAAAAAATATTTTCAAAATGGCTATTTGAAGTGAAAAACTAAAGGAGTGTTTGAAAATCATAGGTTAGTGGTTAGTTAGATCAAAGGAAGGTAGGTGTGGACCAATAATAAAAACCGAAAAATTAAATACAATACGATGATTAGGATTAGTTAGTAATGAAAATCTTATGTTCAAGAAAACAAGTGCTATCAAGATGATCATGATGTGTTTATGTCAGTAGAACATTATACAGAGAAAAAACAAACTATCCAAAGATCTTCTGTGAAATAATAACAGTATCCCAAGTATCCCCTTAGCAGTACCGACCGGACTTCACTTCTCTCGTCGCTATTTCCGTTTCCAATCTGGCAATCGTTCTCCTCTTCATCATAACACTTCCGGTGCGGATGGTGTCCGGCCTGCGCGGGCGCACCTTGCGCAGCGCCGCCGTTCATGTCGCAGCCGTTGGCGGAACGCATCGGCATTACGCCAAAATAAATGTTAAAAACTGGCAAATAAAAAAAATTACAAAATTGGTGGTTTGGTTGGAGGATTGTAAAAACGACTGAAGATTTCAAGCACATTTTACAGTGCTTCTCGTAAATTGGGTTTTGACTGGGTTATTAAAACAAACAAAAAACAATAAATGGGCTTCGTTGGACCGATTAGTCCGGCATGAACACCGGTTTTAAATTAAATTCTTATTTTTGTGGATCGACTTCAGCTTTATCTTTTTTAAAATCGCCTTAGTATTTTGTTTTCAATTAAGTATTTGCATACATTTTGTGATGTTTTGACTGCCCGTGGAGTTTTAGTTACCACGGCAACAATGCTAATCTATAAGTTTAAAACTAAAGACTTTTAATTTTAAACCGAAAGACAAAGAAGCTGGAACTGTCTTCAATCCAAAGGATTAAATAAGCACTCAATGCAAACAATTGTAATTTAAAAGTAAAGGTAAAGGCATAATTTTAACTCAAACAAAAAAAAATGCTCTAATTAACCCGGCTCGACCTTGAGGCGTTGTTGACATTCTGATCTGACAAACCATTTCCAGAACAAGCACTGCTGTGCTGCCCACCTAAAATATGTGTAAGTATATTTTAACTACTACTGCACTCACCTTTACACAGTTTAAAAAAAACTCTACTTTAAACCAATTATAGCACAATCTCAAATAACACTTCACTGGTAAACACTGGTTAGGACATAAAACGCGTGTTGCTTGCACCGCGACCGGTTGCAGAATAAATTCCGTTCACATTGCTTCGTGTCAATCAACTGTATTGAAATGCAGTATATTTTATTATTCCGTTCATTTTCACAAAACAAATAAAATCTGAATGAAAACAATAGGTGAGTTATAAAGGAAATAGCACCAAAAAAAAAAAAATACTGCTGCTGTGTCGTAAAATAAATTCAGGTAAATTGTCGGACAGCTATGCATGTCTACACAGTGTCTACAGAATATCGTCATTTATTACTGAGGCTATAAATACAATTTTACTTGAATTAGCCAAACTTGGCTTCTGTTCCGGGTTTATATAGTGAATCGTGCCAATATTTACTATACCTACAAATTAGATAGGTAAATGTTACTCCTATCCTATGACTTGTTGTTAAGATTTTTGCCAATTTTTCCATATTTTTTCACCTTTTAAACCTTCCCTGGACTATTACGAACATTTAAAACCAAAATTAGCTCAATCGGCCCGGCCGTTCTCGAGTTTAAGCGAGACTAACGAACCACGATTTATTTTTATAGTAGATAGTAGTAGTACTTAGATAGTACATAGAAGTAGATGATGTAAGTCATGCTTAAAGTTGCTATTAAATTTTCTATAGCACTTTTTTTTTACAAAGCGGTTTTATAGTTATCATTTATTGACAAACATTTAAACTAGGTAAGGAAGGCCAATGTTAGCTCGGAGAACGTTATCTTATCGATCCAGTTAGGGTTCCGCACCTTAGGAATTTGTATGCTTTCAAAGAAAATTTAGTTTTTGTTTTCATAAATATTGTTATTACCGAAAAGATAAGTCATGTTATTTTTGTTATTTTAAGGACCACACCTCTAAAGCTATAGATAATGTTAAGCGTAGATAACGTTTTTTAAAGGTATAATTTTTATGTTTTTTTTTTTTCGTTATTATACAAAGTGTAGTGTCTACTTAATTTTGAATATAAGTAAGTAACTAACGATACATGCCGGAAATATGAAACTTATACCAATCCACAGAGAATATAATACTTACCAAGCTTATACCGCGTGCGGAGAATGCCATGTTATGGCTACGGTTACTTTAGATAATTCCTTTCGGCTAGCACAATCTCATTAAGTGACATAAGTAGCTAAGTACATAAGTGTATTTCATGATCATGCATGATGCTTGATCATTTTTGACTTTGTTAGTACAATTATAAGCAATGTAATTGTTCCAAGTAAGCCTAAGTGCAGGTGCTTAAAACAAATTTATTTTGCGTAATAAAAGCACATTTTAAAAGTAAAGTGGCTTAGACAAGAATTGCTTTGAGTATAAAATAAATGACAAACAACAACTACAAAATCAACCCCAACTTCCCGAGCAACCATGGTTCCTAACGAGGCTGTCAATCAAACAACAAAAACTTTTTCAATGAGCATAAAAAAATAAGTACGAAAAAGAGATTTTAGTTACATATGGCTATTCAATAATTAGGAAACAAGTATTAGGGATTTATGGATCGTATACGAAGCACTTTAGACACAAAAGCTGCTGGCCATTGAAAACCATCAAAACAATCTGTGGGTTCTAAATAATTTTAACGCAGAGTTAGAGTTAGGTCACTGTTCTAAGTTTTGGGCTGTTCATCAAGGAGGAATGAGACAGGTGGAGTTAAGGGTGGTTAAATGCACTTACTCATCCCTTAATTCGTCAGTATCGAAGGACATCATTGGGGCTCTGGTGCAAGGCTGGCGGATCGATCGCGGTTAGAGGCCGACTGAGACGAGAGCTGGGACCGCGCATGCGCCGTGTCATGAGATGGCCAGCGCAGAGGTGAGAAGATCTGGTTGTAGGTTTTTGGTTTACGATATGGGTTAAGATGACAAAGGTTGGGAAGATTCCGGATACACCTTTAAAATTTTTAAAAACAGCGCTACGTTACTTCAAAAGTCCCTTCCTAGCCATATCACATCGCACCGCAAGACCTAATGATATGTCAGCGTCCAAAAAAAAATTACTGTTATCTGCCCAATGCCGTTTGTTTTGATAAAAAAGAGTACCTATCTTGTTTTTCTACAATAAATCCTCGATTAAGTTATAAATTAAGAAATAAGGAGCCGTCAGTATTTGAAGTAACTCCTCATCCTCCTAAGTACGTTTATACTTTAATTACTTAACTATAAAAATGATGATGATGATGATAATTATAATAAAATAACAGTAAATCAATGCTTCAATTTATTTATTTTACACAATCGAAGTTAACACATAGCACAGATCAAGGTCAAACACGAATTATGCACAATTTGATAATATAAGTATTTGACTAAATTTAAACGGAATTATATAATGAATATTACTAATATGGTACTTCTGAATCACATGTACCTACCTACTGAGTTTGTCAATGGAAAAATATTTTGTTATTAATATAATAGTTCAATGTGTTATGTTCATTTTATCGATATTTAGTAAACCATTACCTACTCGTTATTTGTGCAGCTTGAAGTTATGTATGACGCTTTCTTTTCCTTTTATAGTTTTAAGCAGCATTTGTATGTACTGAGATAACACAACAAATTTAAAATTTCTTTTGTTTCTTTCTTCAATGTATAGGAGTTATATGGCTATGTTTTTAACTGACTAAAAACACAAACCGAGTTATCAACTAAACACACCCATAGTTTTTTTTCTATTGACAGACTCATCACATTGCATTGGAAGAGTATCAGAGTATCAATTAAAGTAACTTTGAATAATTATGTTATATTTGAACACTTTTTAGTTTCATAATATTATTCTTATACCTTTACATATACACAATATGTAGAAACTGCACTAAGCAGGCGCCCGCGCATACATAATTAAAATAACTGCCTCGCGTGCACTAGCGTAAAATAAGGGGAGCTTTTGCGATAGCGCTGCGGGCTGCGGGAGCCACTCAGTTACAACAGTTTCAAACTACAATTTAGTAGGTACCATAATAGTATAGATGACACTGATTTAAAATTTAAACTCGAGACGAAAGGATATGTTTGCAGTCTATTTACAATGGTTACACAGGACTACGAAAATACAGCAAGGCCATACATACGTACCTATTAGAGCAAGGCAATATGTACGATCTTAGGGAAATTTACATCGCTTTTTGACTTTTCAATGATTTTATGTACATACATACATACATAATATCACGCCTTTTATTCCCCGAAGGGTTAGGCAGAGGTACCAGCTCAAGAGCCGAACCCACGTTTAGCCGACTTTATGTCTTTGTATATTATGAGATACTTAAGTTATATATTTCAAAAATGCAAATTTCATACCATTTACTAACTACAAACAAAATGTACTTATAATTAACTGGGACCTTACAACTAAAGCCTTTTTACGCTTATTATTTGTAAAAAATAAGTCTTAATTGTTATTACTTATAAAATAAAAATAAAATTATATAATAAGACGACTGACTAGGTGGCTTATTTGATTATCCAGAGTAAAATAGTATTCAGATGATTAGATGAGTTTTTTCGAGACTTTTATTTAAGTATCATATAAAAAGGACATAGGACAAAATAAAAAACGATAAATATAATATAACTCTGACAGTCGCAATGTCAGTCATATTCATATACGTACATAGCTTGAAGCCGAAAATATCCTTAACTATTTCGACTTTTAAAAGACATTACTTTATACTTACAGGTTTTACGATATAAGTTTTTAACACAAATAAAATATTATTACCTATTTCAAATTTAATTTCTGTAAGTATTTAAAAACGTGTAAGATGTCATTAATATAATTTACATTTATACAGACAATAAAAATAAAAAAATATACGAGACTTAAATATTCCTGAATAAAATTAATTGCACATGATTAGTAAAGCCAAGGAAATTAATGACATGTAAAAGTTAATACACTAAATTCCACTAAAGTCGGGCTAATAAATAAAACGAAACCCAACTTTTTAAAGCAAGAGCTTTACTTCCAAAGGACATAATGTAATGTTCCCAATGGGTACAGTTGGGGTCTAGGACGGTCTAACAGATTTGTCTATTATCTCGTGTGAGCCTAGACTGTAATACAAAAAAAGATAGGAAGAAAAAGCTGTTTTGCAATACAGTAAAAACCGGAAGTATTACGCCGTCCTAGACCGCTACTGTACAGTGTATTTATAGGTAGGCACAAGAGCTATCCATACAGCAGATTCTGATTTTCTATAACTTATTTCATTTAAAGAGTTGCCATTCATTTTTTTATTTTTTTTGCCAGTGCGTTTTGTAAAATTAGTCACACATCGTTTTGCGATAGATGCCGTGTAACCTGAGCGGGTAACGTTAAAATAAGTGTTATTTTAATTTAATATACAAGAAGATACAGTACCCAAATTAATAATGGGCATGCAGATCTTCGCTAATTGTCGTTTTCACGGAAACACCCGAATGAAAGAACATAATTAACTAAATAACGCATGAAGAAAATGCACATAACCACCTTAGATACATATCGTCTTCCGTCGCTTAGGAATACCACAGTAGTCGAACAGAAACGGAGATTTCCATGCGCATTATCACTTTTGGAGTACTGTACAGTATATTAAAACTTAATTTAAAGCAGATAATTGAGATCTATTAAATCCATCATAAAAGTAGCCTCATAGAGGCGAGATGGCAATCTTTAGGTTTATGATCAAGCTAAAGAAGTAGCTGCAGCGCTCTGAATGGAAAGTTTAACGTCGCTATAAAGCCTACCAGAACAACGCTACTTTATTTATAATTTTTGTATTGCACCTCTATAGAGTCGGTTTCTTGACGGGTAAGACAAAAAAAACCCAACTAGGTAGAATAGGTCATTTACGTTAAAACTTAAATGTCGATATCAATCGTAAATATGTATTATGTACAATGGTTTAAATTATTGGACTTGACTACATCTCAGCATTATTATTTTGCAAATGTCAAATCGCAGTTACAATTACAACGGTTCACTCTTGAAGAGTTATATGCGTGTAAAAATGCGCCA
The DNA here is from genome assembly GCA_951802225.1 of Euspilapteryx auroguttella. Taxonomy (NCBI): domain Eukaryota; kingdom Metazoa; phylum Arthropoda; class Insecta; order Lepidoptera; family Gracillariidae; genus Euspilapteryx; species Euspilapteryx auroguttella. Next base: position 3,840,671 of record OX637652.1, on the reverse strand, counting down.
AATGTATGGTGACCATGTACGGGAAGGTAAGTCGCGATTGGATTGAATAACTTAAATTACAAAAATTGACAAAAATCACCGATCGAAATAAAATTTACCATAATCACTAGGAACTACTTTGTTCTAATGTATTAAAATAGCAGACTGATGACCGAGCTTTATCTGGAGCTAAAACAATATTACTTGCGTTCACAAAATTCACTTTTTGATTATATTTGTTTTTTTTTTTTAATAAACGTTTAGAAAAATTACGATAGTAAGGTTTTATCTTGCGATATCATTAAATATTTTAAGATTTTGATTTTATTTTATTTCTCAAACGCAAAGGTCTCAAGACCATGCAGCCTATTATATTTGAATTTCATATATCTAATGTTGGCAAGCTGCGGCGCTACAGCCTCTAAAAACACTAATTCAGTACAGATAGTCCTTCCTCGGGAATATGGCGTGGGGCTCCTTGTAGTTGGGGTCGGGCTGGTTGCGGTACCGCCGCGCCAGCCACACCGCAAACAGCTGAAAAAAAAAAAACATTATTTTTACATCCTGTGCAATGCATTCAGGGCAATTAATTCTTCTTTTAATAAATTTACTAAAATGTCTGTAAATGCTTACGTTTGTATTAAATCAAGTGTTTTTCTATTTTATTGTTCTTTTATTTTTATTTCCTAGATTCAATTCATTTTGATTTGCAAATTGATTATTTTGTTATGATTTTCTTAAATACATAGCAATACATACAAAACATCAATAAATAAAAATGATACATAAGGTATATTTTGTACCCAGTGATATATATAAAAAAAAGGAAAAACTGTGCTAAAAAAGCTAGTGAGTAACCAGTACCTGCAACAATAAGTTAACGTGGAAAAAAACAGCTTTTCAAAAAAAAAAAAAAAGCTTACGAGCATGCATTAGTTAAAATACTGCTTATCAAAATGACAATTATCGTTTCCATCCATTTTCTCTGAATCACAGATAAATAGGCGAAACTGTAATTCAAATACGACTAGAGCACATGCATAAAAGTTAATATAAAAAGCAGTCCGTGCAAGCTACAGCAACCACCTCGATCTCTCATCTCGGTTCACAGGAACGCGCTCGGGTTGATGCGCGGGTCCTTCTGGTTGCGGTAGCGCACCGTCAACCAGACTCCCAGGAACTGCAACCAACCCGCGATAGTCACCCACCACGCATGCTCAAGTGGTTAATACACCTTCAACCATAGGTAAAGGTGAGCGGAAATGTTAACACATAAATAAGAACGATAAGTTGAATGAATATGTATGGATATTTACAAGAATATATTAACCTTTAATAAGTTAACCCTTGCAATAACCTCTTTTATTTACTTTTAAACACAGAAATAATCCAAAAGTCGACTGCTCCGTAGCTCAGTTGGCAGTGATGGATGTGGACTGAGACGCGTGTACACCCTGGGTTCAATTCCCGGCGGGGCGAACATTGTTTTGATGAATATCGATGTTTGTTTCCAGTCTGGGTGTAATGTTGTTCGTCTCTGCATATGTTTCAAGCACCCTAGATACAGGTTCTTCCTAGTTACGGGCTCTGAGTGTGATGCGTTATATATATATATATATTAAAAAAAAGTTTGTTATTTAAGTTGTTTCAGACAATGAATTCCATGTTAATTAGAGAAAGTGTAACCAAGTACAAAATAAAATTGAGAACACATAATCTATAGAGTGCGCGCGTGCCTCTTTTAAGTTTGAACCATATTGCCGATCAAAGGCCATAAAGGGCTAGACAGAAGCATGCTCGATCATCAATATTTGACCTGCAGGAACATGGTAAAGTAAGATGTGGCTTTATCTCATTCAGTAGCTACGTCGTAGGTTTGTTATCTATCACGCAAACAAGCTTCACGTGATTCCGGCCTTGGGATCGCACTTGTTATTACTGACAGATTTGTTTTGGTTTTAAGTAGGTATTTAGAATGTGTGTTGTTTTGCAAGCATTACCTTGCAACTGTAGGAACAGAAGCAAGGCTACATACATCATAGAGGTAGAAAATATAGTAATCCGTTTATAATTACATAATTCAATTTAGTTTTTTTTTAAATAATGAAACCAAATTATTGATAATAATACTAAATTAGAATTTTTTTTTCATTGGAATTATTGAATACAGATTATAAAGTATCTCCATGCTAAAAGAGCAACAAGCAAAATCTTACATCCATTTATACAATATTTTTATTAAGAGAAATAAAAAGATCAAGGAGACACACAAACGCAATTAGTGTAAGCATAGAATCAATGATGCCATTTTTTTTTTAACTAAGTCTGGCCAGCCTATAGGTACTCTTTTAAGTACCTATAGGCTTATTATAGGCTTATTATGGTATTCGTTTGGGTGAACAGGCGCAAAAATATACTTTGACGTAATTCACTTACCTAACAGCTAAGCTTAGTTTTTTTTTACATATTTTACACTTCTATAAGTAAACAAAAATCAATAGTGCGAATAAGTTCGCCATTATGATAGCTTTGTGGTGTTGCCAGATGGAGCTATGTGACCATTGCTGGGTACTCTGTAGTTTTTTTGATAATGTTGATGATCTTGGATGGCTTCAGTATAAAGAAGAAACGCATAATAAATCTAAGAAGTGTTGCTGTAACCGAAGTACCAGCTGCTAAAGCCTACTAAACACGGACTGCTCAAGTAGTCACGCAGTGATCAACATACACGGACCGCTCGAGCAGTGAGAGTCAACAGCTTGAAGCTGCCGCCCGCCCGAAGCAGTTTGACTGCAGTTCGTGTATGACATGATACAGTGCCGGACTCGGAAGGTGTAAAACTTTTTTCTATGCTTTCGTTTGCACTAGACTGTAATGTGTAAGAAAAAAAAAACAAATTTGCAATACATAAAAAGTGATACGCCATAAGTGACCGCCACTGTACGTACGTGAGAGTCTGCAGTTCAGTAGCAGTCTCAGATTGAAGTAGTCGGTCCTAAGTTACCTCAGTGAAGCTGAAGAAGAGTCCGATCCCGCCGCACAGGCGGAACACGTAGTCGAGCGACTGCTGCAGCCGCTGCAGGCAGGGCGCGCAGCCGCACGCCGCCCCTCCCCCCGCCGCCGCGCCCCCCGCCGCGCCCCCGGACTGCGCGCAGCACAGCTTCTGCAAGACAATAATGCAAATAGTAGGTAGTTCTCTATAATATTCTTATTCATACATTACGGCTCGACTCACAATAACCTATTTTTCCAGCATCGACAATGAAGGCTTGCATGTTTAGCATGTTTTTTATTTAGTCATAATTTTTTAAATTAAAAACTAATTGAGTAGGTGCAATAAAATGACCTCAATGTGGATCTGCATCAAGACTGCTTGTCCTACTCCAATCTAGACTTGCACCAAGAAAATGCTGGTCCTTTCAACCACATCACTTAACTTTACTCAACTTATTGAAACTAAGTCTTACATCAACAAGGTCGCAGGATGGGTAGTCATGGGTTCCATTGGCAACTCGGCCGCGGAAGGAGCAGCACTGGAACTTCTCCTGCACCTGCTCCTTCACCTGCATGTCCACCTGGTTCCAGCCCTGTTTGTCAATTTACAAAAGATTAAATTCAATTCTTATACATAATGGTTGAATTGCTGTTATAATTCTCTGATGAGTTGTAATAATCAGTATGTACCTCACACAAAACAATTTATTATTGGCATTCAATAAAAGACAAAGTGCTTAATTCATACTTTTCTATACTAATATATAAAGAGGAAAGATTTGATTGTGAGTTTGTTTGCATTGAGAAGGCTCTGAGACTACTGAACCGATTTCTAAAATTCTTTCACTGTTGGGAAGCTAGACTATACCTGGGTGACATAGTCTATACAATATTCTCAAAAAATCAGAATGCAAGGCGTTACTAAGTTCGCCATGTCAGCTTCAAAAAGAATGCTAATGTATTGTTTATATTTAACATATTAACCTGTTGCGCAAGCATTTCCTGTTGCTGGGAGTTGACAGCGAGGCAGGCGCACGCCACCGAGAACTGGACCAGGAAGAGCAGGAAGAGGATCACCATGTACTGATCACAGAGTTCAGGATAATGTTTTTAGGCTAAAGCCCTTCAATAATTATGAATTTGACTTGCTTCGCAGTGTGCATTGTTATTGTTCAGTATTACTCTAGTATACAAAAAGTATTTAATAATGCTTTATTGTAATTCTCTTATCTCAACATACATAATAATTACAGTCAATTCAAATATAAAAAAAAAGTATGTACTAAAAGATACATAAAATACTTTGGTTTTTGTATCTGTGTTTAACATGTGGTAAACAATAATCAATAGACTTAAAATAAGTCATTTAAATACCCTTTTTTTTTTATGTGGGGTTTGCACCCACTAAAACCCCGCCGGTGTCCATCTCGGCTGTTGGCAAAGGGGTCACGGGTGATCTTTCGATCGTTATGTTCAACTCCGCGACCCCTCCAGCATTGGCTGTTTAGCCTCTTCACGTCATTTACATACCCTGCCTACATACATACATTACAGGCTAAAGTTGGCAAAGTTTAAATTTATTTTTGTCCATAAATAAATGAGTAAGGTAGATTTCTTGACAGTAGATAATTTAAATATCTACTATCTAATAATAACTGTTGTGTAAAAATCAAATCACATGAGCTATTTATTTGCACAGTGCTATAGAGATACCTACAACTGATAAAAAACATTGTAAGATTTATTGAGTAGGTAGGTAACAGAACAAAAAAATACATATCACTGCAGTAACAGTGATGTTGCCTAATAAATGTAAAAGGATACGAAGAACAGCATGACTTGGTGATGCTTCACTGCACCAGCAAGACCCAGGATTGAAATCAGAATGAGGAATATACCACAAGCCAGGATACCCCCGACGATGGGCAGCGTCGTCAGAGACGTCGCCTGCCCGTACACGGCCACTGAGATGAGTATTGAGGCCACCACCTGTCGGAGAACGACAAAGTAATTGTTTGAATTTAAGAAGAAAGGGATGAAAGGAATTGTACAGAATTATTTTTGCAAGCTTACCACATAGAGTAAATTGAGCGCAATCAGCGCATTTTTCGAACACGTAAATCCTCCACACATGTTGAATTTTGGTAGAACACAATCACCAAATTAAAATAGATATTCACAACATTAAAATAATAACCAACATGCACGCACAATCGTCAAGTCAAGAACTTAACCACAGACCAACTAGAGATACTAAACTTAATCCTCCCTCAGTCTGTGTCTGTGCTACAGACAGACCAAGTCTGTGCAAGAAATCAAAAATAAAAATAGTGATGTCTGCACTGAGGTGTAGTCATGGAGGTGTAAGTAAATAAGAGGTTTTCAATGAGGGGTTTTCAGTGACAGAAAATAAAGAAAAAAGTTTCCTAATACGCCCGTAGATAGCGGTGTCTACAGCAATATCAGAGAGATAGGAGATCGAGTATTGACTTACTTTTTGGATTGGATCATTTTAGTATTTTCAAGTATAAATCTTAATTTTACCCATTCCGTCACTGCCTCAGTTAAATTTTAATTTATACATTTTATTTTGAGCTATTAAGGCGGTGAGTCACGGTATGGCGCGAAATTCAAAATTTTTCGCGTTTTTTAATTATTCTGGCGAAAGTATTCATTTTTAATAAAGTTTTAATGAATTTGCGTATGTAAAAAACCATTTCTCACATTGTAATACAACGTTTTTCGAAGACAGACCTACTTATTTTGTGTCTAAGGACCTAACTTGATTTTTGGCCTTTATGTCCTTAGGCACAAAATCAGTAGGTTTGTCTTTTAAAAACGTTGTATTACAATGTGGCAAATGGTTTTTTACATACGCGAATTCATTGAAACTTTTAAAAATATGTATACTTTCGCCAGAATAAATAAAAAACACGAAAAAATTTGAATTTCGCGCCATAGCGAGAGTTACCACCTTAATTCATTAAATTTAACTTGACCTAATTGCTCCTGGCAGAGTGCCATCTGATAGCAGCGTAATTAAACTTGTTTTTTTTTCTTCTGAGCTGTCAAATTAAAAACCTCTCATTTGACATCAAAGAAAAAAACATGTTTTAATCGCGCCACTATCAGATGGCGCTAGCAAAAATGTATACCTGGTTGTTGATATGAATCATTATAAGCAAAGCACAATATAAAACAGGAACTCGTCATGCGTCAGTCAAATAGTTTTAGTTTTGTTTTTTGACTTTTCAAGTTAATTTGAACTGATTAGAATTACTTACCCTAATTACGCCATATAACGCCATCTACGGGTGTATTACTAAACATTTTTTTTTAAATGTCACTGAAAACCCCTCATTGCGTAGTAACTTTTCATTAATCTGTGATAATCTATGTAAGGCTTGAAACTTTTTCTTAGACGTGAAACAATCATTTTTAGGATAAAAATATTATAAAACATGAATAATGCAATTATAATTTGCAGGTGACAAAAATGTAATCCTCATGATACCTGCTTAACTAACAATTTTCCCAATCCAAGGCCGTTTTTTGAGACATCGACCCCCAATAAATTGACAGGTTATTTACTATCTACTATATATCTATATCTACTATATATAAAAATTAATCGTGGTTCGTTAGTCTCGCTAAAACTTGAGAACGGCCGGGCCGATTTAGCTGATATTGGTTTTGAAATGTTCGTATTAGTCCAGGGGAGGTTTAAAAGGTGAGGTACCTAATATGGAAAAATTGAGAGGATGTTATGGTATAAGTAACAATTTCTTTTTCCAATACAAATTGTAAGGCGCGATACGAAGTTCGCTGGGACAGCTAGCCTACTATATATATAAAAATGAATCTTGGTACGTTAGTCTCGCTAAAACTCGAGAACGGCCGGGCCGATTTAGCTGATTTTGGTTTTGAAATGTTCGTAGTAATCCAGGGAAGGTTTAAAAGCTGAGAAAATATGGAAAAATGTAGGGGAAGTTAGTAAATACCACAATTTTATTGGCGCGATACGAAGTTCGCCGGGACAGCTAGTAGTATATAAATACATATTATTGTTATCTTATTGTTGATGAAGGAAAATAAACTATTATAATATGTTGTATTAGACATTCGCATTAACTTACAGTTATTTTATACGATTTTAGATTTCAGCATTCAACGCATAAAATAAATAGATACAGATATCTCCCAATCTCAAGTCCCAACCCTAATAAATAACCATAGGTATTTTTTTATATTTATCTCTTTGGGAAAGGCAAAAGTTACTAGACCGTGCAGCCTTATAACCATAGACAATAATAACCTATTCTAAGTAGCCAAAAGAAACAATGCACATACGGCCAAGTCATTTTTTTTTTCTTTACGGTGGCGGTCTAGGAGACTATAACAGATTTGTTTATGGTTTCGTCAGCCCTAGATTGTATTACCAAAGAACAAGAGCTATTTTGCAATACAGAAAAACCGGAAGTGTTACGGTAACCTAGACCGCCACGCTGTTTAGTGGCGGAGACGGTCGGCGTAACACTTCCGGTTTTTCTGAATTGCAAAATAGCTCTTGTTCTTTGGTAATACAGTCTAGGGCTGACGAAACCATAGACAAATCTGTTACGGCCTCCTAGTCCGTGACTGTACAGGTAAGTGGCGGTGGGTATAACGTATAACCTCAGAGAAAGGAAACCGCCGCTACGCTGGTATAACAGATTTATCAATGGATTCGTCAGCCCTAGACTACACTAGACTAGACAGAAAAACCGGAAGTGGACGCCGACCGTGTCCGCCACTGTCTATCTTTTTGTTATTAGAAAAATTAATTTTTTTATTTGCGATAACTTGCCAATAGGTGGCGTTACTGTTCACCTAGACCGAGCCTAGAAGACCTACATTGTGAAAGTGGAGTTTGTTTGACTAGACTGACACGCACTTGGCAAATTTTATATTTATTTGCTAAAGGGTAGAAGTCAAAAAAATGTACGCAACGCACATGACAACCTGTTCGTGACGTTATGCACATGATCAAAAATTGTTACGCACAAGAACATAAAGGCACATTCAGAATGAACCAACAAATAGGAACAAGTGCCATGTTTGGTTATTTAAGTTAAAAATTGTTATTGTTTAGTTTAATCGATTGATCACAGAAGAAAACTTTTAGCATCAATGGATTTACTTCATTAAAGATAAGACTCCATCAAAATCTGTATTTTTGTTCAAGAGATAAAAGGAAACAACTATTGCACAAGTAACAAGTAAAATAACAAATCCTCAATCCAGGGGTAAAAACGTAAGTCGATAAAATAAAACATAATTTAGAGCCGCGTTACGCACAAATTACATGTTTTCTGTGCATAACGATTAGCAATATGAACGAGCCCTTAGTCGCGTTACGTTATGCAAATGAACAAAATTTTACTGATTTTACATATAAAAAAATTGGCCTGACTATCATAAAGCTTACGTAGAGCAATGCCGCCTTAGTGTTGTATCCACCTTATAAAGCTCTTTCTTTCCATGGTAACCACCAGCGTATGGACACTTTGAAAGTTAAGATAACTTACCGTTAGGCACACGAACTTTTTTAATATTTTTGTGTTGTTTGCACTGCGATCAGCCAAAACAAAGGGATGAAATATATGATGGGGTTTGAAAGTCATGAGTACATAGAAAATTAATGCTAGTACACAAGTTGAAAATCATTGGTAATTTCTGAGAAATCACCGCTACAAACACGTATAACGCACAGGATCGGAAAATGTTCGCAGGTTTGCACTTATAATTTTAATAGCTTAGGAATTCATAAATTACGCTTTTATATGAAAAAAATATAAATTTTATCATTGGTTTACATTTTGACAATATAGTTTCAATAATAAATGCCATCATTCAATTTTAATTTTATTTATCAATTAAGGAGTCGGCGGGAGGACACTCCTGATTTGTATGAAAGTGAAAATGGAGGTTGATGTTTTTTTTAGATTTACTTGAAATTATTAAAATATGAAATAAAATAAAAATATACGTATATTGAATATGACATAGGCTTTTTTAAACCGTATTTCAACCAGTTTATTTTTTTTAAGCTTCAAAGGGTTGAGGACATTAACTTTTGCACCTATGTACACTTTATTTTACTTCTACCCTAAAGCCGCTGAAGGACGCAAGTCACGTTCAGAGATTGGTTTAATGGTTTATTTGGGTATTCATGCCACACACATATTTACACAACTTAAAAAGTATGGAATTTGGGCGCATTCATTTTGTACAGTTTGAACCTATTTCAAATAACTCGCACAATCAGAGTATATCCAGGTCCCTCCCTACTGCCTATTACCCCTGGTGACAGCATGAGTTTTTCTAGATATTCTTTCGTTGGTAAACTGTCCTCTTAAATAGTAGGTACCTACGGTACCTAACTATACCGTCTTTTTGCTTAATACGAACAAAAAATATTTTTCCAAATGTGTTAAAAACCCTCAGGTATCCTAAATCCATGCGATTTAATAAAAGAAACAAACCGAATTATTTTTATTACATTTATTCTAAAGGACGATCTGTACAGTCACATTAAGTGTTAAGTATAAAAAAATTATAAGACTATCTTAGATTTTTCTTAGATAAATCGATTTCAGTCAATCAATTAATAGGTATATTTTTATTTTATTTTACAATAAATGTTGAGTAAATGACAATGCATTACTTAATATTCCTGTCTTAATTAACAATTGATTGAATGCTACCCATAACAATTATAATACTTAATTATTTACAATTTCAATAGGTACATACTATATTTTTGTTAACCTAACTAACAAATGATATCAAAGCAGAAGGATGTACTTTTTGATAAATAATTTGTGACATTTTTGTACAAAATTATGTCATTCGATTGCACTGATCTCCTTCGTCGATATCTTTGTTCATTTATAATAAACTTACAACTAAAATATGGCTTATTTCAGTTCTCCTAACACATAGTAAGTACATTAAAGGCATTATAAGGAGTACCTATATACAATACGGAATTAACAAAACAATTTAAGTACTTAGGTACCTAAGTAATAATAAAAAAAAGTTAGGTACCTATATAAGTAACCTACACATATGTGCAGATGACTGCACCAATGTACAGAATGTTTATGAACTCGATAATAATTTAAACGAGCGATTCAGCTTTCTGACCATACTAAAAACTTTCTGCGTATTAAGGAACATACTAACTAGGTCGAATTAAAAAAATAACTTTACTTCCTTCGGTACAATGAACCCTAAGGATTCGTATGGATTAGGATGGGAATAGGTTTTTTTACGACCTTGGTAAGATGTTCCTTAGGGAATTTTGTTTGAAGGTATGTTGTAACACTTCTTTAAATTAAATGTATAAAATAATCTTACCTATCTTCATGCATTTTATTGTTATTGAAGATTTCGACCGTTTTACTTTAAAATAATGTAAGTTGCTACGCAGCTACGCTGCTACGTCTTGCTACGTTGATTTCGTAGCACTCTACGTAACCCACGCGTTTACATTTAATTGTTGGTTGGTGGTGATGTGTAGGACTTAGACTACATTGTAAAGGAAACAAGTGCTTATAACGAAAACAAATATAAAAATAATTATCTTATACATTTTGTAGTAAGTAAGTAGGCAGTTGATCTTTTGTGTCGAAAACATTATTCTATTACAATTATTAAATTAAAATTTAAAGGTGGGAACAGTTCATAATAAATACGAAATTCGTCGCAATGAAGTGATGGTGAATATAAAATGAAGCCGACTGGGCGGCTCTTATCTAATTTAGTATTTTTTTTTGAATTGTGCTAAAGTGAGATCATTATTCCCATTAAAAAAAAAATAAGCTAACATCGAATATAACATCAAAAAGAGTATAATAAAATCTAACTAAATTAGGTTTATAATGTACTTATATAAACTAATTGTGATTACAGGTAAATGTCAAGCTGCTATAAGCATCTCAAAGTAAACTAATAAAAATACAGCAATTTACACATTCATGATTTCGTGCTTAGAAGTCTGGGTTTATATAAAACAAAGTAAGTAAACTTAACTAGGTTCTTTAGTTAAATAATTTAGGTCAGTATAAAGAGCTAGGGATAACCAAATCAATTTTAAAAGGGATTCGCTTTTGAAATCGCTTTTAAAACCAAGAAGTTAATAATGAGTTATAATATTCTGATTAAAATTCGATGCATTCAGTTGATTTCAAAAGTGACTTTAAGCTTTTTATTAATTAAGTATGGATATAATCTAAGGTATAGGCATACTTAACATAGTAACTTTACTTAATCTATAGTTCTAGTTTTTTTTTTCCGTTGAGTAGGTATTACATAAAGTATTATATCTCAATGGGAGAACAAAGTTGGACGCTTCCATCTCATCATATTGATCAAACTATTGGTTACCACAGCGAAGCTCGCGTGTTGGCAACTCATTTACTTTTCAAGTTCAAAATGTATTTTGAAACTTTGTGTTCAGGCCTAATGCGTGTAATCTAACAGAATGCATCAAATCGTCTTTAATTTGAACATAGCTATCTACAACAGAATTTACTGAAACAAAGTATAAAGTAGAAGAGATTACAAATAACTAACTAGATATTTTGTACATAAAGTTTTTTTTCTATAATTAAATGCAACCTACGATTTAAGTAAGTATGGCGGCGATTTGATCCGTTCAACACGAACATATCGATGACATAGCGCATAAATCCTTTTATAGCACAAACAGATGAATACAGTTATTTGAAAAATATCGACTGATATTACTTAGTAAGTAAGTATATAATTTTTTTAGTATAAACTCATTTATTTTTTAAGACTTTCTATAACTAGCAAAAAAAATTGCTATGCAGTTTTAACCATCACGTCTTTTAAAATGGATTGCTTGATACTACTTACTTCGACTCGACGCGATAAATTATTGTTGTCCTTTATTTTAATGCCTATTTGCACGCAAATAATAGGACAACTATAGTACTGTGGTGACGACTTCGTTATAGTTAGGACGTGCCTTAAGATAGCAAGCAAGTATTCACTCAGTGTGCAGAAATATGTGAAACTTACAATTTAATTATGCATTTTAAAAATAGCAGTCTTTTATTATTCGTAACGTGTTTGTATTAAATTGAGTCTTACTCGCGAGTAGAATTTTATATTCTTTTAAAAGTATTCAAATAGGTAAGTACGTATATTTCATCATAATTTGCCATTTTGTCAGTCGTAAAACATTTTGGAAAAGCCGGCTCTGTTACGTCGATGTTGTAATAAAAAAAAAGCGATTTCAGAAAAACAAGTACGATAACAGGAAATTATTAAAGTATGTACGTAAGTACAGTCACCTTCAATAGCGTGTTGCTATACAATTGCGGTGGACGGCTTCTGAATATGTACTATCACTATAATAAGAATCGCAGAATCTGAAGTAGGTAGTCAACATAATATTGCAGGTAACTATACTTATATAATTAAGTGATTCGTAAAAGATCTTATATTTTTAAATAAACGGAAGACTTTTTTATCGCTTAAAATATAATTTTAATGCAAGTAATTATAACTCGCGCTTATATAGGAACGATAGAAAAAGTTCTCTGTAAGTAAATGTAATGTAAACAAAACATATCAACAAGTATCTTCTTACGAAAATACTCTGTATTCAGCTAATAACGCAACCGCAAATAATGATATTCAAATGAAATAAATATTTAACTTTTTCTTGATACGTTGAAACTAATTGGAGTTTTTGTAACCAGAGTCTGAATTAGCCTAAAAGCGTCAGTTTGTTTCCATGAAGTAAAAAAATAAGAATGTTTTTTCCAATTAATTGGTGACTGAAATTAAAATTGGAATTAAATTTGGTGAAGGCTGTAGAATAGCTATTTAAAAAGTAAAAATTCCAAACTTATATTCCAAATTATAGTTTTGCTAACATTACTCGCCATCTTCTTACATCTTTTAGGTGTCATTTTAAATCGTTTATTTATAGGCGCTCGTTATAAAATACAATCGGAGCTTTAAAATGCCGTCCATGCACTCGAGCCGAGCCGGCCTAGCAATCGATACCGGAACACAAAGTTACTCATATTTACAAGTGCATTTTACAAAATTCTTGGACGGAAATTGCAAACTGAGTAAGAAACCAATATCTGCCTCATTGTAACTAGTATGGCAGGGCAGATTTGATTCCTAGATGCGAAAAAGGACTTTAGAGTATAATAAATGTGCGAAGAAACAGTTTATTAGTACCTAGGTACAGAGTCTTTATTTTGCCCTTCGATTTTCACAAGTATAGTACTTAGGTACTTACTTTTTAAAATCTTCATTTATTTTGTAACTGGCAGGCCATAACAACCACAACAAGTGTCCTCTCACTAAACGATCTCGTAAATGGAACTCAGCTTTTTTAATTGGCACAATAAGGTCGCGTTCACACGATGATCTCGCGAATGACTCGGCGAGCGCGCGAGTTGGGCGTGGAGTAGCCCGACTCGAGGCTCTCGTCGTAGCTGAGCGAGAGGTGCGAGGGCTTGTCCTCGCCCGCCGGGCCCGCCGCCTCGCCGCCGCCGTAGCCCTCCGGCAGACCGCTTACTTCATGATAAGGAGATTCTGTTGAAAAAAAACTTGATTACTATACTCCTGATTTCATTAAAATTGGTCATTAGGATTTGGATCAAAGAAAATGAGATATGTAAAAATTGCTAATGAATGGGAAAATTTGGATACCTATACGTAGATAAGTAACTAAGCAACTTACCAATATGCTGATCCATCCTCTTCTTGGGCTTGTGAACGGAAGCGTAAGGGTCCGAGCAGTATTCCTGCCGGGATGGGTTCTGGCTGCCGCGAGGGTTGTATCCGTCAGCTACTGTTGGCTGCGCCAGGTGGGGGTACGGAGCGTAGTCGTCGATGGTTCCGTACCCTCCGTGAGCCATCGGGTCGTACCCGTAATTGCTCTGTCTGTCAAGCATCTGGTGCGAAGGCATGGTACCATTGTTGGCGGCCATTTTCATTTGCCAAAGAGAGTCCTGCGAGTTCACGCTGCCGCCGTTGTTCGAGTTGGCGTAGTTGTTGTCCATGTAGCCCATGTTTGCCCCTGTTTCAGAAGTAAAAATATGTTTAAAAATTTGAAAATACTTGATATATTTCACAAGATGATTAACACAGAAAAGGTAGGTTTTGTTTACGTTTCATGCACGTTAAAAATTCTATCATGCATGTCTGAAAATGACTTTATTTTTTTGTTCATTATAAGTTTCAGTTTCACATAATGAGTTGGTTGGTTTTCACTAAATTGTTATCATTACTGCAGGATATAGGTCAAAACCACAACATGCTATAAAATCATAATTTGTGCGCCATTCATCACGTCTACAATAGACCATGCATACGAGAATTTTACCTTCGCATAAATCGTGTAGTCCTTGAGATTGCACAAGAGGAAAATTCTTTATTACAGTATGCATCTTGGTGTTCGGACACTTTACATAGAATGTATTGAAAATGTAAATTTATTGCTTTAAAGGATTTACATCAAAAAACTATTTGCACGCCGGGAATCATATTTCTGGTTTCCCTTGCTAATGTAACGTTTAAAATGTTTATGAATGCGATGCATCTTGAAATAATTTAGGTGCCGTTTCTACTGTATGTATTTATTAAATAGGTAAAGTAAGGCAAACAAAAAATATAGAACAAAAACAAATCGAAGGTAAGTAGCATTATATCACAAACAGCATTTAAAAACTGTTAGTGAAATAAAAATAAGTTGGTAGGTACGCATTGCGATTAGCAGTTTCAAACATTTTAAAGTGCAGCAGAGTTAAGTCGTTATTTTGCACTTTGCATAAGCCGAGGGCGTTCCGATGAAATTTGTGGGCACTTGAGAATAAATTCCTACTTCCATTTTCACTTAGTTTTGAAATGTTGTAATAATCTAAACTGGAAACTAAAAACTGAACTTGTGACTGCTCTGCATGAAGGGTCTGCAGCCAGGCTAAGGCAGCACCTAACCGCAAAATATTTAGCTACTCGATGTTAAACTACATATTTTAGAACGATATTAGGTATATTGGACGATACTAAAGCATCCATCGATCGTTAATTATACACACTTTTTTCATTCTATGTGAAGATCCTTCACGCGGATCTATTATTTCTTTACTTTGATAACGAAAGACTTAACTTTTAGTAGTAAGTAGAGTACCTACCCTTCAAATTGAACCTAATCAAATACTTATGTAGTCGTTATTGCTATCATGTAACAGGAACAGACCTTCGTAATCACAAGCATTATACCTATTATTATTAATCCTAGAGATTAGGTAATAAGCTGATGTGATGAACTAAGCTTAAAGGGAAATTATTATTATCACTTTGCGAATGCGACAAATGGTGTTTTGATGATTATCAATGAACATAAAAACTATTGAAGAAGCCAATGCCTTAAAACAAGCAAAAAAATAAGAAACTTACAGTCAGCATTGGGCATGTTCTGCGGCGCGTGGTAGCCGTGGCCGGCGGGCGCGTACGTCGCCATCTTGGATTCCTCCAGCGACAGCGCCAGGTCCATCGAGTGCTCCAGCGCCTTGTTCTCCATACCGCTGCTGTTGGAAGCAAAAAACAACGTGATAAACTACCAACTATACTACTACCTGCTATATTAAGTACTAAGCCTAGGTGTACGATTGCAACTAAAGTTCAAATATCTACAAAGAAATAAATAAAGTATCACACGCAATATTAGCTCTCACTCCTCACTAGCTTAGGTTAAGTGAAAACCAGTGCACTTTTCTGTTAATCTTGCAGTCTTCCTTTGACGCATGACTGAACAACTACAGCAAATACGCTAATTATACTAGTTCGACCTCATCGCATGCCGCTGACGCACGCTGATTAGTCCCTGGTAAGTTCCTATCGTAGCCACGAAATATATCTACTGTAAAAACGCAGAGCCGCTATAAAACACCCAGCTTCAAGATCGTCGTATTTTTCCACGTTTTTAACGACAAAGTAAAAAGTTAGACAAACTTATAAAGAGAGTCTTAGCTTTTTTATTTACTCGTGAACGGTAGATAAATTCCAAAACGAAGATCGGTAAGTTTAATAAGTATTAGTAGGTACTTATAATACTTATACTTACCAAAAATTTCAAATCTCTTCGCTAACATGCTTTTCATCAAATCAAAACTAACCTGGGATAATACGGTGGTGGAGCCTGGTTCTGCGGCGTGACCATGGCTGGTCTCATGGCATCCATCTCGTAGTCCTTCCCACCATCTTTGTTGGTGCCGTTCTTCTTGCAGCGGCAGAACACGAACAGTAGACTCAGGAAGACCAAGAAGACCAGGCCGGAGACCACAATGGCGATCACTGTCGGTGTCGTGAGGGCAGACGCTTCTCTTATGTAGGATGGGCCAACTGGGTTAAAATAAATTTGGTCAGAAAACATTGTAAGTATTTCTTTTAACTCAAAAAGCTAACTACTTTAATACACCTATGAAAAGAGAAAAGATTTGATTGTTTAACCATATATCATAGGATAGAATCCTATATTATCCCTCATGAACATAGGCTAAGGAATATTCTCAAAAATTCAGAAACGCACATTCCGGGTTCAATTTGTCCGTCATTCATCAATTTAGTGTCCATCAAATTTTTGTCCCAACTACACGCACAAAGGCATTTAGTCATTAGCAGTGCGCTAGAAAGTGTTATGTTATATATGTTATGTATATGTTACGTTATAGTGTTATGTTATGTATATGTTCCAGAATGTCACTCACTTTCAGCCTCTGTGTACTCGCTGCAGATCTCCTGGCTGACGCGCAAACACAGTTTGAGTCGCAGCCGCGGGTTATCGTCCATCGATGGTTCCGCGAAACTTCTGCCCGAGTTGCGGGACGGCTTTGCTAGTGCCTGCGCAATAGAAGACGTGTTTAGGGAAAATACATCAATGAGTTTTAACTTAGGTGGTACCAATGAGGATGGATTCTTTAGTCTATGGTGGTAATAGAAAGATCAAGAATCAACAAGTATAGTTTGCGATCTATCTGTAGTCACTGTACTCAGTAGTGTAGTCTGCACATATAAACTGGATTTATTAAATTATGTTTAAATTTATTAACATTACCGCACTTGGTAATCGGAAATTACGAGATCGATCCTCCCTTCATTATTATAAGTAAGCTTAAGTGAAATTATTCGCCTCGATCATTTTACTAATTAGGCAGCGGAGTAGTTTCGTGTAAAATAACATAAAACAAAATTTTATGAATAGCCTTGACATGAAGGAATTCTTAGTTTATTCTAAAAATTAAAAATGTTAAGTACTAACAAGGAAATTATGAAACATGGCCCGCAATTAAAATTTAATGAGATACGTTGTAAATTACAGTAAAAAACTTGAGTTATTTTCATTAACAGTACCAGCTTTCACTGGCTAAGATCGTGCAGCATTACGATGGAAACTTAGCTTTTTGCATATTTTTTTGTATATTATAACGTCTCAAAAATAAGTCAAAAATATTATAACACCCTAAAAAGGTCTGCCCGTCTACTGCAGCAAATCACACTAACTTATAGCAGAAATGATAGGGAAAATAAAAACAAAATAAATAATTTTATATGTATCGCAAAGTTTCATGCCCACTAGAGACCAAAGTCAAACGGTACGGTGACTGAAAGGTCTGGTGGGAATAGTTTCATACTTTTCTTCACAAGCAATATTTTTTACCTAGAGGATTTTCAAAGATTAAAAACTATTTTTTTTGCAAATCTTCTCAAGATTGGAAAATCTGCAAACAAAAACTTCACCAAAATTAACAAGCTTACCTGAGGGAACTCAATCTGTGCTTCCTGGAAGGACGGCGCGTTGCCGGACAAGGTAAGGGTCACAGTGTCGACCATCTGCCAAGCCACGCCCATGTTCCTCCCGGGAGCCAGGGCCTCGGCTACCCCCACTAGGGCCAGGCAAGTGGGGCCCACGCTGAACGCCACTGTGCGGGTCCCCGGCTCAAAGGTCACTTGCTCCGGCGCTGGGATCGTGTCCACTTTAGTCATCACTGTTATCTCGTTCGAGTAATTTGATTGTCCCTTCGTGTTAACAGCTTTCACCTGCGGAATTGGGTTCATGTTTAGATAGATTCATAATTTGAGATTTGACTGAAATGCGCTGCGAATTTCAGAGATGCAATATGTGTAAATATTTTATTCTTTGAACTTTAAAACACAAAATAGCTATCGTATTGTTTTATTTAGTGTAACTATAAACAACGTTAGTAAGTATTTCTTAAATTAATTATTTCTTAAAAAAATCTCATTTTTTGCATTTTATTGGTCAATTGCTCTTATTAAAAACATATGTTGTATAGGTAAATATGTTTAGTTGCCAGCACATCAACCAACCCTGTGCACCGATACCTTAACTTTACAAAACCAATTTTACAACTGTTGAAGTACCACCAACTTAATCATCGTATAAGAAGTTTAAGTCTTTTGTCACGCACTGCACTTGTGCTAGCTAGGCTGGCTGTGTGAGATATAAAGTATATAGTTACGTGCGCTCTGGCTCGGCTAACACCTATCCTATCTCAATTTTAGGATAAAACGACGAATGACGAGCGCGCAAAATGGAGTTCAAAGTGAAATTTAGATGGTAAAGTCTCGAAATCTGAAAATGTGAGACATTTAGAGAGCCCGATAACGCGCAGTGGAAACTAGCTTCGAGGTACGGACTTATTTTTATTATTTTGAATATCTTTATGTCTTGTTTTATTCTAAAAGTTAAACTTTAAATGTTAAGTAGGTAGATTAAATGTAATCTGTTTTCGAAAAAGTTTCAATTGAAAAAATAGAAATACTTTGAAAGCTTAAGTCTGAAAGCTCATACGAAATTCAAAACATTAGATCAAAGAACGTTCTAAGTATACGATACGCTGAAGCTGAAATAAACTTAGTATTTTTTTGTTGAGAAGAACTTATTTAGTTTGTTTTGTATAACAAATAAGCCTCTTATCCAGGTACTTAATAAATAACCTAGGTGCCTGCTACCAATAAGCTGGGGCCTAATTGAGGCTATTGTTTCTATCGAAATGATTTATGAATGCGACATAATGTAAAACCCGCCGCTAATGACTTGAGTAAAACATAGATAGGCGGTGGACTGGCTCGAACACCAGTTTGTTTTGCAGGTTTGCAGTTGATGTTAGTTAGCTTTTTACTTGAATTTTGTTGCTGTTTAATTATTTATTTAAAAACTATTTTCAAACATATAAGAAAAAGTCTTTCCCAAAAAAAACAGAGAACAATCGAAGCGTTTTAAATAAAAATTTGTTATCTAGAATCAATAAACTATAAAATGAAATTTTCTATAAATTACCTACATATGGGTTGTAAATTTGTAATCTTTCCTAGCGAATTTCTTAATGATAAAATTTCCCCCGATTTGTTATAAATGGCAAACATAAATCCTACGTCGTGTTTTAGAACTAGAGTAAACCTACCTAGGTACAGTGGCGGACACGATCGGCGTAACACTTCCGGTTTTTCTGTATTGCAAAATAGCTCTTGTTCTTTGGTTTTACAGTCTAGGGCTGACGAAACCATAGACAAATCTGTTACGGCCTCCTAGTCCTTGACTGTACCTATTATTAGGTATTTAGGTCTTTTATCGTATGTCAAACGTCACGAAATCGTTCCGAATTTCCTTTAACTCTTTCAACATTAATCTATCGCCCTGTGAGTGCTGAATCAGCTCGTTCATTGTGAAGGAAATAGCAAAAATGATCGTTGAAAGTACCCCTGATTTATAACTTGCGTGACAAACGTACATAAACACCGCTAATGTAGTCTAAGACAGGTTAGCTTGCGACATCGTCCATATAGGCCTATAGAGGCAGAATCTCACTATTTTTTACTTAAGTAAGTCTTTTCCCAAAAATCAGTCCGCTCAGCGAGCGAGCTATTGTTTTTTTAATAGTGAGCGTATTAAGCTCTACAGTTTTCTGTAGAAATTAGAAGCAATTGGCGATACGAACCACCCATGATTAACCTATTGTTAAATTTTGTTTTTATATTATTTATTTATTGTTTTATTTTTGTTATGTTAAAATCTTTTCTTTCTGTCTTTTTCTTTCTATTCAACGTCACACGCCCTTAACAGAGTGTAGACTCTAGGTAGAGCAACGCTAGTTGATTATTGCTTAGTTTCCCGTGCCCGTAGCCCACAATGTTAATCTATCAGATTGTGTGATCCATGACTTATAAATTTTTAGTAGGATACTTAAGATATCTAGTGCAGGATGTCACTAAACGGCCGATGTATTGAATATGCATTAGTGTACAAGTCCTGTTTATATAAGAAAGGGGATAAGCAGAGATGTACAAGATACCTTAAATAAAGTATCTGAATACAAGATACAAATACCTTTTTAAATAAGTATTTCAGATACCAGATGCAAATACCTTTCTAAAATAGTATCTGAAATACAAGATACAAAATACGTATCTTTAAGATACTTTTTTATAGATAAAATACTTTTTTTATAACTTTTTTTATGAGTTTTTTTTTAAGAGTTAATCGCGCTCATTTCGTATATTGGACAAAAAACATTATATAAAACAAGCCGGCCCGGCGAACTTCGTACCGCCCTACAATGTAAGTAAGTATAGACAATGTTTGTGTTTGTTTGCATCGAATAGTCTCATAACTACCGGACCGTTTAATTTTTTCATCTTATGAATCCTACATTATCCCTGATGAAACATAATTAAATAGCACAAGTATAGCTTAAATATTACATAAAGAAAGAAATAATACTTATACATTATGAACATAATTAAAGCCTTTCCACTATTCTGAATTCTTGGGAAATATTCTATATCTATTGTCAATTTAATAGTAGAGACCGACCGAAATACGATTTTCAGCAGAAACCGAAACCGAACCTTCGGCCCTGGCCTCAGTTTCGGCCGAAACCGAAAAGAAACTCACGTTGCCTTTTGTTTAGCATTTTAGTTATTTGATGTATGTCAATTTAGACTGGATGTCACGTATTTACCATACAACAAACCAGCGAAGTAGACCTCCAGTAATGCGACTTAAAATCTACGGTATCTTTATGAATAACATGGTAGGTTTATACGTTTACGTTTTTTTTTTAATTTGCAATACTTAGATTAAAAGACTTAAAGGCCCTGAAATAATGATTTTTTGAGATCGGACTAAGTTGTTTGTTTAATAAAACCAACGCATATAAAAAATACGTACAAACCTAGAATATTTTATGCTGAAGCTATGGAGATCAAAATCAAGGTAAATTTTAAAACGGTAAAACGTTTTCTCTCCATGGCACGATTGCGGTTCAGGGAGACAGCATAAGTTTTTTATTATTACTTTTTTGTAAACGTAAAGTATGGCCCACCGAAAACATAATCAGTGAGCTCGTGCAAGAAAGCTCCGCGCGCACGTATCTTCCGAGGCTAGCCGAGCGATGCTCGAACATTAGAAGAATTTCGGTTTCGGCAAAAGGTTCAAAGCCATTTTTGGCCGAAACTGGCCGAAACCGAAACAAAACCTTCGGTCAGTTTCTATTGAATAGACTGTATTCTATAGGCTAACTTACACTATATCTATAAAAATGTATCGTGGTTCGTTTAAAAGGTTAGAAAATATGGAAATCGGAGGGGAAGTTAGTTAAAACGACATTTTAATTTTTCCATATAAAATTGTAAGGCGCGATACGAAGTTCGCCGGGAAAGCTAGTCAGAAATAATTCAGGATTCTAATGGTTTTTTTTTTCATATCGGTCTAGTTAGTTATGGACGTTATTCGATACAAAGAAACAATAATTATTTTCCTCTTAACAAGAAAAAATTAAAAACCATGCACAAACACACACTCATAATCCAATCTAAAAGTATTTTGCGAACAAAGTATCTTCAAGATACTAAGATACCTAACAAAAGTATTTAAATACCAGATACAAGATGCATTTTAAAAAAAGGATCTAGATACAAGATTGAAGATACGTATTTTGTATCTTGTATCTGTATTTAAGATACTTTTATCTTAGATAAGTCACATCTCTGGGGATAAGGTAATGTTAATGTAAATACATTTACAAAGCGTGCTTAACTTTACATATTATGTATAGTTATTTACGTTATTTTAGAAGCCAATACTATTTAAAATCGAAGTTGCTTAAAAGACAGGAAAGCATTGCTATTTCTAGTTTTTTTTTTAATCATTGTCAGGTAAACCATATTTTGTCTATTTGTATATTTTATTTATTATTTACTGACTGATTTAGACCACAAACAACCCAAACCGTAACTCCTTTGGAAATCGAAATAATAGGATTCAAAAAGAGCAGGCGAAGGCTGCTCGAAAAAAAACACCTATGGCTTAAATGTAAATACATACATATAAAGCGAAATTTTATGCTAGCAGTAGTAAAATGTTTTCTGAACAGGTGCCACATCTCTTCACGCTGCTGTTAAATAAACTTCTACTATAAAACTTTTCAATTCTAAAAAAATAAAAACTATTTATTCTGCAGCTCTAGAAAAAGTTGTTAAAGAAAAAGTTGGTTGTTTTATTCTGTCTGCGGCAGAGACCGATCGTGCGATAAGGTCGCCCATTAGCATTCTTATTCTAAGGTAAGAAAACTCTTCATTATACCTATACATATTAAAAATTGCAACGAAGGTTGCTTTTAATTTCGTGGCAATATCTTTAGTGCCTTGTATATGGTGGGCTGGGTTGGTAAGTTGAGGTTCGGCAAAAAACTAACGAATACAAAAAAAAAAACTAACCTTGAACAAGTAGGTGTCGTGCTGGTCGAGCCTGGTGACGTTGCAGGGCAGCGCGCGCCCGCAGTCGTACTCCATCCAGTCCGAGTCGTACATCCGCTCCGAGGAGCACTGCGCGCCCGCGCCTCCCGCGCCCGCGCCCGTACCGCCCGAGTTCCGCCCCACACGCTTATAGCTCACAAAGTACTTGGTACTGGACAACCCTCCGTCAAACCCTGCCTCCCAACCAAGAACCACCGAAGACGGACCCACTTTGATTGCACTCAAACTCTTTGGAGTCTCCGGTGCTCCTTTAGGTTGCAGACGTATCTGCGGCTTGATTGTACCAAGAGTATTCTTCACTTTACAATAGTAGTCGCCGTAGGCTTGGCTTTTAATGTTCCTTATTTTCAAAATACTCAAATAGGAATCGTTGCTGTCGGTCGACGTGTTTATTTCGTAGTGGCCTTCAGAGGTGGTCTCTAGAGGTGCTGTGTTGGTGCCGAAGTACCATTGGAACTCTGGTTTCGGATAAGCTAAAACTCTGCAAGCTATTTCTGCAGTTTCTGACAAGTCGTAGGCGACTTTGTGCTTTTGTCGAATAGCGATCGGCTCGTCTGGGGAGACAATAAAGTCGGTTAGAAGCCGGAAAATTTGTTACATAAAGTGGGCAACAATAAACTTAAGTGCCCCATAAATTTTACGGACATCGACACCGTGAGGCACGGCACGTCTTTTTTACCGTAAATTGGGGCCCTTTATAGGGCGTGTGATTATAATTAAATAATAGAAAGGGCCATCGAAGTTCCTAATAAAACTCCAGTAATGAAGTTGATTGTGCAATATTGGTATGATAATAAGTTTAACTAAGTACTTATATCTTAACATGACACAAGACATTGTAGATAAAATCTACAATGAAATTAGAATTTCTAGTTACTCAATCGAGCCCGAGCTAGTATTTAAGCATTATGTAGATTACTAACTAATACTTACTCAATTATAAAAATAATGAGACATAATGATTGAAAACGGCATATCACTGCTACTGCTAAAATTTAAACAACGATTCAAATTTTATAACATAATTATACTCACGTTCGATTCTCAGATGCATGGTGCTCTCGACCTTCTTGACTTCATTCTCGAAGATGCAGGAGTAGTGTCCGCGGTCCTCCGGCATCAGCTGGCTGGAGCCGGGCCGCGCGTGCCCCGAGAACCGCAGTGTACTCTGCACGTTGTATATAGCGTTCCTGCCCTCCGACACATCGTTCTTCACCTCGTACAGGTTCACGTCCGGTTTGATCTCCTTGTTGTCTTTCAGCCACTTGACAATAGGCTTCGGCTTCCCAATAGCGCTGCAGGTGACAGAGAAGTCAGTCTCCTGGGATCCTTTTGTTATGTGAGGCTGCAGCTTCGTCTGGAACCGCGGAGGTTGGTGCACCTCCAACGTCACTGAGGCTGGCTCACCGTGCCCAAGCTCATTCGTTGCTTGGCAATAGTACACACCTTCGCTTCCAAGATGTGCGTTAGGAATTGTGTACTTATTGCCAGTTGCCAGGACAGCCGGCTTGGCATCGACTGGCGCGTTGTCCCTGAACCAGCGGTACTGAGGAGCTGGCCAGCCGGGCGGCTGTGCGGAGCAGGTCAGAGTCACACTAGCGCCTTCCTGTGCGAAAGGCTTCTCTGGTGTGATGTGAGCACGACCAGGCTTGTGCCTGACGAGGACGGCCACTGACGCGCTGCCTGAACGCTCGGTTCGTTTGCCGTTTGATGTATTTATCACGTTTACAGCCCTGCAGGTATATGTGCCCGACATTTCAGCGTTGACATTGGTGAGCAATAATGTGTCAGATTTTTGTCTGAAGTCTGGCTTGCCCTCCATCATCCACTCGATGGTGACGGGCTCGGGGTTGGAGGAGATATCGCAGCGAATGTCGACGGTGCCGCCTTCCTCCGTCTCGTAGGTCTTGGAGCGGACGGTGACTGTGGGCGGGTAGAGCACGTCCAGGTAGAGCTCGCTCTCTCCAGGCCGGTCCAGGCCGTTGTCTGCGATGCAGAGATACTTGCCGGCATCCTCGATGGTGACGTCATGGATAGTGTGAGTCAACGAGTTGGAAACGAACTTGCCGTTGCGAGTCCAACGCACGTTGTTGGCCTTCGGTTTGGCGTCCACCTTGCAGTCGAGCGTGGCGGTCTCGTCTATCTCCACGCGCAGCGGATTCTCGGGGCCCACTTTGACCCGTGGGAAATCTGAAACAATGGATCCAGTTTAACGGTCTATTAATTTTCACCTACGCTGCGGCGGTGGTGGGTGACGCAGTGCGAGGCTAGTGTTCAGGTCAAACTTGGAGCAATATCTCTTCCGGTATAATTAAAACTTCTATCGTTTATAGATTCGGCATGGTGCCAGAGTTTTCATAAGGATTAAAGAAAACATTTTTTTTTTTTAATAAATTAGGTTTTTTTTGCAATTAAGTTAATGTACTAGTGTATTTTGAATTTGATCCATCTAGTTAAAGTTATTATTATGATGCATTGAAATCTACAATCTGTGTGGCAGATAGGTATTATGTACCATAAAAAGTTAAATAATTCGTTCTCTACGCCGCCGCGCCGCCGACGAATAACTTATTATCTTGACTAATGAATTATTTTTAACAAACATTCCAATAAATAAATCAGGCATACCGAATTGAATTGCGCAAGTAAAGTTAATGGTGGTCATTGAACTGGCAACCTACATAGCTTTGAACGTAGAGATTTATCTTAAATCTGCTTTCGGGAACGCATTAGGGGCAGCAATGTACAATATCAGACGCATCCGTTGTTTATTTATACCAGAACAGCGTTTTAGTTTGCGCACGTGTGGTTCTGTACGATGATTGAACGACGCAGGCAAAATGATTTCTCACATCAAATTAAAATGGCTGGAAAAGGAGCCTCAATTATTTTTCAAAGGCAGCAGCAACATTCGTTTTTACTCATGTTCCGGTAAAATAACATCGATCTTGATCTGAAATTATATAAGAACAATAGAAGGGTGGAGAAAACGCTACAATAGCTGAGACGTTACAATACCTTAAATTAAAATTGATTGCCGAACTGTGCATTCTCTCATTAGACAACAATTAAAACAGTTTCTCTTTGTAATCTTAATAATTTTAAGAATAAATGAGTAAGCATTTAACAAAATGTCTACTTAAATATCAGTTAAATAATTAGCGAGGGAAATTTCATGAGTTTGCTAGACTATATCTTTGATTTAAACATGCAATATTTTTTATACAAATACTAGTCAACCCGGCGAACTTCGTACCGCCTTACCTATTATTTTGTTTTGCATGTATTATACACATAAACCTTCCTCTTGAATTACAATATCTTTAAAAAAAAACCGCATCAAAATCCGTTGCATAGTTTTGAAGATATAAGCATACATAGGGACAGACGCGGGGAGCGACTTTGTTTTATACTATGTATTGACGAAAAATATTTTAGGTTGATTTGGAAAGGAGGTTTTTACCCAGCAGTGGGACAACACAGGCTCTTAATAATAAAAAAGTTAATTTGACCACTATTTTTTTTTAGCTTCGTATGTCAGGGCCGACCAATATTAAATTTTAACTGTAACATAATTCTAAAATGAGCAAACACCAGCAAACAGTCAATAAACTTGGCAGTGGGTCAATTGCTTCCTTCCTTCGATTGCAAAACGTTTAGTTACTTTGAGAAAAGGCTAGATATGAACTCTACTACTACTGTATACTCGAACTATTCGAATTATAGAATTCGAAAGATTATATTATTGACATACTTACTTTTAAAATATGTCTTATTTTAGATTGTAATCAAAAGCTTAAATTGTTTGAATGCGAAATTTACGGGAACATAAAAATAAAATTATTTCTTATATTTCTATAGATAATTGCCTTTATAGCAGTAATATAGTCGCCTGAGGTTAGTATATGACTATAATTGTTTTGTTTTGTGTGAAAGCTCGCTTTTACAGGCTAGGTAGCCTAGAGTGCACTAAGATATTCAAGCGTAGGTGTGCGCTTAGTGTACTCTTACATCCCACAAAGGAATCAAAGTCATATAGCAATTTGTTATTGTATTTTTTTCCTTTCAATTTTTAAGTCTCTATCTGTATGTTTTCGTCTCTCTGTCAGTCAAGGAACAGATTTGAATAAATATTTGATTAGTTAAATTGTATGAACAAGGAGCATCACTTACAATATTTTACGTTAATTTTTTTTGAAATTCTAACGATTATTGGAAAGGCTTCGTACAGGTATATAGGTATGTTATTGTATAGGTAAAATAAATGCAGGTTCAGCTATATTTCACGAAAAAAAAAGTTCACGATAACTTTGAGCCATAAAAAGCTTTTAGTATTTAATATCATAAACAAAATTAGAATTTTATTATTTTTGGCTCTTAGCACTTTTTAAATATCAATTTCACAAACTAACAGTATTAAAGCAGAGTCGATGTCAATTAAAATTAATTCATCCCAGAAAAGCTTTTTGAGAGTGGTTTTATATACAGGCTGCGACTAATAAAACGATAAATATATTATATAAATATTTTTTAATGACGCACACATTGAAGGCCTGTTTAAATATTTGTGAACCCTGAAACAGTGTTGTTGAAGTATATTTTGTTAAACAATACATAGTCAATACATATTATAAAATAAAGTCGCTTTCCGCGTCTGTCCCTATTATGCTTAAATCTTTAAAACTAGGCAACGGATTATGATGCGGTTTGTTTTAATAGATAAAGTGATTCAAGAGGATGGTTTATAGGTATAATACATGCACAAAATACCAATAGGTTAGGCGGTCCAAAGTTCGCCGGGTCGACTAGTATAAAATAAAGTCGCTTCCCGCGTCTGTTCCGCGTTCCCCTATGTATGCTTATATCTTTAAAACTCTGCAACGGATTTTGATGAGGTTTTATTTATTAGATAGAGTGATTCAAGAGGAAGGTTTATAAGTTTATTACATGCACAAGATAGTAATAGGTTAGGCGGTAAGAAGTTCGCCGGGTCGACTAGTATACAAAAAGTATTACTTAGATAAAGTTAAGCAAGCTTCGTATTCTTGTTATATGACAAAATTGTAAAAATAATCTACCTAGGTAGCTATGCCTAGGATTTCTGTAGAAAGCAAACGAACAATAGCTGCAGCTGTTGATAATCATGTAGCCAACAGTACTTCTGCTCTACGAGTTGGATGAGGTTTTTAATATGGCTTTTAAAATAGCTGTTTTCTGAGTCTATCCGGCGGGTCCGTGTAAATGGAATTAAGCCGCCACGAATACAATATTTGCAATTTAAATCAAAAAGTAGTCGCTTTGAGTTTTTAAACGTGTTCCGAAACGAACCGGCTTATTTATTTATCATATCTGAAAACAATATTCAATATTAATTTTATTTTTAAGAGTCGTGCCAGTAAGGTCTTTTTTTTTGTAACGGGGGGAAATGCCTATCGGGCAGCGTAGGGGAGCGTCGGGTGCCAGTAAGGTCTAACGGAACCTTAACTCATTTTAACCTTTTATCGTTGCTATCTCTACTTTTTAACTCATCATGTTGTCCACCAAAAAGTAAGTAAAGTTGTAAAAGTTTAGGCATTCGTTTTAAAAGGGTTATCTTACTCGTATATGTGTAGCTACTTATACGACCAGTGCACAGCTTCACCGGTGCTTTCAAAGCTTTAAAAGTAAAAAAAGTGTATAATGTCTTGAGCATTTTGTGCTTTGACGGAGTTTTTTATAGAAATAATACCTAATAGTTTATTTGATCAACACATCCCTATAATATACATTTTCATAATATTTGCGCTTTGTTCACCCTTTCCAGGCAAACAAAATTTAACTTAAAATAAGAAGGATAATTACAGTAGTAAGTAATAAACTAGATGTCCTATTATAACATACCGTTCGCAAATTAGTACCATATCAATACACTGCTATTAATACCTTAGCAAAAAACCGCTATTAATTTTCAATTCAAAAGGAATTAAAAACATAATCCTAGTCCCAATTTTATTGGACAGAAGGTGAAATATTATGAAAACCATATTTAATACTTGGCAAAGTTCGTGTCGGACACTGCTTAAATATAGACGCATTTTCATAATAATAATAATCATCATCTCATCTATTCAAAGAAATGAATTCCCGAAGGGCGGAAATGAGATTTTACTATTATACTTGTATTTTTTTTAATTTAAATAATAATTATAGGCAGGTTACTTGGTAATATTACCTATTATTAAGTGAGACAAACTTTACAACAATACCGAAATATTGTGTGTTATCAATAAAATGTTTTAAAAATATAATACATACAATCAATACTTTATAGAAATAAAGTCTATACCCGCGTCTGTCCCTATGTATGCTTAAATCTTTAAAATTATGCAACAGACTTTGATATGTTTTTTTTTTTTTAAAGATAGAGTGATTCTACAGGAAGGTTTATAAGTGTTATACATGCACTGTTCAGACAATCTGAACGCCTGCACAAAAAGATGAATCAACTTTCATCAGCCGTCGTCACACACGCAACAGCCCAGGCAGTATATGCGACTGCCCCCCCAGCAACCACCGTTACGCCGAGGTTCAAATCAATTGGCGGTTGACGAGGAGCACCTAGCGTCATCACAGCCGATGCAGCCGGGAGCCAATCACGGAGCACCAGCTGCAGCCGACCAATGGCCTGAGGGACGGTGGAAGATTTTGGCAGTCGTTATCCACAAATTTTGAACTAACACTCGTAGATTCACTCGCGACCAACCTTGTTCTTGTTCAGTTCACGCACCTCTGTAAATTACTAACACTATTTAAATACAAGATTGGAATTACGCTTTATAAGGAAAGGATTTTATTTCGCCCCATCACACAGGAGCAAAACCCCAAACATATTTTGGACCTTCGTGCCGAATTCACAACTTCTACGTCGGACAAAGATCACACTTTGGTAAGACGAGCCAGCCAAGATCCTTTCCCATCCAACACCACACTTGTGTTAACATCGTACCGTGTAATATTCCAGTGTATTCGATCCGCTGCGTCATACAACCAGGCGAGACCCGCAGTTAGCCGTATCCGCAGCACAACGCAGTGAACTTTGAACCGTGAGTACCTCAGCTTCTCATATCCACCAAAATGCATACGAATGATACTAAAGAAAGTACTTCTGCCTCTAATCTCAGTACTTCCACTACTAGTTACACGACTGCTAACTTAGGCAATTTGAATATCGCATCTACCTCTAAATGCACTAGTAAATCACCAGTTAGAACAGACCCTATGTCAATTTTAATTCGTAAAAGAGGTTTCTGCAAGGGTAGGCTAACTAAATTGCAGAATTTTATTGAGTCGTTTAACGGTCAAAATTTAAATTCCGACAGGACTAACGAATTAAAATTGCGCATAAACGGAGCATCTAACCTTTTAATTGAATTTAATGCAATACAGTCACAAATAGAGGAGTCCTCAGATGACTTTAGCGAACAGTTGGATTGCAGAGAGTCTTTTGAGAATAGTTATTACGCAACGATAGCTAGGGCAAATTCGATGTGGTCTGAAGATAAGGTCCCCGAAAACAATAATTTTAATGCGTCGAACTCATTTGCGTCAGTAAAATTACCGGCAATAGTTCTTCCGACCTTTGACGGATCATTTCAGGATTGGTTAGCGTTCAGGGATTCGTTTATATCTCTAGTTCATGAGTCAAGCCACCTAAGCCAGATCCAGAAGTTTCACTACTTAAAATCTTCACTCAAAGGCAGCGCTGCACTAGTAATCGATTCCCTAGAGTTTTCGGCTAATAATTATAACGTTGCATGGGAGCTACTTACGAATCGCTACAATAACAACTCACTACTAATCCATAATCACGTAAAATCGTTATTTACCATTCAATCTTTGACTAAAGAATCACCGGTTTTGCTAAGGAAACTTACTGACACAGTATTAAAGAATTTACGAGCTCTAAAAGTGCTCGGTGAACCAACCGAGTCGTGGGATACACTTATAATTTATATCGTAGTTTCAAAACTAGATCCCACCACCGAACGCGAATGGGAGAATTATAAACATTCTTTAAACTTAATGAAAACTGGTGATTCTACGTTAAAATTGAAAACTGAAGATCTTTTAAAATTTATAGGAAGCAGGGCGGACATGTTGGAGACTATTATAGTTAGCCACGACACGAAAAAACACGAAACAAAAGTGCACTGTAATATCTCCACCGGGTCCGCACCCTCTCAGAATTCTAAAAGGTCCACAACCACAACACACACACAATTCACTCAGAAACCATGCCCCGTCTGCAGTGGTAAGCATCCTATTTACTCCTGTCAGAGGTTTCTGGATCTGCCATTGACTGGAAAACATAATGTAGTCACGCAGCACAAATTATGTGACAACTGTTTGCGTTCCGGTCACCAGTCAACTGAATGCACGTACGGGCCGTGTAAGAAATGTTTAAAGAAACATAATACACTACTACATCGCGAAGAGTCTAATGGAGGCACACAAAATGGCGCCTTAGCGCTATTCACATTAGATAACGAATCTACTGATTCAACTCTAGCGCATCACACACACACCTACGCACAGCAAGACGGTTCTATCACACAAGAATCGCATGTACATCCACTACAACCGGTTCTATTGTCCACCGCTATTATCGAAGTACGCGATATTCACGACAAATATCACACAGCACGCGCACTTCTCGATAGCGGTAGTCAACGGTGCTTTATGACAAAATCACTACATAATAAATTACACACACAAGTTATACAGTCCACTTACAATATCAAAGGAGTAGGAAACTCAGTCACACAGTGTACAGAGTCATGCAATCTTGAAATAAGGTCGCTAGTAAGTTCCTACACAACACACATAAATTGTTTAATTCTTCCACACATAACATCTTACTTACCTACATACACACTTGAAGAGCAAGAGTTCTGCATTCCAAATAACATTCAGTTGGCCGATCCGTCTTACTTCGAGTCACAACCAATAGATGTTTTGATAGGTGCGGATTTATTTTGGGAGTTGCTTGATGAAGGAAAGTTTCGTTTATCAAGTGGCCCCCACCTACAAAACTCTAAATTGGGATGGATCATTTCAGGATCGATATCCTCGCGTAGGAATACCAGTTCCCAAATTTCATGCAACTTCACACAATGTTCAGAACCACAATCAAATAAACTTTGGGAATTGGAGGAGATCGATCGACCAACTGAAATACGCAGTTTGGAAGAGCTTGCCTGTCAAGAGAATGTTATTAAAAACACACACTCATCTCAAGTTGAGAACAATAATAATTGGTTCCCATTCTATGGATTCTCACAGTTCGACGGCATGCGGCGAGCCTGTGCCTATATGTTGCAATTTATCTACAATGAGCGTAATGTAAACAAACGGCACACGGGCGCGTTGAGTGTGGACGAGCTGAACGAATCTTTAGACGTTCGTACACGAACTTTGCAAGTAGAATCTTTTCCCGATCTATTAATTAATTTAATTACAAATTATAATTCTAATACACACAATTTTATCAAATTAAATTCATTCTTAGATAATCACAATTTAATCAGGGTCGGGGGGAGACTTCGCAATTTACAAGAATTTTCATTTAATAAAAAATATAATTATCGTTATCTAATTTCAAGCAAGCATTACTTCACAATTTTGTTGTTCCGGTTTGAACACGTTCGGCTTATCTATTCTGCCTCGCAGGCTATCAGTATTCGCTGCGCGATGAGTGGAGGCCGTGGCCGGGAGGAGGCAGTAACATCGCTAGAAAGACTGTACACAGCTGCGCTCGGTGTGCACTCTTCCGCGCGCGGCCAGTGACGCGCAGTATGGGCAACTTACCAGAGCAGCTGCGAGACGCGGGATTTCCTTTTTTGCACACAGCCGTAGATCATGCCGAACCCTTGCATTTTTATGCGTTTTACCACACGCGCATTAAATTTAGAGTTAGTAGGGGACCGATCAACAGACGCATCTTGCTTGCAATTCAGTTTGCTCAATTTATATCAACAGGCTCTCAGGATATTTTAGATTACACTAGCAGTCAGACAATTAATTTCTATAGTCTTCATTGCGGTGGATATTGGGAGGCCGAGGTCATGTCGATATAATATCACTTGCGACGGGTCATAGGAAATGCACATCTAACGTACGAGGAGTTCAATACGGTGTTAACACAAGTAGAAGCCGTCCTGAATTCCCGTCCTATTAATCCTATGTCCACATTATCATAATAATATTGTTCCCTTGAGCCCAGCTTACTTCTTGGTTGGCCGTCCGTTGACCGCGCCAGCGCGTGAGGATATACGCAGCACACCTCTGCATCGCCTGACAGCACTTCTGGGCAAGATGGTCGAAGGAGTATGTCTCCGTCTCCGAGCTGCAGACACACACAAAATAGACCTCGGACAAGGACGAACTGAGGGTCGACACACTGGTTCTGATCAAGAAGGACAACCTACTTCCTCTGATATGGCGACTGGGACGAATCACACGCATAATTCCTGGCAAGGACGGAATATCCAGAGTTGCTGATATACGCACTGAATCTGGCACCATAACAAGGGCATGTTCGAAGATCTGCCCGCTATGGGATGAAAGCCAATGAAAACACACACATCAAATTATTGAAACCAAAGGCTTTCAAGGCCGGGAGTATGTTCAGACAATCTGAACGCCTGCACAAAAAGATGAAGCAACTTTCATCAGCCGTCGTCACACACGCAACAGCCCAGGCAGTATATGCGACTGCCCCCCCAGCAACCACCGTTACGCCGAGGTTCAAATCAATTGGCGGTCGACGAGGAGCACCTAGCGTCATCACAGCCGTTGCAGCCGGGAGCCAATCACGGAGCACCAGCTGCAGCCGACCAATGGCCTGAGGGACGGTGGAAGATTTTGGCAGTCGTTATCCACAAATTTTGAACTAACACTCGTAGATTCACTCGCGACCAACCTTGTTCTTGTTCAGTTCACGCACCTCTGTAAATTACTAACACTATTTAAATACAAGATTGGAATTACGCTTTATAAGGAAAGGATTTTATTTCGCCCCATCACACAGGAGCAAAACCCCAAACATGCACAATATAGTAATGAGTTAGGCAGTACAATGTTCGCCGCGTCGACTACATACTCGACTTTTGGAAATATAAGTTAAAATATTAAGTTTATTAAAGAATATTTTTTGGGCAGCTTTGATGAAATTAATGACCTTTTAATTATATGACCTGAAAGGGCCGAGCAACGCGAACATAATGATGAACCAAAAATAACTTGAATAAGTAATTACATCAAAATCAGGTTCATTCATATCTCAAAGCAATTCATAGGCTTTTTAGCTTTAGTTTTAAGCTTGTAATTTGCTGGTAACTTAAACTATAGCACCATGATCGTAATCATTGAAATTCGTAACACAAGATAAATAGAATAACACACGATTATTTCGTCAGATGCAGTTGTTTTAGCCGAGCATCGCCTCGAATAATGTTTGCTGAAAATATAAAAGCAGAAAACTCAATTTGGAAGCGTCACGGAAAATTGCAAAGTTTTCAAATTGTGGCCGACCAGTATTTTCATGAACATTAAAAAAGTGATGTTCGATTCTTTTATTTATATTTCACCTATTTATATCCTACTTAAACGTAATATTCAGAATCAATTTTTTTAATTGTTTTTTTATGCAGTCTACAGAGTTGTAATCGGGTAACAACCTATATTCAGCATCTCAGCCGAATCAGCCATCATCGCCACTGAGGCTACGCTAGTACTCTTTCTTATACTGTGACGAGGACTATTCCATAGATCGCCTCAAGAACAAGCATTTTGGATGGGCTTGCCATAATCGCCACGCTTTGCAGGAGGATTGGCGATCGCAGTATGGCTCTCCGAGTTTATTTTATGCAAAAATGTTAAAAGCTATTTACTGAGCTTAAATTGTCTGTCCGTTCGTCTGTCACAAAGCATTAGAGTTATCCGGTTGACTGCTTTGGTTAAGCGTACAATGACAAAAAAAACGTATTTTCACGGTAGCCTTTGTGGGTACATATTATAATGTGAACGTACTTGGCCAGATATCCAGATAAGTCAGATAAGACCCACAGAAAATAGATCTATTGAAACTATTATCTCAGACAAAGGGCGGCAGACCCAAATGGCTACTAAATTTTACACCTTTCAGATATCCTTCGTTATTGGAAGGTAGAGCGATCAAACCCAATTTTTCGTTTCGGGTCACAGATAATGGTAAGTATATTCTGACCGCTATAATGCAAATATTGAGACCCAACATTACCTATATAATATGAGTTCACTTAAATGTATCTATCAACTTTTTCATTATTTCCGTTCAGTTTGACCCGTTGTGAACGACTTACTATCCATCACGTAGCACAAGCGAGCACATAGCCTACTTAATAGAGGTTTATTGGGGTGACGCAGCAACATTGCAGTAATTTAGTCACTGACTTGTCGTACTAGCCTTTAGAAAGCTAAGTATGTAACGTTAAAACTTAATTGATGGCTGATTCGGTTGAATAGATTTTTTTTTTTCAATAAATTCATGTTCTAATTAATTACCTAACTCTTCAAAGTAAATTGCTCACTGCCTAGAACTAAATTACTTATTATGTTACGAGTCACGACAGCAACAACGTATTGCCTGATTATATTTCTAAGGAATCACTTATTCTATGATTATAGCTAAAGTGGATGTTCTTGTGTTATAATGTCTTTATGTCCTTTTACGACCCGCTAGACACAGTTCTACATAGTAAAGGGGATTTTAGTGACATGTGTTGAATATTTAAACTCTTCAACTCAACACCAAAGAAAACGTGGAATAACCATAAAACATATGTATAGCAGCCATAGAAGTTTTAACCGCTCAATGCGCTCGGATTAATTGATAATTAAAACCACCGTATGTTTTCAAGTGCTGCCCCGTTTCCCACGATGCTATCGCGAGACAAGAGGTGCTGGTGGCTGGTTGGCACATGGGGACCGTCTGTGCTGCTCTGTGCTTCATTTGGTATCGTTATGCGAAATTATTTAATTGCAAAATTCCTTGCAAAGAGTTTTTTTCTTAACGTCCTTACAAAGAGACTTTGGGTTTGAGTTCAGAAGAAGGATGGTGGAGTCTTTATCTTTTTGTATGAGAACTAAAACCCCTAGTTAAATCTGATAGATTTGTGTACTCGAAATATATACTGCGTATATTTACTTGTTATACAACTGATCACTCAATGAAATATTTAGTGCTTTTCCCAAAATACCTTTAAACACCAATCAAAAACTATACAGAAATATTTCTTACGTGAGCGTGAGAGATAAATTGTTTATAGTCGGAATATACATATTAATTAAATTTAAGCGTAAACTATATATAAATTATTTCAGGCTCTTGGATGGGTAATAATTTGAATGACAGAACATTCTTAGTCTGACTCTCGTTGCATTTTTAGATGGAAAGGAAAATATCTAATCAAGGAAGAAGCTTTTGGAAATTTAATTAAGGCACAGTCTCGGTCTGGCGCAAAATTACAAATTATTAACGTTTTTCTTGATTTTTAGCTTCCATCCGCGAAATTGTATCCTTTTGACTCATTCAGTATTTTACGTTCGTTGATGCTGTAGAAACGAAATTTACGTGGAATGTTATCGAAAAGCAAGTTATTTTTACTATATTATCATATCTTGAATAAATTTCGATTCCAAACATTCAGTTCTAGGTGTAGTGTAGAAGGTATACTACAAGTAATGACTAAGTATATCATTTGTCCCACCTACCTAATCTAATTACCCCGCTTTACTGTTAGTTCACGCTCATTGGGCACCCTGCGCTAACCGTACCGTCGCATTGGCTAATTTGTAGTTGTTGTCACACAGTTTCCGGGATTTTTACGATTTCGTAACGTGCCTGTTTAGGTTCCCCTTTTGATTTCGACAACAATCACGGCAGTTAAAAATATTTATACATCTCTCACTAAAATTGTTTTGAAAACAGGATTTCCGGAAAATGTGTGGGCCTTTTTTTATTTGAAGAACTATGACAATGCTATTTGCTTCTACAAGAACCAAATAAGGTAGTCAAGCTATAATATGTATTCAATAGGTATCGGTGAACTTACTTTAACATTCAGAAACCATTGACACTCCTGAAAGACGAATACCTAAGCCTACATAAACAAACCCTACATTATTTTAGTTTGTAGGTAAATGGCAGACTCATAGTACTTAAACTTACATGTAATTGTAAAACTATTGCCTCAGGCGCCAGGTCATGTGACCATCTTTGAGAGGAATCTGTGCGTACTCTGCGTCTTTGTTTTGTACATATTAAACTTACATACATTCGAACATTCAATTATTGACATTCCTACTAAATTTTTATCCTACTTTTGTTTTACCCACTTTACCTCAGTCTCTCACTTACCAGCCCAATTAGAATTTCTTTTTTTTACAAAAAACCTGCCATCAACAAACTGACACGTACATGAACTGAGAACTTTATATTTTTCAAAGTCAAACGCGAGATAATTGCGGACAAACATACATATGTACATACATACCGGTGAAACTGACTGATAACCTCCTTTTTTGAAGCCAGTTAAAAAGTCGGTACCTATCATATGTATGTAGCTAAATAAAGTAGGTAACTAAAAGAAGACTTTTAGCAAGTTTTAACAATAGAATAAAACTATTAGGTACTTACAGCTGACGCTAAGATCGACACTGGACTCGAGCTGTTGTCCCTCAGGCATGGCCCTGTTCCAGACCACGCAGCGGTAGACCGCGCCGTCCTCGTCCTTGGTCGGCGTGATGGCCAGCGTGGCGAGCGATGGCTCGGTGCGCAGCTTGTTGGCTGTCACGTTGGCTTCCAGGGGGTATGGAGACCCTTCGCGGTACCATCTGGAAGAAGACGCGGGGTTTAGGAATACGTTGATCGATATATGAGTAAAGGTTCTGTTAGTAATTAATTCGTTTAATCGTTCCACGGGTTAATGTATCTAAAACTTTTCCGTTACTGACTGACTGACAGACAACGCAATCCGAAACTACTGGGCGTAGCGCGCTGAAATTTTGCATGTGGGTTCTTTGGGGACTGGAGGGACGCACTAAGGAAGAAAACGGGATTTATGTGTTTATGAGAAATCTGCGCGGGTGAAACCGGGGGGCAGCCTCTAGTTCATAATAAGTATAGCTCATAACCGAATATTACAATATTGTTTGAAGACTTCGTTCACCGTTTTTTGAAACTAAGTTTTTATTGTAAGTTGTAAGTGCGCCTGATTTAAAGCATTACTTTTGCTTCAAGAGAAGACCTGCTACGTCCCGAAAATTTACCTGATACACAAAATACCTAATAGTACTACAACACTCAAACTTGGACAGTTTACTAAAGAGGCGCATGGTGCAGCACCCGCTCGACATTGCAAACTTACATCGAAATTACAAAGTTTCAACCGGCTGCGCCTATCATGCACATGCACACCGCACGCTAACCGAACCTAACAAAATGTTACAACTAAAACTAAGAACTTTACCTACTGCATTAGGACCCTAAACATAAAACTGTTTATGAGACTTAGGATGAATTGCAATTGCAATACAGAAATGTTTTGTTATGTTAATGTTACATTTGCAAACGTTAACGTTTGTGAGTAACAACTCAAATATAATAGAGCCCCTGTGCGTCTCAAAGCTGTCAGTTCATAGTCAATCTTGGGCAATGTTTCTAAGAGTTATTTACCAATCGTCAAATACTGCAATGCAACTATAGTTCCTTATTTTTTTCCTTTAAGAATGTGTGAAGACTTCTAAAGATAAGTTGGTAGCTATCTTCGTTTGGTAAAAGTGAAAATGAAGTTACAGATTTTTATACTAAACAATCCATTGTAGAGAAAACACAACATTCGAGCCGAAATCGATTCACAATCCTAGTAATATTTACGTCTATGTAAGAATATATTATTTCCCGGAATTTCATATGGTTTTTATATCCCGGGGTGGGTGTCAAGAACTTGTGCTATTTCCTCGTTCGCGCGCGGCGCCCGTCGTCACCCGCCACCGTTCTGTTCTGATTTGTTTACTTGAGCTTTCGATCAAACAAGGCTTCAGGGGATGCCTGTAATCCTTTAGGAAATGAGATCCAACCTGTTTGCTTACAAAAATAAAACTTTAATGCGTGGAATTTTGTTTATACCTAAACAATCTGACCTAATCTCTACCTATTATAGCTTCAGAGGCAAATATAAGTCTTGTTGCATAAGCGCAACCGAAAATAATGAATGAAGAAACAAAATAAAAAATACTTGACCAATTATTTTATTATGTAAATATTTATATTTTTAAGTAACTGTCCTTAGGACGCGATGGTGTAGACACCACGCGGGCGAAGAGTTGCGCGGCGTGTCGTGCGGCTTGTGGTAATACCAAAATAAAAACAGGTAAACACTTCCTCAGGGTGCCGTGTTCCCATTCCTGCAAGGACATCGCGTGACGGGACAACAATCGCCGTATCTTCAGGAGGACGGACGGCCTGATAGCGTTCATTCAAGGAGATTGGACATTAACGGAACCCTTTGAGTAATCTGTCCTCTCATTGTGTACGGAAGGACGGCAGCTTTGGGGCCATCGCCAGCTTATCACGGCCCGTTTATCTTTTATTTCACATTAAATTCGCGGGAACGGTATTTGGGGGGATTTATGGAATTTGGTAAATTAACGGTATTCTGTAGTTTATTATGAACCGGTCCAATTTGTCTTGAAATGGGTTGTAGTGGAAGGGACACATGTCAACGTACTTGATTTATGTTGGTTATGTTTAACAGAA
This sequence comes from Euspilapteryx auroguttella, assembly GCA_951802225.1. Classification (NCBI taxonomy): domain Eukaryota; kingdom Metazoa; phylum Arthropoda; class Insecta; order Lepidoptera; family Gracillariidae; genus Euspilapteryx; species Euspilapteryx auroguttella. Next base: position 3,800,986 of record OX637652.1, on the reverse strand, counting down.
CTAATTCTGAGAAAACTGTAGACCAGGCATATTGCCTTTATAAACTGTGACTGTTGTCTTCTCTTTTTACTGGGCCTTCATACACCTAGCTAAGCTGGTAGATCGTCCTGGTGTCATCCAGCAAGTTTGTTGAGTTCGAATTGCTTTTGTGAACAGGGTAAAATTCAAAATGGTTCCAAGCAAGTTTTGCGCAAGTGCTTTTAACTCCATAGTTCAAGAATAAGTAAAAGAAGAGTGATATTTTTAAAGTGGACTTTTATCTTCGACTTTTTCCAAGTTGACCGCTTCACAAATATTTGACAAACAAAATATGTCCAAGGAACTTAGCATTCGTAGAGCTTAAGCTTAAATCTGACTTCAGGTTAGCGAGTCGAAACTGGATTTAAATATCACTAGACATGGTGTCATAAAGCCCACCTAAACGAGCAGCTAGTATAGTAATTAATAGATGGCAAAAACACAACACAGCACGACATAACGTCGTTATGGAGGAAAAGCGAAAAACTTTGACTCATCATCAAGTAAATAAAGTTTGATGGTACCTATCTCATGGTGTAGACTTCAGGATAAAAATATCACTTTTCAAAAATAATAGAATATCGTCACGCTTCCGCTATTTCGTTTAGGATCATTTTAAACAAATGCTAAAGCACAATAATACATCATGGCGGCAGGATATTTATCATACGACCCGGGGCCAGTGGTATTATATTATAACTGTGCGTGTGTTTAGACTGTTTAGACATTTTTCCATTGTTCCACGACTCTGTAACTCAGTTACGTGAGGTAAGAAATTATCAAGAAGGCGCCCGGGGAGCCGGATTCCTCGCTAAGTGTCGTGATTAAAACTCTACAACGTTAAAGGAGTTAGAATGTTTTTAAACCTTATCAAAGTAACTTAAGTACACTATTTAGATGGAAATTCTAACACTTTGGAGATTTGAAAAAGAAAACTAAGAAATCGTTTACGTTATATTTCTATGAGAGCTTTTAAATAAATTTACAGATAAATAAACCTACCAAGCAAATTTCATACAGAAGGATTTTTATTTTTAGAGATAGGTACTCCATGCCTTTAAAAATAATATGATATCAAATGTAAAAACAATCTTTTCAAAATTTTGTTAGTGGGTATTCTACCTAACCCAATCAAAGTGTCCATCAGATTGTTTTTCAATTATAAACTAGTCAACAGCAAATCCGAGTACGTATTCCGGACCGCTCATCAAATCCAATTTTCATAACAACTTGCATCCGTAATCCGTAATACATGTCCGCATCCGGGAATCCCATTAGCATCTCTACTTCCGATTTTCCTTTGAGTAGTAGTTTGGACAACTGTTGTGCAACAAGGGTAACACCGTGTCATAGGAATCTACAACTTTGTTAATAAATAGTCGTCACAGGAACTCTGACTAAACTGGTTCAAGTTGGACTTATTATTACGTATTTTGTGTTTGTTTTATTGCATTTCAAACTAACATTTTGTATAAAGCATAACGTTGCATGTATAGTAAATATATGTATAGTCAGAGGTCTACACAGAGTTTTCTATTTTGAATAAATATTATATTTGTATTGAATACTTTAATGATGTGAGCAATTAGCAATAGCAAATGCAAGCGGATTAGTAGATCCAACTTACTACTTATCAAAATAAAAAAACAGAGTGCATACCGTAGTTTCCTCCTAGTTGGGCTTAAAAACTTCTAATGGAACGTAAGTGCTGAGGTTCATACAAAACCTAAAATACGTAACACAAAATAACTATTGATGAAAAATCTAACTTCTAAACCAAATCCATACTATTGTTAATCTGTAGATGTTACACACAGATCTACATACAGACCTCGTACTCGCTAAACGGCAAAAAAAACTGAACCGATGGATTTTAAATAATTATGATATTTAAATACTTTATATCCTAGCTTTAAAAAATGCAGCAAGTTTAATTAAAATCGTTTATGAGTAATATTGGAGTCTTTTGACACCCTTAATATTTTTGTACTTTCCGGCTGATGAGGTTAAATTATTATTATTTATTATTTTTATTATTATTATTATTAGTAGCCTGTAGTGTCCCACTGCTGGGCAAAGGCCTCTTTCCCCTTTCTCCACTTTTCCCGATCCTGGGCACATTCCCACCAGGTCTTGGTGTGGGCTCCCAGCTTATCGCTCCACCGTTTCCTAGGTCGACCACGCAGCCTCTTGCCATCCCTTGGGAACCATTCGGTGGTCCGTTTGGCCCAACGATCCGGAAGCATGCGGGCTACGTGGCCGGCCCAGTCCCATTTGAGCTCTGCCGCCTTCCGAGCTACGTCCAGAATTTGAGTCCTGGAGCGCAGTTCGGTGTTTCGGACTCTGTCCACTAATCGAACGCCTAGGATGCTGCGCTCCATGTTTCTCTGGCAAACCTCGAGTCTGGCCTTTTGGTTGTCCGTCAAAGACCAAGTCTGAGCTCCGTAGGTAAGGATGGGGAGAATGCACATGTCCATGAGTTTGCGTTTGAGACTCAGAGGAAGGTCTCCCTTCATGAGCTCTTTCATTGACCAATAGCTCCTCCAGGCATTTTCGACGCGTCTTTCGACTTCTTTTTCCTGTCGAGCCTGGAAGGAGACTATTTGGCCAAGATAGATGTATTCCTGGACATATGCAATCTCCGCGCCATCCACGTCTACTGTATGCTCATTGCTATTTGTCATGACTTTGGTCTTTGACATATTCATCCTCAGTCCAACCTCGAGGCTCGCCTGGCTGAGCTGTTCTAGCATAGACTGTAGCTCGGAAGCGGAATCTGAAAACAGGACAATTTCGTCGGCAAATCGAGGCTTACGATGAGGTTAAATATTCAGGAAAAATTATCAGATGAAACTTACTTGATAGTAGGCGGCGGAGAGCCCCCCGAGGTGGCGCATGACAGCTGAAGCTCGTGGGACTCCTGAGCGTGCGCGTGTGGGCCCGGGCTCACTGTGGGCGGCTTGGGCGGGATCAGCACCACCAGGGAATACACCTGGAGGTGAAGATTATCATGAAGAAAAAAAACCTGGAAAATTTTACTCTGAAAACTATTGCTACCTACATCGCTTTAATTAAAAAAAAATAATATTTATGTTAAGTTGATTGATCAATAAAGTGTCTATCTATCTATCTATCAGTTTTTTAATCAGAGGTGTTGACTTGCAGCGCTGCGAATAAATGCGCTCCAAAAATTGGCAACGTCAGTCACCTGACGCCAAACCAACCCAGCTCTCAATAATTGTCTAGATAGAATTGTGTACTACCGATTTGAGTAGAAAATCATGGGAGGTTGTCTTTTAGAAATAAAATAAATTCTAGCCAATGAAAGTTACTTTCTCACTAAAACGACCCACCGACCTTAAAATGTTCTTGTCAAATCGTAATTTCTTGCATTATTTACGAGGTAAGAGTGTTTCTTGACCTGTAAAAAAAGTCTTTACCTGTGAGTGCACGACTCTTCCTGAGCCTCCAGCTTTTATTCTACACTCGTAGCGTCCATTCTCTCCTTCGTATGTCGCGTTGGTGATCTGCAAATCGTAGACACCATCCCGGGGTTGGTATTTTATCCTGTGGAAGGATGTAGCTGTTTTAATTCGAACATTTGAACATGTGTACCTTAAACAACTACAAAGAAAGGGTACAACTTCTCGCCTAAGATTTTTAAATTTTTAAGATAAATTATAGGAATATTGTGCTCCTATAACTTCGTTCTGTTACAAGCCCTGCTAAAAATCTAAGATACTCTGATCACTAGATAATTTAAGGTTCGTTGAATCATGATTTATTACCAATACCTTATCATCATCATCTGATAATATTTTTTTTAATGCAAGTGGAGTTTAAGAATACTTGCATCGTTCCAGTCTTATTCGGCGTAATAAAGCGTTGGCGTATCAACATCGACGGCTCGCATATATAGGTTTAAATAAAATATGTCAGCTTGTTAAAGTATTAAAAACATAACTTACTGATAATTGAACTGCAATGGTATATCCCCAATGGCGACATTGTCGTGGGTGTTGGCAGTGGTCCGCACCCAGTAGTAGGTGAGCGGCTCCGAGGACTGTGTGGGCGGAAACCGGCACTTGAGGGTGACGTCGTGACCTTCCCGCGTGTCCAGCTCCTCGACCGCTGCTGATGTTAAAACTGGAACAAGTGATTTAGGTTAGAATAGAACTTAATGTAGCGAGCGATGATTGCAGCTCTATCCTATTAAAGGATAATTCGACTTTCCTCTTAAAGAGTGACCTAATCTTGAAGAATTAAAAATTTGGCGTTACTTAATCGATCTCAAATAAAGATAGGTATAAAAATTTACTAATAATAATATGTAAATATTAAGTTTACTTTTAAATCCAATTATTTTTCCATTCATTTAGAAAAAAAAAACTTTTAACAGTCCTATGGTCAAATTGGTCCGCAAGTAGGTAATAGAGGAAGGGATGGATGGCGTTTGCTCAGGTGTTGGAGTGGGGCAATAAAGATTCCTATCAAATATAACAAAGTAGTTTAAAACTATATCAGTAAAATAAAAGAAAGAGAAGTTCATGACCATTTAAAAATGTGTATGCAGGCTAGTTGTAAAAAAATATTGGATTGAGTTTAATAAGTACATGATAAATATTTTAATAGTCACACGTTAAGTAACATAACGTGTGCTTGGCTATAAAGTCAAGAATAATAATAACCACAATTTGTAGGTGATTTCCAAAGATCCTTATCAAAATAGAATTGGACAGCCGGCAGGCTTGTGTAGCTGACACTTAAAGTTATGTTAATTATGCTTGAATTTATACATAACATTAACGTTGCTGTTTACACTTCAAAAGATTAGTACTTACCTATATGTATGTTATTAAGATTTACTTCGAAACAATCAGATCAGGCGTCAGCAGTTAGGTACTTATTAATAAATTATAAAAGATTATGGAATTAGATATTTTTTCCCTTGAAGCAGGAAAACCATACGAGAGTAAAACTAGTAGGTAACTTATATTCTCAATTCCCACAAGTCGTACCTACCACAAAATTTATGAGGAATATAAATTTAGGAGTAGCATAAACGGTCCTCCCGTCGTGTTAAGTCGTAAAATACGATTAGAAAGCAATGGACGAGGAAACTTGAAAAAGGGTGCTGTCATCTGCTGTAGCGGTTTACTTATAGAGTGCTAAATACAGATATAGCACTTTTTTATGTATGAAAAACCTAGTTGTTTTTAAATCAATTTAATAGCAAACACGACTTCATCTATAGCTATTCAGTTTCAGCTTGAACTAAAAAGTTTCATAATTAAAAATATTTTTCAGGTAGTTTTTTTTTTGAGGTTTTTGATCGAATTATATCGAGGTTTATGAAACTAAGTCTTAAAATCCATCGACGCAAATGACAAAATTTTAAGGTAATAATATAGATTTTTTATAAACTGTCGAGAGATTTAAACCTGTCTGGATTAAAGAAGGGGATTTAATCCCAACTCCGATACTTTAAGAATAGTCCGTATTAATCCTAATTAGGATGAAAATGACGTTCAAGAAAAATTTAAGATTATTTTAATTTTAATGGGTTTTATTTCAGTTATTCTATGAAACAAGAGAAGATCATTCATTTATCAGCATTTTATATCTCACACAATTACTCACCTCAGGTTACATTTAAAATCAAACATAATTATTTTTACAAAGGCAAAAAACAAGAGCGTAATATTCAAGTTTAAGCGAGTAATTTCCTAACTAAACATAATTCTTAGATATTGCGTCAAAAAAAAAAACTTTTTTCCAGAAAACAAAAGCAATCTCAAATAAAAAAGAATTCAAGGCGCAAATATTTTTTACCTGTTTTATTCGAGAAAAACACTTTAAAATAAGCTCATAGGAGCTTTTATGTTTGCGCGAGCTTTGGCAAGTTTTCTTCTCAGTAAGCGTATTTTGTTCAATGCGTTAAGCTTTGCCTGCTTAGCAATTATGAAGTAGGAAACAAAAGCTTTTCTATGGAAATAATGAAAATATATTATAGGATATTAATTTTAAACAAAAAACATACAACGTTGCGCAAAAATACGGGCTGTCTGTGGAGGTGGTGTGTTCTTTCTGTGTACATTTTAAATTTTTAAAGTTTTTCTTGTTAGTTTATTTATTATGGTTTAGTAACTTTATAATTTAGAACATAGTTCGAACTTTACGATATATGTAGTTCAAATTTTGAACTTAAGTTACGATAATGTTTGTTGTTCGAACTTTGAACGGTCACAATTTTCGATTCAAACTGCACCGTTTATTAATATATATAAAACTCTTCCGTTACTGACTGACTGACTGACAGACAACGCAGAGCTGAAACTACTAGCGTAGCGGGCTGAAATTTTTTCATGTAGGTTCCTTAGGGAGTGTAGGTGAGCACTAAGAAAGGATTTCCCGAAATTCCCATTGGAACGGGGAAAAAAAAGGATTTTTTGTGGTTATGAGAAATCTGCGCGAGTAAAACCGCGGGGCAGCCTCTAGTTTTTTTTATTTTATTTAAAGGTAGGTTAGGACAGCGTGATTCCGAGAGATTTAGATAAACAACTTATAATGTATAAAATCCATACTCACAATGAATAAAGAAGGTAAGGGAGGTACGAGATAAGTTTTTTTCTGGAATACTACACAGTTCTAAGTAAATATCTCATTACAGTTTTTTCACTATAAAATTTCCAATGAAATAGATATTTATAAAAGAGGATTTTCCGCAGAATCTCCAGCCAGCTGAATAGTCTTACTTTGATGTGACTAATTGGAAGATTCACTGAAAATAGTTCGAATGGGTCTTAGTTTGTTATCGTTGATGTGGTTGAATGGTTCGGATTTTATTGCCCTATCCTACAGGTAGAGAGAGACGTAGAAAATATTGTGGATCCTCGTTCGCGATTTGGCTGGTAAATTTAAAATAAATAAAGACACAAGAAAATTAGCAAGTGTGCTTTTAATTTGAGAAATTAGAACATGAAAGCCAAAATACAATATGCTTACTTAATGTTTTGTTCTTGAAGACCCGGTCAAAATAAAATAACAAAGACCGCAAAAAATTGTTAGGCTACTTTGCCTAATTTGGAAACTGGTTCGTGTTTCATTTATAAAACAAGGGCTAAACGGCTAAAAGAAATATATGTACATAAAGATATAAGTAGCATATAAATTTCACACAAAATTTTAATTCGTTTTTATCAAATTTGATTTTGATTTTTTTTTATAGATATCCGGAAGAGGATGTAGAATAGCATATATAAATATGGTTTCCTTTCATTAACTAAGATACCTGAGGTACTACATATTTGCTTCGTTATCGGAAACAATCCACCTTTAGGGAATTTTCTAATGGATTTCCAATGAGCATATACGTTTTCATTGGCATTTGTACGTAAGTGTATTTAAGTAAGTTTGGTTCATTTAAATACTAGATTCGGTAAAAAAACAGGTACATGGATAGTACCGCAGCTCATCAAACTACCATTATTGTTGCACAGTATTCTTTTTTACCAAACAATATTAAAATTTAGGAAACAATAAACGGCGGGTGGTTGATGTGCTCTGCCTATTGTAGAGTATCCACTTTTGTTGCATATGTCTCTGTAGCGTCAAAGGATATTTCAACGAACCAATCGGAATAAGAGTTTACCAGCAAGCAATAATCTAGCCAATCAGAGTTTAGGCAGGTTTCAAAATTTTCAATATACTAGGTTTTTTTGCAAAAAACCTGCTTTATGTCAGGATGATTAAAAAAAAAGTAATGCTTATATCAAATTATCCGGGTTTTCGCAAAATACTTATTTTTTTTTCCAAAAAACCTAATTATCAAATCTTACTACGACACATAATGTGCAAGCTACAGTATGGTTAAGTTTATCGGATTTTGTTTAGTTCCGAAACCACGTGAACAGGCGGTTTGTTAGCGGGCTTGACAACAACAATCTAATAAGTGAATACATTGCTTTGCCGGGCTTTATATCCACACTTCGTGATAATTTGTGAATTTAACATTGGCTAAATAGTCCACTAAACTGAAGTCAAGTCTATCAAATTAAAATGGAATTTAAAAAGTAGAGTTATTTGAAAATTTTAAAAAGGTGTTTAAGGTACGCCAAACCAATGCCTTTTTTTATAAATGGTTATAATTGTCGCTTTTAATGAATATAATTTTTACTAATAAGTAAAAAAAATATATTTGGATGGTTTATTTGTAACCAATACTTAATTGTTTTTAATGGTCCCTAATGATGCGTTCCTTATTTTTTGTATTTATGCCTGCCAGGCATTTATTTTGCATTGAACACTGCAATGCAAACTGCTGCAGGCAAGATAATGAGGGTGAAAAAAAACTCCCCAGTTACCTCTATATCCAATTAAGGGTTAAACAGGCGCGAGGAATAGTACCTACCCCACGAAGGTATGGGGTTAAACCCTGAAACCGTATTATCTCTTGCTGCGAATGGAAAGTTTGGAACGGGCTGACAGAGGTAAATTTTGTTCGATTATGTGAGTTTTTAAACTCAAAACTGGCCGATGAATCGTTTTATTCAAACGATGCAGTTGCGATCGTAATTGAGTTGTTAGCCACAAAAGACAACTATAATACTGCCTTAAATAGGAGGCGATTATTAATTGATATTGAATTAAGAATTTTCTTTTGTTTTAAATTTAAAAATAATTGTATTAGTAGGTAGTAGAATAAATGGCTTTTTAGTTATCTTCCTTAATTCTGCCTTTCCATTAGATTCCAAAAGTCGTTTATCTATAGGTGACAAAAAAACCTATTATGAAAATTTTATGTTATTTTAGCACAACAATAAATGCTTTAAGTATTTGATCAAAATCAGTTCCCGGAGAAAAAACATTGATTCAATGTTTATTACCGAAATTTGTGTGAACAATATAGATCTAATGACCTAAACATGAGCATTCACTAAAATCTACCAAAAATAAAATATTATTATTAGAATTAAGAATTTCAAGAAAGAATTCTAGTAAAGCTAGAACGTATAAAAAGAGATTTAAATAAGTTTAAAAAAAAAGACCTTTTTTAGGAAAAGCCTCTAGAGACATTATTCAGTCACAAAAGTTGCTGATCTATTAATATTTAAAGAAAAAAATATCACAAAACGAGTCATTAGTCATGAACTCATCACATTTAATGACGAGGGACTATTAAACTGTAATTTCTTCTTGACCCACAAACGGACGGACTTGGTCTCACAAACTGATGTGTCGTGTCGAGCCTAACTGTTTATTTTGCTAAAGGACATTCAACGAGGGTCATTTCAATAATAATGTATATTTGCGGTTTACCTCAGTATAACTTCAGACCTTCTTCGTTAGAAGGTCCAGACTGGTTAAGCATTTATGGACCTTGAATACTTAGTTTTTTTTTTTCATTTACTAAACTGAGTAAGAAAACTAAGAAACTTAAGAAGAAAGAATTTAAGCAGAAATTGGTGTCAGGTATATCTACGAGCTCTATCATCATTTCTTGTAGTTCTTGCGAGCTTTCTGAAATAAAAAAAATGATGATAGATGGACACAGAAGATCACATCTTGGGAAGGTCCCGCGGGCTCCAGGCGCCCCGGCAGACCAAAGGCTAGATGGAAGGACTAGTTAGTATCCATAGCAGGTACTAAATGGTTGGACACAGCTCAAGACAGAGAAAAATGGATGTCGCTAGAGGAGGCCTTTACCCGAAGAGGGCCTTACAGGAATTTTTTTACCTTTTTTTTATAATTTACTTTTGTGGTAGATTAAGTACTGTAATGGAAAATATAAGGCTTTTTTATTTTTATTATTATATGTACGAGTAAGAGGCGAGGCCGATGTCCAGCAGAGGGCTCTTACAGGCTGATGATGATGATGGATATGATACCTACGACCCAAACGCAATACGCTGGTAATGCGCAAAGATAAAAATATACTATAGTGTTACGGTTTATAAAGCTTAAAATTGACACAGCAGGACGACCTCGCAGAAATTGCAGAGGATTTTGCAAGAAAACTGGAATGAACGTTAGCAGGGGGTCTCTTTTACCAGCAGTAGGCCACGTATCAGGTTTTAAAATCCTTTTTAGTCCTTTTAGTTAACGTAGATTGGATGCAAAGGTATGCACTCGGCAATGAATTATGTTTGCTTATATTTGTCTCTGTAAGTAAGAAAATAATTGAGCGTAAAAGAATCTTTAATTATCTTCTTCCACACATGAGATACGCAATAAGTAATGGCCCCGCCAGCCTGGAGACGGATTGTTTCCCGCCACAGCCAGGGGATAAAATCTGATGCGATTTTCTTTTTATCTTTACTTTGAGTTCTTGCCACGTGGCAGCAATTTGTTTATTTGAGGTCGAGTCTAACAATAGTTTTGTACATGAAATAATATAATATGAACATTTTGAAGACAAAAAAAATATTTATTTCAAAAACTGCTAGTCCCCTTTACCCCTTTTAATAGTTGACACAGTCTCAGTAGAAGTGAAGAAGTTATAATATCATACCGAGTTAGTAGTGCATTAAAACTACGGTCTCCTCCCTGCCTCGTCATACCGCAATCGCAAAAGCCTAACCCCTTGAGACAAGGAAGGGATACTGTCTAAGTGCTATCCAAAACTGACTAACTTTCGTCAATGCTAAGTAATCTGGATAAATATGTACGCCATGTCTACAATACATCAACTCCCTACCTAAAATACAGAGTAATTTACTAAACGCAGCCAATGGCCTGCAAATATGCGAATAATCACTAACCGCATAAGTACACGTAAGAAATCGAATGAAGTGGTTACCCTGAATAATTTTCTAGCATGAAAATAGTTTGAAAATTATTTCTTGCATGCAAAACTATTTTCGTTAAAATCGTGCATTCTTTGGGGTTGGGATTGGCTCTATAAAAGAGTACAGAGATGAAAACGACAGGCTTCATAAACAGAGCTGAGATAAAAGCGCCTGTATAAAATAGTTGAAAACTTAGGATGAGTTGCACAGAGGCTGGTTATTGATAAATACGCTACTACTGCTGAAACCACACTTTTATGGCAATTGTTAATGTTACAATGGTAACAAGTGCAAATGGTCATACAACTTATGGTCAACATATTTGTTTTGGCTTATTAAAATTTATGGATTCAACAAAAAAAAACTTCTAAAGAACCTTCCCAGAGTGACACAAGCCTACGTCACAAACATAACCTATCGCCTTCTTGTCTCATGCGTGTTAGTGGTTATTTCCTTCTCTCTCATCTCAGCATGATGACGTAGGCTTGTGTCAGTCATTTAATCGGAAGAGTACCAGGCGGAATATATTATTGTACCATGAAAAAAAGTTATCAAAGATAAGAAGTCATCAAATAACAGTCAAGTGAAGCGCTACTCGTTATATGCTTAATGGGTGCATTTGAAAGTAATGGAAGGCTGCAGCCTGGTGCAACGTGCAACTTAACCTCAAACTCCTATCGTTTATTCATAGTTAATGCGGCAATCTTCGCGTTCGCGTTGCACACAACTCCTTACCAACTTTACTTTCAAAGTTATGTAGCTAGATCCCTTACAATATAACAACTTATTACGTCATTCGCAGACTAAAATGGTAGTCAAACTAAATTGAAACCTTATCGTTATGGTTGCGATATTGGCACGGGACTACGGGACCCGAGCGTTAAATTTTATTTTCGCTATGGCCCTGATTACATTCGGGTTTCAATTCAATTACACTGTTTATTTATTGCTTAGCTAGGCTCTTATGTTATTTCATATTCCAACGTTTGAAAGGTTATCAAGCCATAACACTGTTAATTTGAACTGAATCTACTAATACATATATATGTACTAGATACCAACCAACCAAATCTATTTGTAAATATTCTCACTTAAGGGCTTAATAACTCCTAATTTTAATTCTACTTTTGATAATTATTAATAAGCGATACATTGTGTCCTCAATTGTATAATTTAATGATGTATTTACCTATCTAGGGGGGTTGACTTAAATAAACCAGCGACTCCAAGAAGGTCACCTTTGGTAGAATTTTTTCGTTCGTCCAGAGTAAAAATCTGTACCTACAAAAGATAATTCTTATACCTTTTTATGCGGCCTTTTTACTTAGCTGTTTTCTCAAAAGAATGACAAAGTATTATGCACGACAGTTAATTTAAAGACGGGGGCTCTGATGATGATGAGCATCCTTTAAAAACAAGGCTATGCTATAGGACCGGAACATATTGAACTAAGATATTTTTTTTAGGTACTTAGGATAAGGTTTTTTTTAACAAACATGCCAATAAAACAATTTTATGTTCGGGCTCGACCCACTTTAGTTAAGTAACAACAAAACCGCGACATAACTAAGCTGACAACACTAAAAACAGTATTTAATGGCAGAGGGAAATAACGAAATAACTAAAAACACCAGTGAATCACGTAACAACGAGAATGCATGCGAATTGCTGAGTTTCGGTTAGTTTGCACAAATTTCATTGCCATGCACATTGCACATTCACAAAAGGGTTCAGAAGTTGGGCTTTAAATTTTGGGCAGTCTTTGTTTAAAAGTTATCATTGCTTAGATTAGACAATGAATTTTAAATATAAACCTCCTGATTCCCTAACAATTGAAGCATTTTGAATTGCTTTAATTGCCCCTCTTTAAGCCTCAAGTATTTTCAGAATATAATTATAAAGCAAGATTGTATAAAATCAATGTAGTTTAAAGGTATATGGACATAAGTAAGGCAGGCCAAAAAAAAGTCAATGAAGAGAGAGTGGCAGAACGATAAAAGTGCTAATTTGTAGCAAGAGGCGTCCGCCAGAGAAATCGCGAGCCATTCTAATGTTTACAATGGTCACCTACAGCTAGAGCACTACAACCAATCAGAAATGATCGGATTACGCAACTCAATATGTAATCGCCTGAATTGTTCGTGAAAGCGTCCCATTTTAAGGTACAGTAGGCAAACACGGAACTCTTACCTATAGAATTGCTAAGTCCGTCTGTGCGTGAGTTCGTTGCATTTATTTCACTAAGGAAGAATTTTAATCATAGTATTAAACTTTTCCACACATCCTTATTATTTCCACGGATGTAAAATAACATTAAAGATTCTTAGTCGAAATCTAAAACAAATCAACTATTTTGTTGAATAATCAAACTTGATAATGACTACATGGCACTACGGAACCCTTGAGTGTAACTCGACACACACTTTGTTGTCTCTTTTTAAAGAAAGTAAAGAAGAACTGTCCATTCTGACTGTAAAATAATTATTACTTTCGCCAATCACTTTGTTGTGTCTAATGAGGCTTAATGAACCGCGCTGCAAGTTGGGGTCTTCAACTCTTCACGGTGATTATTATAATATTAGAAAAGACAGAGAGGGAAGGCTGGCTGGCGACCGTTGCGGCCGTCGACCCTGCGCCCGCGCACTCTTCAGCTGCACCACACTCCACACGTAAACACACCGGGGCGTAAAGATACGTTTATATTAGGAAGTAGCTGGAAATGATTCGGACCAAATGGCCATGTTTACAATAAATATTACAACAAATTGGTACGATGTTAAAACAATTATTATTTGTTATAGGTTTGTTTGATATTTAATTTTCAAATTTAGTTTTGGGCTGTTAAGTATATTTAATTGGAATTAAGATTAAGTCTGCTGATAACAGCAATCCCATCTCAATGTGGCTACCATAAATTTTAATCAGAGTTCTACTAATAGGTGTTTTATCTATATTTTGAATTGCTGTGGAAGGAAGGTATTGGAACTTGATAATATCCGTTCGTTAGGTCTTGACTAGTGATTGATGTCCCATTCCCATCAGTGGGTAATTCAATTAGTCAAGTGGCTACTGGCCAGCGACCAGCAATATTTCCAGTAAGTCGAAGTAAACCAGGCTCGCTCTATGTAGGAGAGTCCGTTAGGTATACTACCTACTTAGACACAATCTATGCTAGGATCGCTTCTCGCCTCATGTGTTATTTTCTGTTAGGGCTTCGTAGATGAGTATCTATGAAATTGGTTGTTATGATACAATGCTTTTTAAAATAAAAAAAGTTTAAAATTTCACAACTTCCTACTTTTAAACTAAAAAAAAAAACTTCTGAAAGAATAAGTAACCCCATTGTCGAAGCTCAATCAGACGGAAGGGTGGGCATTACTTGAATTTATTTGACAAACATTTCTTTTTACACTTCATTTAACGTCTCAAGTTTATCGCCGGGGAAATATGGCGTCGTCTCAAAAAGGGCGCTAATGGGCCCTCGTTGAGTTTCGGTTCGAAAATACGAAAGCAATTGAGAGCTCGAAACATTCCAACCAAAATCAAGCCCGCGAGCTGCGGTCAGCCAGCGAGCGTCAGCCGCGCACGTGTTCAATTTCAGAAACCGGTTTGCCTGGTTTTCGTTGCTGCCTGCGAGCGGAGATCAAGCCTTTTACCTCGAGAAAATAATAAACGACAAGGCAATGCCAGCATCCGACTCAACACACTTTATCCACCGATGGTTTTATCAAGGCAGAGCATGTTGCAGTAAATGCTGCCGCAGCAGTGGATACGGAGGCTGCGTTGCCCACAATCTTGTCTTGATTGTTTAGGTTCCTGGTACAGAGCCGGAGCGTGCTCCAAACTCAAGAATCGTGCGCAACAAAGGCAACAATACCCTTTCAAAAATTATAGGGAGACAATGTAATTTATTCATAGTGGAGTGTTAACGCAGCTACTAGATAGAGCATTCGATTTTTGGTTTCCTTAAAGAAATTGATGACGAGATTTCTTTTGTAATTATTTTGTGTTGTATCTATGAAATGTAAATATTCATGAAGATAAACACTGAGACTGTATAATATACAGTTATTATTATTGTGAAATACTAGTTAATAGAAATACTATTGAGCTCAGTTTTTGCGGTTAAAACTCAAACTAATTATTAAAATTAAATTAAGTATATTCAAGTTAGTAATTATGAGAAAAGTTTTAAAATATGTCGATATTTGCTTGCCTTTCAAGTATTGATCGCAGGCAAGCTAATAATATGGTTTTAAACACGATTCACTATGCGTCGTCGTAGTGAAACAATCATTACTTAAATTGAAAAATCGTCAATTTTCTATCCGATAAAGCAATTTGGTGGACAGTTATCAAAAATAACTTGCTACGTACATATTTTGTCACTTGTTTTTAAAACTTTGAGCCAACAACATTTTGGACAATCGATAATAACATCATCATCCAAATTGATATCAGAATAATTTATAAGTTTAATGTAGGAAAGAAGACGTGGGCGACCGATTATGATAAATATGCAGCCCACTGAATACATTCAAATATCACTAATAGACTTTATTATTTAATGCTTATATGTATTTAGGTATATGTTGATCATAGTCAACAACGACAAACGATTTTAAGTTTTTTAATACATATGATGTTGGAACTACATATTACCCTTTACATTTACCTAATATATTGAAATTATTGTTGAAGAAAATATTGCAGAAGATTTGTTCAACAACCGTGTGTTTTTCTTATGCTAGATTTAATAAAACAAAAATTTAAATGCTATCACACATAATTAAATCAACTACTGGATTTCGCATTCCGCAAATGTCTCCAATGACTATGTAGTATTTCGCTGATCTCATCATGCATCGTACTCCGAAGCCTGTTTCTCTCAAAACCTTAACATTATATAGCAAGTACTTATTTTATATGATTATTCGTTACAGCATGACGGCTAATGTAGCCCCTGTTCCACATAGTAAATGACATAATGGGACGTGTCACACAATGGACAAGGAAGCGGTTGGACTCAAGAGGGTTGGTTTGGTTAAATTGGTAAAATGACTCCGTGGGAGCCTGGCCGAGAATTATTTCACGAAGATAGTTATAGAGATTATATGCTCAAGATATTGAACAGTATAATATTAGTGCTTCAGTTTATTCAAAACATATCTCGAGTGTTCATTT
Organism: Euspilapteryx auroguttella; assembly: GCA_951802225.1. NCBI lineage: Eukaryota > Metazoa > Arthropoda > Insecta > Lepidoptera > Gracillariidae > Euspilapteryx > Euspilapteryx auroguttella. The sequence continues at coordinate 3,784,997 of OX637652.1, read as the reverse complement.
ATGTGAAGCCAGCGATGGAAACTGAAAACAAAATGTTGGTTGTCTGTAAGTACTGAGAAAACTGCATAATTTCAAGTTTTAAATATTTATTGCTTAAAAATACACACGATTATCGCGACTAGATTATGATTTCTAAGAGGTTAAATAATCTGGTACCTACAAAATTTTAAGCTTGTGCTTGCACCGCTGAGTTCGATTATCAGTCTATCGAGTTATCAGTTTTCCCAATTATTTATGGAGGTTCTATTCAGATTAAACAGAATTCCAACATATTATTTTTTTATCTAAACAACTTCAAATGAATTATAAATTCTCTGACTCTAATAATAAACAATGTGGAGACCAAATGCCTAAATAGTATCCCCAATAATTCGTGACCCGTTGCCACATGGTTGAATAACAAACAAACATGTTGTTTAATGGAGATTTCAGAATGACGCATTTGAAATAGCTGATGGTATTACAGAAATTTCATTTAATAATTGGAATAGCATTACTAAAGTGCACTGTTGTAATTTGTAATTGATTATGATTAATTAATAATTATAATAAGTGAACCTAAGCCAGAGCAATAACTAATAGTCTCGAACATTAGTTACTGAAGTCCTGGTATCGATTCCTGTCCTGGCTGATAGAGACGATAAGTCTGGCTATGTTTGCCTGTATTATTATTGTTTCGCGTGATCCTATAGAACTTCAGTAAATCCTTGTTGACTAGTGCTACATAACATACAAGGAGTATACTACCATGTCTGTCTGGACGCCTGTTTGTTACGTATGATCAATGTTCTAGGGTAGTAATGGTAACTTATAGGCAGATGTTCGCACAAATTGCTAATAAATTGCTTGGACGACTTTCAAAAGCAAAAAACAATATGGGTATACATAATTAATTCAACTAATTATTAGAAAGAAAACTCAACGCGCGAATCTAGCAGACGTACATAGGAAGACACTAAGAAAGTATTTCCCAATATTCCCATGGGAAAGGAAAAAAAACGGGATTTTGGTGTTTATGAGAAATATGCGCGGGCGAAACCGCGGAGCGCTTTGGTTGCTAATAAATTGCTTGGACGACTTAAGAAAGCAATAAACAATATGGGTACAATTAATTTTACTAATTTTTTGAAAGAAAACTCAACGCGCGAATCTAGCGGACGTAGGTAGACAATTGCCATTTTATTAATTCTTTCCATAACGTTACGGGCTCTTCCACATTTATGAGTAAGCAGTCGATAATAATTTCATTTGAGAAGGTACTAATTTAACCTTATCAAATAGTACATTATCGTAATAACGCTTTTTGCGTCACAGACCGAGTAATGATGAGCATTACTTTATTAAATTAGTTCACGCCGCGTCAACAGCTTTCGATTCATCAATTCAGTGTGATTAACGAATCCGGATTGACTGACAATTTGGAGATGAAAACTTTTTTAATATAATATTTTTGAGACTGGCCCATTATAGAATAAATATTTCTCTTTATTAGTACAGTAGCGGTCTACGATGGCTATTTTTGACAACCTTATGTATTACTTATATTTAATAGGTAGGTACTTATCGTGGGTCGAAATAAGAATGACCATTTGTTGTGGGTTGAAACAAGAAAAAAAGGTCCATGGGTAGAAAGTTCGGGGGTCGAAACAGGAACAACCCCTATTTTGCAATACAGAAAAACCGGAAATGTTACGCCGTCCTAGACTGCCACTGTATATAATATGTACGTTTTAAATTTTTAGGTCAGATGAGCGTTTTATTTGAAGTATTAAGGTAAGTAGATTGATGTGCTGGCTGTCCACTCTAAAATCACAGTACTTGCATTTGCGACTAGTTATTTATAAAATTATTTTGTCCAATGATACAGATATAACCCAGAAGTACTTTCAGGACACTGGACGTAAATGAAAGGTTAAAACTCAAAAAGAGCTATTTTAAAAAGGGATAAGGGATGAACTTTTTCATCTTCAGTTTCTGAAGTGGTGCTAAAATTAAAACTATTAAAGACATACACACATCCGTTTTAAATAAAAAAGGGGACATGTCTATTTTTATTGTTGTCGCAGTATAATATAAATGGTTAGAATACAGAAAGTAAAATTGTGATGGGAAGAACCTGGGTTGAATCATGGGTATAAAGAAAGTCCTGGCACTGTATAAGTCAAATTGTAGATGCCATTGTAAAAAAATGGTATGGTCGCTTTTGATTTTAAACAAGTAGGTTCTAAATTTTATATTCTAGCTACCTATACAAAAAGCTACCAATTCAAAATCGGGATACATTTTTCATTAGTACATACATTCAGATACCACATAATCTTCAAATAAACGAGCGTTCAGCATTATTTGTGAGGACTTTTATCTTCGAACGTAATAGGTTTAGACTTTGAGTATGGTTTGGGAAAAATGTGCTTTAATGGCCTCGTAAAACTATAGTTTGGTTTCCCACAATCGCGTAACACTTGACACCATTGTGAAATGCCAGGTAGGACATCATTGTGTGCCGTTTTAAGTGCCGTTCGTCGATTTCGTCTATTGACTGAATATCGAATGTTTGCCAATTCAACTTGGGATGGGTAGGGACTCAGCAGCGCTCGGTGCCCAAACCAAATGCAGGTAAAAGCGTAAAGCATCGAAAAATCAACATTAATCCCCGAAATGCTTTAAAATTGGCAAGGCTATAGTCGTTTTCACAGATAATTTTATTTAACTTTAAACTCCGTTTTACAGTCGCTTGGTAGTCATTGAAGAAGTAAGTTTTGGTAAGCTTTCGAATCGTATTTATTGCTTGAACTAAACAACTATATAAAGTAAAAAAAACTATCATCTACTCGCCTTCTGTAATTACTTTTCTCGAACATGCAATCAATACAATTCCATCACGAACACCTTTGTATCCAGTTACGCCGTATCACGATGACCTATCAATTACATTTTTTAGAAATGAAAATGATATAACTCTTAACGAGCGTGACGCGTGCATCTCTGTAAGTAGCAATAACGAAGTAGCCTGTAGGAGTGAGGTCATTGACAAAACAACGTAGTTACATCAAAAATTATGGACAGGCAGCGGCGAGCGGCTGCAGCGGACGTCCCCGGTTCATGTACATTTCACGCACTCTACAAATCTGCTAGTCACGAAACTCCCGAGCGTACAGAATCGGCTTAGCTTCTTAACACAAATTGTTATCGAAAGCTTTATCGGTTTTGGATTTAATTAAAATAGAAACTATTGATAGACAAATCAATCACTTATCAAATAATCTGAAGAACACAGTAGTGTCCCAAAAACAGACGTCAATAATTTTTATTAACTACTCCTTGATAAAAATTATAAGTAACGTAGCTAAAGCTAATTTTTACTTAAATTTTATTTTATAGTTTGAATAACTTTCTAAGCTTCATGTAACGCACAGCAACCAGCATCTTAAATTTCATCAACACACCATTCTATGTATTTTATGAGTGGGTAAAGTATAACTTTAGAAATTGAATACAACTTCTCATATGATCGCCGGATGCAAGTTCACTCGACATTCCACCACATGGGCCCGTATTTTTTTACAAAAACCCACATGTTCCGAAGTGGAACAAAAAATCTCTTTGAACACGTAATTTGTTTCACAGGACACTTTTGAATACTTCAGAAAAATGGTATAGTGGCGATAGATTGATAGTGCTAGATAAAACCCGGCCGTGTGATTCTTTGTTTCAATAAGTATTGAATGTTATATATATGTCGGCGTATATTACGGTTTTTAACCGACGAAAAAACAAAAAGGAGGAGGTTCTCAATTCGTCGCGTATATTATTTTTTTTTTTTTTTTTATGTATGATCACGCATAACTTTTTACCGTGTGGACCGATTTTGATAATTCCTTTTTTAATCGACAGGGTATACCTTGAAGTTGGTCCCATAAAAATTTGAAAATAAAATTCCAACCCTAAGGGTGGAAAAATAGGGGTGACTTTATTGTTCACTCACAGATTGTATTGACGTGTTGTGATTTACATGATAACTGCTAGGTATAATTATGAGTCTTTTTTATATGAACTTTAATAATCATAATCTCAGCCGATAGACGTCCACTGCTGGACATAGGCCTCCCTCACAAATCGCCTTACCGACCGGTCGTGATCGAACCTCATCCTGTTAGTCCCTCAACCTTCACCAGGTTGTGTGGCCACCTTGTGGGGTGCGACCACCCTGTGAAGGGTGATTAGCTGGGGTCAAAAAAATTTGCCCAAAAAAAAAACTGAAAAGCAAAAAACAAAAACTTTTTATAAAAAAATAAAACCGCCGAAAAAACTGAAATGCATTAAATAATAGGGAAACATTTTCTATTAGGCCTTAATTTACTCACTTCTTAAAGTAATTTTGGATTACCAAGAAATTTTGAGTCGGTGCCACAGAATCAACGAATAAAGATTCATTCATAAATGTTTCTGAAAATGAAAATGACATACCATACTTATCAATAATCTAACGCCTTTAAAAGCATAAACTCGGCTAAATGTGGGTCCGGCTCTTGAGCTGGTGCCTCTGCCTAACCCTTCGGCAAATAAAAGGCGTGAGATTATGTTATGTTATTTTATATACACAGATATCACAAAATAGAGAGTCTAGTAAACTGCAAATTAATTAAAAACATCCCGCATGTGGCGACGTGGGTAATGGTCGTCCTCAATGCGGTTTCAGACAAGCGATCGAGAAACCAACAGTTCACATGAGCACAGACTGCATCTACTACTATCAAAACACTGTACGGAGACAGCTGTCATGCCATGCCACACGAGCCGGACTGCAGCCTCCCGCGGCATATCGGCCAGACCCAACCACAAAGCCAACAATTGAATAAAATTATAATTCCATTTATATATTTTTTAACCGACGAAAAAACAAAAAGGAGGAGGTTCTCAATTCGTCGCGTATATATATATATATTTTTTTTTATATATTGATCACGCATAACTTTTTACTGTGTGGACCGATTTTAATAATTCTTTTTTTTATCGACAGGGTATACCTTGAATTTGGTCGCATAAAAATTTGGAAATAAAATTCCCACCCTAAGGGTGGGAAAATAGGGGTGACTTTTTGGTCGGCGGGACGATTTATCCACTCACAGGTTGCATTTCCGTGTTACATTATAACTTTTGATACCTACTTACAATATCTTTGGAAATGAAATAAAATCAGCCGAAAGACGTCCACTGCTGGACATAGGCCTCCCTCAAAAATCGCCTCACCGACCGGTCGTGATCGAAACTCATTCTGTTAGTCCCTAAACCTTAACCAGGTTGTGTGGCCACCTTGTGGGGTGCGACCACGCTGTGGAGGGTGATTGGCTGGGGTCAAAAAAATAGCACAAAAAAAACTGAAAAGCAAAAAATAAAAACTTTTTATCAAAAAATTAAACCGCCGAAAAAACTGAAAAGCATTAAATAATTGGGAAACATTTTCTATTAGGACTTAATTTACTCACTTCTTAAAGTAATTTTGGTTAACCAAGAAATTTTGAGTCGGTGCCACAGAATCAACGAATAACGATCACTAAATTACCTGAAATTCAAAGAAATAACCGAAAAACGTGTGCCGCCGCGCATCGCGCTATAGGTAGTTAAGGAATTTGCTTGTGTGGTGTGGCACCGACTTAAAATTTCTTGGTTAACCAAAATTACTTTAAGAAGTGAGTAAATTAAGTCCTAATAGAAAATGTTTCCCAATTATTTAATGCTTTTCAGTTTTTTCGGCGGTTTAATTTTTTGATAAAAAGTTTTTATTATGAATTCATGTTAAAAATATTTGAAATTATCCAAAGTTTCATAGAAATTAATATAAATTAACATCACAAATGCTACATACGGCGTTCAAATTACCTTTGGAAAATACACCATAGTACCCAATATTCATCTTGAAATTATAGTAGGTATAGCCGTTCCATAATGAGTGAATAACCTTTTATACTTACTAAACCTATTTAAATTAAAATCAATCAGACAACGGAGTGAGTTGAGTAAGCCGAAGCGCATGGCGTGTGCCTGACAAACTGTCTGTTTGGGCTAATCTTGGATACTAAACGGATTTCCTTCCAATTTTATTGTAGACTTCGTATAAATAAACGTGAATAATTGGACGTACGACGTACGAGACGAGCGAGACACAACGACATTGAGTCGAATAACAAGATTTTGATATCTGGGTATCTAAAGAGTAATAATAATAATAATACAAATTATTAGCAAATTTTTGCTGGATGCAAATCTCTGATCGGGCTATAAGTATTTTTATGGTTCGCGGGTCCGCGACATAAAACTAGGTACTATTTAAGTTCCAGTTCAAACTCAAACCGTAGGCTGCAATTTAAACCGGCACCTGTACAGTTTTATATTTTAATGTATAAAATTCTGATATCAACGCAGTACCTATGTAAACAAAGTGCTTTTTCATAAACGCTAAATAAAAAAAAGTCACAATTATAATGTGTGTATTGCACAAAAAAAAAAAAAAATTATCGCTTCAACTTTTGCAATAAAACCCCTAACCACTGTCCCATACTGCAACACAAATGTTGAACTCTGCTCAGTTTTTACTACTTTTATTTTACCTTGCGACACGATATCCGTGTCTTTAATACTGCGCGTATTAAGGATACGATAGAGCGAAATAAAGGCTCCAAAGTGTTCGCAAGAGATATGTCTGTTGGGCAAAGCCAAATGACCAAGCTGAAGAGGGATGACGGCAGTATAGCGTCGACGAAAGCGGAAATTTTGAGGGAAATCGAGAAGTTCTACGGACAGCTATACGATTCGGTCACTAAGCCTGTTACTAATGCGGCTAACGACCGTAGAGCCAAACTAACCCGACACTATACCGAAGATATCCCGGACATCAGCCTGTACGAGATAAGGATGGCCCTGAAACTGCTTAAAAACAACAAGGCACCGGGTGAGGATGGAATCACGTCAGAGCTTCTGAAAGCGGGTGGAACACCGGTACTCAAAGTCCTTCAGAGGCTCTTTAATTCTGTCCTACTCGAAGGGACCACGCCTGAAGCATGGAACAGAAGTGAGGTGGTGCTTTTCTTCAAGAAGGGTGATAAAACCCTTTTGAAGAATTATAGGCCCATCTCGCTTTTGAGCCATGTTTATAAGCTGTTTTCCAGGATCATCGCCAATCGTCTCGAACGAAGGTTTGATGACTTCCAGCCTCCCGAACAAGCCGGCTTCCGAAAAGGCTTTAGTACCATAGACCACATACATACGCTGCGGCAAGTTATACAGAAGACCGAAGAGTATAACTTGCCGCTATGTCTAGCGTTTGTGGACTATGAGAAGGCCTTTGATTCGGTCGAAACATGGGCGGTGCTAGAGTCCCTCCAACGATGCCGGATTGACTATCGGTACATCGAAGTGCTGAAGTGTTTGTATAGCAACGCCACCATGTCTGTCCGAGTACAGGAACAGAATTCGAAGGCTATTCCCTTGAACAGAGGCGTGAGACAGGGAGATGTTATATCTCCGAAACTGTTCACCGCCACTTTAGAAGACGCCTTCAAACTTCTAGAATGGAAAGGGCAGGGCATCAATATTAACGGCGAATACATCACTCACCTTCGGTTTGCTGACGACATCGTAGTCATGGCAAGGTCGATGGAGGAAATCAGCACGATGCTCGAAGGCCTCAACCGAGTCTCCCAACAGGTGGGCCTTAAAATGAACATGGACAAGACGAAGGTCATGTCTAATGTCCATGTTCTGCCTACCCCAGTTATGGTTGGGAACTCGGTTCTCGAAGTTGTCGACGAGTACGTATACCTAGGACAAACCATCCAGTTAGGTAGGTCCAACTTCGAGAAGGAGGTCAATCGCCGAATCCAGCTCGGATGGGCGGCGTTCGGGAAACTACGCAACGTCTTCTCGTCCAATATTCCTCAGTGCCTGAAGACGAAGGTATTTAACCAATGTGTGCTGCCAGTGATGACATACGGTTCTGAAACGTGGTGCTTCACTATAGGGCTTATGAACAGGCTCCGAGTAGCTCAACGAGCCATGGAGCGGGCTATGCTCGGGATTTCTCTGCGGGATCGAATCAGAAATGAGGACATACGCAGAGAAACCAGGGTCACCGACATAGCCAAGCGGATAAGCTCGTTGAAGTGGCAATGGGCAGGTCATATAGCCCGCAGAACAGATGGCCGCTGGGGCCGAAAAGTTCTCGAGTGGAGACCACGGATCGGCAAGCGCAGCGTAGGACGTCCACCGACCAGATGGACGGATGATCTGCGCAAGGCTGCGGGTCCACGCTGGATGCAGGCCACCTGCGATCGGTACAGATGGAGAGCCTTGAGGGAGGCCTATGTCCAGCAGTGGACGTCCTACGGCTGAAATGATGAATGATGATGATTCTTTCAGGAACGTATTCAGACTACCACGTTTCAAATTTTTAAATGAACTCAGTGGCACAGCGGTTATTGCGCCTACCAATTATAGCCAACGCACTCTGGCACAAATTCTTCATTGCTTCGAATTTATTCAGTGTTTTTTCCTTCTCTAAGATTTAATTTGTCATATTAATATCGGTCCATACCACCATCCTGGTGCGTGGAGGATGAGAGAATAAAATTTTAACCAGAAGTGAACTCTCACTCACAGGCAGGATGACAGGACACAGTTGGTATTAAAATGTATTCAATAGGCTTCAAAAGAACTAAATCGCTTTCTTTTGTAAAAGTATAAAAAAAAAACAAATTGTAACTGATTTTATTTTACAAAAACAAAGTTTTAAGAGGCACAACAATATTTATTAAGTGTTCCACTTGAATCCAATTTGTAAACAGATACGAATAGCCTCCGCAACAAGCAAGTTGGTAAATTACAAAACTGCTGAAATAAATTATTTCTCAGAATAACAAGAGAAAGGGAATTTTATGAAAATGTTAAAGACACAGCTCTAAACATCTTAACCAAGAATTCTGAAACGATTTCTTTTTTCGTTTAGGACACTTTACTAAGTTTTTTTATGGTTCCGCAGTCAACCAAGGAACCTTCATTGTTTCGCTTAGTTCTTTTGTCCGTCTGTTTTTAACATTTATTTCTCTCATTTAAAGTAATTATTAGAATGTTGCATACATCCTAATAATAATAATCAAATTATCCCTGAAATTCTCAAGTTTATAAAAATACATAATATTATACCTAATGTAATAAAGTGTAATGTTTTGAATTGCTGATATGATTTGGTTACAAATTATTAGGTTTCAATAGTTAGAAAAAAATACTAGGTACCCTACACTACACTACTCATAAGTTAAATTATTCGAAGCGATCTTTCATATGTTGTGCTTAGTTTTAAAACAGTTAAGTATGCATTAATAGGTACCTTAGTGAATTGATGCCATTTCTAAAACAGGTGCTGAAACACAAATTTTGGTGAATTCAAAACATCCTCAAGAAAAAAAGGATCACCGGCAGCAGCTGCTGCTGGGCCCGCATGAACTCGCTTATAAAAACATCGCAAGCTGTTTTGATAACAAATATAGGTATAGTTACACGTTTAAATCGTGTGAGCTTGTCAACAAACATTCTTATCATTATCAATCATAAAAAGTTTGGCAAAAGATGCATCAAAGAAATATTTCTGAAGGAAATATGTAATCCTTCGAAAGTTTGAATACGAAAAGGGGACACAAACAAATCATTATCAAGAAAAACGAGAAGATTTTCCTGACGTTTGTCATGTAAAATGAAGCGTGGAGAGGAAACAGGAAGTTGATGCTAAAAATGGTTTGTTGGTTGTTGGCATATTTTAGAATGAATAATTAAGGTGGATGTTGATTATATTATCAACTTTTTAACTGTCCTTTTAGTAAAAAAGCACCTTAGTATTCGACTCGAGTCTTTCAATCTCGTAGAATACTTTTTTTTAATTTTAACGAGCTGTTTTTTTTTAAACTTAAGACTGAAAAGACAGGGGTTTTCTAGTTTATTTTGTAGCAAGTTCTGGTGATAAAGTAAGTAATATAACACGATGTCTAAAAAACAGAAATAGCGGTCTGCCCCTGTATTAAGAGCATAAAGAGCATTTCGTTATTTTTGAGTTTTTTTTGTATTGAGTTTTTGCTCCAGATGGACGAAAAGCATTAAGTACTTATTGAAAATGTAAGGTGGCCGTATTATAGCCAGCTCTAAGTAGAGTCAAGTTCTTCAAATTAAAGACCTAAGTAAATCTAACTATCAATAGAGAAACGAACATTGGCAATGAAATGGTGGCGCTGGCTGGCGTCATCACGATCACGGTAAATGCAAACGTGTTTCTTGATCGTACTCGGGGGGACGCAGGCGCAGCCAGTCCGTAGAGGCAGGTAAACTGCGACGTTGCAACATCGTGCATGTGGGGCGCGGGCGCAACAGGAATAGATGCAGCTCGAGCGAGACGCAACGATACCCGCCTGACAGGTAAACAACGCGGGCGCAGCTAAAATCACGAACTCCACTCAGCAACCCCCGCGACAGCCGTCGATGTGGAACGCTCTACAAAAAACCCTATCTTGGAGGGATCCTCTTTTTTAAATCATAACTCTGTAACGGTCATTTTGTGAATCGATTTTATCTTAAAATTTTAACCGTTTAAAATATTTTACCAAGTTATTCTGCTTTCTTCCGCAATACACCAAGCAAGGATATCGTAGGGTATTGGTTCCAAAGTAATTAAACAGTTTAAACTAAATCGCAAAATATAATACGTGGATTATTTTAAGGTACCATTTCAATTTAACAAAATGTATTGTTGGATTGGAATGCCGTATTCAAGTCTATAAATGTAAAGCACAAGCAAAAGCTCCATACATAAAGGTTTGTAAATTCAAGGCCTATTGCCAAGTGATTGCAATCGGAATCACGTTTACTGTAGGTACCTAATTATTATGTTTACATTGCATTACCTACTCAGAAACAACTAACATTTTAAAAATCTTATTTCGGTAGAAAGCCGCATCATCATCTTCTTACAAGGTGTAATTTTTGTGATGTAATTCCGCTCTGTCACCTTCTTAATCTTATTATGGAGTAAAATCGATTTCGTCTGCGTCTGTTCAAGATTTATATTTGTTGAATCATAGTTCCTATTTCGCACTCAAATGGTAGGAGATACAGTTATATTTTAACAAAAGAGGACAACTTAAATTGGAAATCATTTTATAGAAATCTTAATTGGATAAGAAAAAGGTATGTTTTGTGATATACGTTTAGATTTGAATAGCCATTATTTATATGTGGTCCCTTTGGAGATTATGACAAATAACTAGACAGTCGGCTTTATCACGGCCGTAACGGTTCAATGGCACAAATACCAAGTCTCCTTTCACTTGTATAAACATAAGCTCTGACAGCCACCTATAACAAACTTTATAGCCTCTACGCAGTGTTTATATTTGAATAACACTATCTCTTCTGCAGCTCGATCAAAATAAATAAAAACGCAAACTGACCTCACGTCGGATCTTCAGAGGCTTCAGTAACCAACTCTCTCTTACCTGAAAAAAGAAAAGACATTAATTATAATTTATCTATAAATTGGATAGAAAATTGCATTTGGAAGCTAAACGAATTGGAATATTATTGCAACAACATAAATTACGTTTCATTAATTAAACATAGTATGTAAGTAAACACAAATGATGCAAATGAACCGCAAAACGCAGTCACCAAAAAGTTCGGAAAACATCTGCCGGCCACAATCAGAAACCACTAAATTATTCAGAGGCAGGTGATTAAGTGCTTTTCAAATACATTTTGGCAAAACGGGTTGGCAGCACGCGAAAAAACAACCAATTTCTGACCTCGACTCGACTCTTGTTCCCAACACCTGCCTGAGCGCACCTACTTAATGCAGAAAAGAGATAATGATGATGTTGAAAACGTTTTTAAGTTGCAAAATATCGAAATATAACAAAGTATTGGTCTCCAATCATTTTGAAATAATCTGGATAATTTTATCTGACAGATGGCAGTCTGCTTATTATTATTCTTGTTTAATTTTGAATGAACAATGTGTCGATTATGATAATCAATGAAATTTACAAAATGAAGATAGACAATCTTAACTTATAAAATTTCAGTGGGAAGTGGCACTCTCAAATAGTGACATAAACCTTTATCGTATAGTAGCGACTCGTTTGGATCACAATACTATGTGGTGAAGTCATTAGATATTCAATGTAGATATTTTATAAGGAATGTTAGACTGTCGTGGGCCATATCCAGCAAACTAAACATCCAAACACGAGTGGCGACAGTTGCGGTTGTTACAACTGACGAATAACAATTGGAGATTCTTGTGACTGATATAAGAATTTGAATCACATCGACCGCTGCGGTCACAACAGTAGCCAAACTAACAAACATTAGAGATGCAATATTATCTGGTTTGCATTGGATACGGAAATTGCAAATGATTTGGATAGCATGGTAGTGTAAATTATTCCATTCAAAAAATTTTTTTGGAAAAACCCAATACTGTTACCCAAACGAGATTATTATTGGATAATATTAATAGCTGACAAATAGATCATTTTTATTATGAACCATAAAAGGAATATTATTTTGTTATTTGTAATTATAAAGAAGCATTTATTAATTTTGGGTTTTCTATATCATGTAGGTATTGATTTTCAGGTTTCGTGGCCATATCTGCCACTAGGTATACAATCAGACCATGACCAACCAGGGCAGAAATGTATGATTGTTTTCTAAAAACGAAGAAAAAAGAGAATGGATGCCCTCCTAATTCCAATAGTAGCAAATTATTAAAACCATAATATCACGTTGTCTGCCAGCAAAAAGAAGTTTGATATATCGAGCTACGTGAAGAGAGCTGCTATATTGACAGCTCGATCTAAGGAACTGGTAGAGCCAGTTCGATGCAGAGCCTTGGTGCAGTGAAGTAGCGATATAACAGGATATTCAACACATAAAATAAAAGATTATACTAGATAGAAGTGTGAAATGGTTCGGTCAAACTTTGTTCTGATAAACACGGGAACATATGAGCAATAATGGGAAAAAAGCACGTAAACATACAGAACAAAGCTGGGGAAATCTGAAATGAGAAAATGTACACGACTGTTAATTGCATCGTGAGAATTTGCGCTTATTGTGGAAACAAAGACGTATTGTGTCTGCCACCTCGCCTTTGCTGTAAAACAACAACGATATTCTCATTTTCACCTTACCGGATAATGATCCAGCAATCTTTATAGTAACGACGTGATCAGACATCTACCTTCTTCCTTTCTTTGAAGATAAACTTTTATAGCTGTATAAAGAAAATAAGAAATGCTTTCATGCATAAATCACTAAAGTTATTGTTAGTAATATTAGTTTAGTAATTTCTAAAGTTTTATATAAGTGTTAAGGTTGGGTTTTATGTTCTAGTTCTAGATAATTTCAGATCTACTTCAGAAATAATATATTTTCTTAAAATTTACTTGACAATTCAATACTAATATACTCGTTACGCTCGTCACGCGGACACAAAATTGAGTGTCCTTCAACTTAGTTGCAATATATATATAAAAAACTCTTCCGTTACTGACTGACTGTGTGTGTGTGATTCCAATAATACTGCTCAGTTGCACACTCTGAGTGCCTTAGGTATTTTATTATGAGCTCTCAGAGCTCTAAATTAAACGAGTTCATTGATAGATGGCTTAGTTCAAAGTCCTATGAAGTTGGACTTATATAAGTAAATGCTACATGTATCCCACGGCATTTTTTACGCTTGTCTGCCTGCAAGTTAGTTGTTCTTTGTTAACTTTATAAATGTTTATGAGTAACTTTCGATCTTTTTCAAATTACTTTTTTACATTTCTTTTATACGGACGATTTATAAACCAATGAAACTAAGGCTAACTAACGGACAATGTATTGTCTGTTAGTTAGCCTTAGTTTCATTGGAAAATTTATCTCTTTTTGTTAATTTTCAAATCGAAATCGAATATCATACACGCGAATATCATAGAAGCGAACGTTAGGATTGATTGAAGCTTTACTCTTTATCGCGCAAAAAATATGTTGAAGGATGGTTGAAGGTGAAATAAAGCACAATGACGTGTTTCCCATCCTAATCTAATTTATAATTCATGTTCAAATTTACAGCATGTTTAAAAAAAAACAACTAGTAAAACTTAGACTTTTAAACACGATACTGTTAAACTTTTCACCGCAGTGCTACTTTAGCAATGTTGATTGAAAATATAAAACTTTTTAAACCAGTTTGTTTCTTGTTACCACGTGAGGCACATAAAATTAGCGGGCACTTACGTTACCGCGTCACGTAGGTAGTCACAACACAGCACACAGCACGACAAGTTAAGTGTTTCGTGGCTAGGGATAGTTAGTGAGTTTGGACAACATTCAATTGACGACAAGACGGTAATTACCTAGAGCCATGCGCAGACGCGTCCAACCTAACAGTTTATTTTTTTTAGGAATTTACTTAACCAATCTTTTTTAAAGTTTAACTTAAAAATTCGTTTTCAGAAATCGCTGTTTCAAATAAAATTTATTATTTTTATTTGAGTCAATAAACTGGAACACAAATTCATTTTCTCTCAGTGCAGTTTTTTATAATGCATAAAAGTTCAGTTTAAAAAATAAATTATTAATAAATTATTTATTCTTATGAAATCGCGAAATTTGGGTTGCAATCATTATACAAAGTTTATAAAACAAAGTCGCTTCCCGCGTCTGCCAAACGTATTTTGATGCGTTTTTTTTAATGGATAGAGTGATTCAAGAGGAAGGTTTATAATTGAACAAACTAGTCGACCCGGCGACTTCGTACCGCCAACCTATTATTATGTTTCTCATGTTTAATGCATGCACAACATAGGTAAGGGTTATGCGGTACAAAGTTCGCCGGGTCGACTAGTAAATAACAAAAATTAGGTAAGTATTATCATCTTATCTTTATAAAATTTCAATGTGTTCGAACCGCAACAGTCTTAGTGCATTTGTATGGTTCGAGCAAAACTAACTAGTTCAAGTATGAGCCAACTCCTTGAAATATCCAAGTTTTGATCTAGTATCTAGTTTTAGGAGTTTCAAATAGACGTCTTATGAAATTGGATTTGAGATATAACTCTACAACCGTCAATAGGAAAAATAAAGGCAGCATTCTTACAGCTGAAAAGAGCTACAATTCACGTGTTCAGTTTCCATAAACGAAACCAATAATAATAACAATTCAACCTTGTACAAACATTTATGGGTTGCCTGAAAGAAATCTCTTTTAGCGATAAGTCCGCCCATTGCATGCAAATTAAATTATGTTTACCATTAATTTAATAATGTTCTTTTGTATCTTTTGTGCGCAATACAGTGTTTTTTAACATTTAACCCAATTCACCTAAGTTGAATAGAGGCATAGTTTGTAAACACTGAAAGCAATAAACGTTGTTGAACGAAGCTACCACGCACGAAATCACGCGACGCATCTTTCAAAACATTCGCACAATACTCCGTAGCCGTGGGAATCAAACACGACCATCGCAATGATCAGTGAAGTAGACAAGCAAAAACACAAGTAGGCTACGTTATAGAACAGAATATGCAACGCTAAACCGACTTCAATCACACACGTGAACCAACACGCAATGAGCTCCGTAAAGCAATGGGTTATTGTTCTCTCCGTGAATCGGAGAGTTTAATGGAATTGGAATCGGCATGTTTATTTCCAAGGGGAAACGATCGAGGTACAGCTTATTTTGCGTGACACACATAATATCGTATGATGAATTGTGTGAAACTGAAAAACTCGCGTCTATGTAAACACAGCGTCTCTGAACAAAGCGTCTTTCAGGCGGGGCGGGGGGAGTAGGTGGGGTGCTCAACTGCTCAGTGCTCAAGGGAATTTTTTTAGACAAAATTCGCGGTTCAATTCCTTCTAGCATGACGTCGCAGCATATTTTTCTTCCGTGAGCTCTGAGGATAGCACAAGTTTTGGCTCAAGTTCCGTCATAGATTTGCGCATATTTAAGGATTGTGGATTTTTTGAGTTTTGTTACGCTTTTATCTGGTTTTGTAATGTTATTTCGGTCACAGATTCACTAAACTGACAAATCATAACACTGACGCTTTGTACTAGCCTAGCAGAGATATGCTGTGCTGTGCTTGCTGTAGCAAGTACTTTACCAGTGTGCCTTTAAGATAATATTTCTCATATTATTATGTTTCTAATGTTTTTGCATGATTTTGATCGCCGAGTGCATTTTTATCTATGTACAAATTCTTCAAGTCTTTAATGACCTCTTTAAATATTGTGTAAGATCTACTACATTTTTTTTTAAATTGGTCGTTAGAAGTTCACTATTTCAATTTCATATCCAAGTTACTTAAACAATTTTCATTTAAATAGCTTCTCGGTTTTGTTTTATCGTTGATTAAAATTAATTGACTTGTAAGTAATAGAACGTAAGTTAAGGTAAGTTCAAAAGTTTAATGTGAAACCTTAGCGAGATTCAGAAATACCTCTGTGGAAAATAAAAGTTGAGAAAGTAAAAGGAAAACAGAATGTTATTTTCCGTCGGGCGGACATCCGTTTCCGAGTTCGCCATCAAGGACTGTTTTCGTTTCGAGCATGTTCAGAACAAATAAAACAACTAGATAATATTATACCTTTATGTACTTCAGAGGCTAGGCACTTAGTCTTCTGTCACTTGACCTGTTTAGATTTAGCCCTAAACCACAGTGTATAAGAAAGATTACATCTCAACACTGGGCATGTACAGTAGCGTAGCGTGTCTAAAATTATTTTCAAAATAGAATGTGGCACATTTGATTTAAAGAAACACCAAGAAAACTCTTCTTCATATTCATTTTTATTTAGATGGAACGGGTTTTTATTTTCAAGTACAATTGTAGTTCGAAACCTTCAAATTACGAAGGTATTAATAGAAAGTCAAGATAACTTTTTTCTAAAAGAAGCAGCACCCAGACAGTTTTTTTTAAATGAAATTTTCAAAAGGCTTGCAAATCTTACGCAAGAAAATTTCTAAAAGCAAAATAGAATTGAACGGAAGCATCATAACACTTCTTGCACGAATGACTTCATTGAATTCAACTCGAGTCCATTGACCAATAAACAAAAGCAGTAAACGACCGCGGCACGATCTGCGCCAATAATGCGCCGGCAATAGACGCAAAATTAATTTAAACACAAAACTAATTGACATAAATGTAATTTAATATTTATCCAATTTAATAGCAGGGCATGTAACATATATGCTCTCACTCGATTTCTTTAACCAACTCGTTCGAGTAAGAAACAATGTCTTGTCTAGCAAGCAAGCTGGTGTAACTTTCACTGCAAAGCGTGAAACTTTCGACGGATAACTACTGATTTCTTTCTGTGAAGCTCGCTAACTTAATATGCACACGAATATTATTAATGCTGAACCCTAAAGGTGGTTTGATTGCCTTGGTCAGATCATAAGACCTGGTGCGACTTGGAGTTCTCTGGATCAGGCTGGATGACGGCAGCGTAATACGTGTTTTTGTAGCCTAAATATATCAGGAGATAATATTATGTCTAGAAATGGTAGACCGAAGATCAATTACTTTATTTAGTACTATTTCTATAACAGTTTCAATTAAATAAGTACTAAAGAACGCGCTGTAACCGCAACGATAAGAAACTCGTAATCGTAAAGTTTTAAAAAAGAAATAATAAAAATTTAAGAGACTAAGTCACAGCAAAACGTTGGTAATAACTATCATGGTGCTGTTCCGATTTTGCATCAGCATTTCCTGCAAGCGCTAGCACCGTCTCAAACACCCCGCGATGCTTAGCCGTCCTACTTTGCATTCAAAGAATTTATTAGGCAAGCCTGCGCTCGCGAGCTGTCTAGTCTCGGTTCTCGTTGCGAAACCTCCGATTCCCCGCGGAGTGGAACAAAATGAAAATGTCCTCAAGGTAAGAAAGTCACGTCCAAGTCGCGGGGCCATCGTTAATTCTCCAGCGAAGCGAAGAGAGATGGCCGCACACCGCACACCTGCCCACAAGAACCGGTTCACAATTCAAACTTGATTTCACTCGCCCCGTCCGTCCGTGCGTTCCCTCTACCCAGTTTGCTTTTGCACTTTTTTACGATTCAACAAAGCCACCACTTCTCTTTGCATTCGTCGAGTAACAGTAAATTCTGATAAAAATGCTTTCGATGTGGCGTAGGCGTATGGAGATTAAAATGAATCGAAACGATTGTAAGCGATGAGTGGTAAAACGCTTAGTCTTGATGAATCCTTATCTCCCTGTGACTGGGACATGTCATGTCTGTAAGTCGACGGAGAGGCTATGTAATGATATTTTACGGTAACGCAGCTGCTTCCTTACTGTAATCTAATTCACGCGACACACAACCTAATCGTCTTTTAACAATGTCTAGGACATATATTAGTCGACGTTAGTGAAGCTTTATGAATCAGTATCCTTTCGACTTTAACAGAATTGCTTTTCCACTTCATCTTCATTTGGTTGGCTAACTGTGGAAACGTCAACTACGTTCCTTGGCCAACGGTGCCAGCTTCATTAATTAAACATTATTCCGATAATACTTCCTTCTTATAATTTAACCGAACCACGGTCTGCTAATTATAGTTGAATTTTCCATCATTTATCATTTATTATTAGCGTCTAATAGGCAGTATTTACTTATTAATGTTAATTAAATATACCTTACCTTTAGAAGGCAAGTAGGCCATTATAATATTGAAGACGTTGAATGAAATTTCTTTATTTCTTTATTGAATTTTTCAGTTTTATGGATTTTTTTTATTTCAGAATATTAATAAAACCTTTTGACTGCAATGGTCTATAAAACGTTTTGAACATATTTGATATAGGTATTTAATAAAGTTTCTATAAGTATAAAATATCAATCAATAGCAAATGATTAAAACATTATTTTTTCAATCAATGATATTAAATTTGAATTTTCAGAAAGGTAGTAAGTTAGTAGTTAGTTTTGTTTGAAAATATCTGCAACTGCATCCACATCAAGACATCTGACCCATTTTACAGTTAATTCAAGTATCGAATAAGTTCAGCTAAACTTTTGATCGTGCAAATCAATTGAAATTAGCCGGCAACTCCAGATAAAACCATAGCGGCTAGAGCCTGGACCGATTCTATATGGAAATCGCTCGGATCAAATGACTGTTTCAGTGAATTTAAACTGTTGGAGCGTGCTCCAACTCCAAGACTGAAATTTCACAATATTCTCTCTGTTCAATTTATCTGTACTTCATACAAGTGTAAGATATGTAGAGGAGCTCATTTATGTCCTAACTAGTTATGGAAGTTCCAAGGTACAAACAAAGTCTTTGTAATAATTTTCCTTACAATTACAGTGCAAACAAGCCACTGGGTTCTCGCTTGTCTCAGCTCGGCTGTAGAGAAAAAAATAAAACGCAGCGTTTCTAGCCGGTTTGTAGTGTATCATTAAAGTATGCGTGTTCTTTGCAAGTACACTTAACGTGGAAATTGTGCTTTTAATGTTCTAATCAAACTCCGTATTGGCATGACGACGGAGATTGTGATGAAAAGTATTTTCTAAATATTTACTAGCCTAACTTTAGCTTAGTCTTTTAGCTCTTCGACATGCTCCGACTTCAATAATAAATGTTGTTGTTTTCTTTTGTAACTAAATTTGTTTAAACGGGGTGAGTACTAACATCGAATTGATGTCATGGTGGGATCGTTTTGTTACGCGGGATAATTTAATTGCATTATTAATATTTAGTTCCCACTTAGCATTATTTATTGCATTCAGTAACTTTAGGATTTTTGAAGTTGATTCATTCATAGAATTTTTAGTTAATAGAATCTTTGTTTGCTATTAAACTGCAACAGGACACTATGTCCTAGTTATTATTTTTCTAAAAATTTATCTCACGGTCCGTAAATCTCTCAGTTTAATTTCAGCGGCAATTTTAAAATTTTTCTATGTTAAAAGTTTCGCAAGCTTTGACATCAATTCTCGTGTGTACGTGGATAGTACTTTGTTTTTTAGTAACTTCATTCTTCTTTGTTTTCTTTATTGTTATCTACTGACCGTTTATTTAAGTTAAGGATACCAATTAAATTTTTATCTACATAGTAAATTGTTCACTAGGGTCTGAGATGATGATTAAGGATAAGATTAGATTATCTGTTGCCTAGTCTGGCCGCTACAAGTCCTAATTCTGAAAAAATTATAAAGAATTGTTATTTAATACTGCAACTCTTAGGGCTAATAAAATAAAAAATATATCTATATGAATTAATGTTAAAGGAAGCCAATTATTAACCTACAATTGTTTCCATGATATTATCGGCTGCCATTAGTGGAGAGAGGTAAAGTATGGGTCGAGGTAAATCAAGCTGTCAAATAGGAGCGAGGTGATTGCAGTTAGTTAATTATTCGTATTCAAATTGCTTTTTACAATCACACGTCAGTTCAAGCGGCTCATGTTAAATTCAAAACTTCTCACGTTCATAGTTCCGAGCTAATTGCTTCGGACTGCGGCTGATGTTTTGTTTGTATTTTTCTTTACGCAAAAGTTAGAAAACTTCTCTTCTAAATTGTAGCAACTTTGAATGGGACACTTTTTCTTCCTACCGAGAATAAAAGGAACTAGTTACACTTAAGAAACGGCATACAGAAGTGCGCAAACTGGAGTCGTGTTTTTAAAGAGCCGTGCTGTATCTCAAATGAGTTGACATTCTTCAAAGCCAGTTCCTTCGTCTCGGTGATCGTCTTATTATTTATACACAGTCATAATTACTGCAGTAATCTGCAGATAAGTACTGAAATTACTACTGAGGTCTTTATGGATGACTTTCTGCTGGCTGCTTTAAAGCTTGGTTTTAAAGTTTATTTATGTAGTCACCTACTTAATGAACCTTCAATAATTTGTATCTCCATGAGTTAAGTATTTTTTTTTGTCTTTCAGTGAATAGTTACAAAATCTTATAATAAAAAAAAAATATTTTTTTAGGAAAATATACCTTAATACTATTAAGTATATGTATTCTGTTA
Organism: Euspilapteryx auroguttella; assembly: GCA_951802225.1. Lineage (NCBI taxonomy): Eukaryota > Metazoa > Arthropoda > Insecta > Lepidoptera > Gracillariidae > Euspilapteryx > Euspilapteryx auroguttella. The sequence goes on along the minus strand of OX637652.1, from coordinate 3,763,920 downwards.
AATAGGTTACTCTTTTTAGGAGAGCTCATTCAATCTTCTTATAATTACTTATATAAATATAAGAACCTAATTATTAAAGCAATCTAAGTTTTGTCCTCGCGCGCAAAATCCAACACTCAAGAGTGATTGATGGATGATGAGCCCCAGAGGGACCTGGATTTACGCGGTCACCTCTATACTACATTACTTTGTGTCTCGCCCCCTACTTTAAGCTTCATTTGCTGATGATAACCTCAGCTACTTGGACCCTTTCATTCTTTTTGAAAGCTGGGTCCGTCTTTGATGCAGTGATGGATGTGCTAGCAAAAATAATTGAAGTGATGTTTTATGTAGCCAACCATGAGATTATATTCCGAATTGAGAGGGTCGATATGTCCGACTAATGTATTGTTGATTGCAGAATGTAGAATAAAGCATGCGTGATTTCTTGTGTAGGAGTAGAATACCAAGTTTAATGTTAGTCTGTGAGTGGGATAAGCATTCAGGGAAAGGAATAAAAAAGACAGTTCTGTATCATTAGTTTTATTAGTTGCATGCAACATTTAGCACGCTGCTTCTCAAATGGCATTTTACAAAAAGTGTGTTTAGAAATACAATGCGGTAATAATACAATATTAGATCGTTAACAACGAACGGATAGATTTTCTTTGATTTTTTAGTCTTCCTAATTCAAACATAGTTTAATTCAATGTTTACAACTTGTTTAGCAGCAAAAATCTAAAATCTACAAGCCGAGTAGTTAGAAGAAAGCATATTCTAATTAAAATGTAAGCTGTTTAAGCGCAAGCAAGATATTTTATGTTTCAAATAGCAAGGGAATCTACTCTCGCTCTGTAAATATTTAACATAAAGTCAAAATGACGAACTCGAGGAAGTTTTATAAAGTTAAACTCAACCAAAACAGGATCAAGAAATGAGAGCGAGAGAAGGTGAGAGGCTGTGTGAGTCAGAGCTAAATGATGAGCGAGCGAAGCGGATCTTATTACCTGCACAAATCAGCATCCAAGTCCAGATAAACGGTGAAAGCCTCAGGAAGCCCATTTCGCCGGTAGCTTTCTCGATAAAACAGGAAACACCGATTTACGCCATCCTTGAACACAGGTACAACATAATGCAGGTATTGTAACTTTAGTTTCCACACACAACACACTTCACTGAACACAACGTGTGCACCACAACTCTGAACAGCATCCGGTCCACCGAGTCACACGAACAGCAGACGTCTGCACACTCCCGGGTAGACGTTTTAGTAAGTTCACAACAATAAAGTTAGTTTCGGAGAAGTTGGGCGCGAAATAACCGTTATTTTGAGCGTGGAACAGCGTAGGGTCGGCCGGGCGGTGACGGCACGCAAGGCTGAATGCGAGAACGCCGCCGCCTCACCACCACTCTGCTACTTTGAACAAAGCCTATGCGAGTGCGAGCGCGACATCCGACTTACGGATAAGGATGGAGGATAGTGAACGCTCCTAGGCCGGTGTCAGTTGGGTTGGATATTTTTTATTGGACAAGGTAGAAAACTGGCAACGCAAGACGGCTGCCAGCAACAAGCTGTTAAAAAAAATTGTTTCAAGCCAGCCACGCGCGTTTGACGATAGGTGGTGTTAAGTTGAATAACTTTAACGAATATAAAGATTAAGTCCGGTAGATGGCATGAAAATGTATGATTGTTATATAAATTGGCATGGATTCAGCATTTGAGGCTTCCTTTCAACACCAGCACAGCGCTGATGACCAGTCAATGACGCATGCAGCGACCCCAAATCAAATGTTTCTTGTCTCCAAGTTACAAACAGTTTTACAACAAAAAGTGGTTCCGATAATTTGCTCCGCAGGCAAAAGGTATAAATTGAAACACTTCCTAATTAATGATTCATCAAATAAGGCTCTATTCATTTCACCTACCTTTATTAACTATGCTGCATTCACGTTAACTAATAGGCAATAATTGTACAATGTGGAACTCAATTAGGTAATTGTCAGCATCGTCGGTCTTTTCGTATGTGTGTGAGCCGTTTACTCATCCTCTCATGTATGGAGCTTTATAATTAATAACATTATAACTATAATTATCATATATTATTATAAATTTGAACACGTTGCTAATTTAACTCATTAATTCCAAATTATTATGTTTTGTTTGAAACACTTACATGGAACACACATGATTATTTAATGAAATAATGAAATTTTAACGGTTTTCCGATAGCAGATTGTTGTACCTACAACAGATAATGATGTCAGTTTAAAATTATTCGATGCATAAACATTTAGCAGCATAAAATTAAATACAATTTCAAAAGCAAAAAACCAAACTTTCAATAAGCAAAATTTTAGCTGAATGCGAGGCTTACGAAACAAAGATCCATAATTACAGCCGTGAGTCCCAGTTCCCCACAGAAGAACACCAAACTTACTTACCAATATTATATAATAACCATTGTTCGCTCCAGCCAGGAACCAAATCCTAACACATCAACACTGCCTACCGCGCCTTGGAGATAGTAATATTTCTTCATATCTATTTCTTTAATTTTATTAATTTATACATTACTAGTAGACCCGGCGAACTTCGTACCGCTTAACCTATTACTATTTTGTGCATGTATTTTACTTATAAACCTTCCTCTTGAATCACTCTATCTATTAAAAAAAACCGCATCAAAATCCGTTGTGTATTTTTTAAGATTTAAGCATACATAGGGACAGAAACGGGAAGCGACTTCATTTTATACTATTTATACATTATTTATATCTACACAAATCGAATCTGTACCTGCTGCCTGTAAGGTAATCCTAAGTTAGTTACAGCTATCCAGATCATAGGACTAACAGTAGGTAGGTATAACCGTAACAAAAATATTTCGAAATAATTAAATAAATTGATTAGTGTACCATAAACAGTGTGTGTGGTGATTGTTTGATCCTAATAGGTATGTCTGTAGGTCTGTAATTATTATATCAAGTATTGTACTGGTACTGAGTTGAAGTGTTCATGTCAATATAACAAACAAAATCATGAGGTGAAAATAATTCACAACAGCACCTACAGAGATATTGGTGATAGCATGAAAACCACAATGTAAAATAATAAAAAGTGGGTGCCTGCCCGCGGCATGGAACTAGTCCACTTTCATTTCATTACTTCTGGCCTTAGCTTGTCATGAAAAGAAATAGTTTTTGTGAGGCGCGCGTGGCTTCGCTACTGATAAAAAAAAAGTATATTTTGATATTGATTGAAGTTTTTGTTCATTGATCAAACGTTTCAAGCGACAGAGTTATTGGAGCGTGTAAAGAAAAACAAAAAGTAATAGAAGCTACTATAATTATTTTGTAATTTAATATAGGCACCTTCTAATTAATAAAAGAAAAATAATATTTTGCGTAAGTGGGTCTAAGTAAGTAGTTTGTTATTGTTATAAGTACCCAAGATGAGCAACAACCCCGTAAAGCCAGCTCAGGTTCAAGTTATAATAATATTTTTTATATAAGTGAGTCGTATCTAGTTCATCTTACCTGCCCCCGTAACACGGCTGCATAAAAAATAGCTCCCTTCGTTCGCCTAGGGTTTTATATGTACTGACTTTTTGTTTCTCTTTATCCCTCACTGCAGCCCCTGTCTTCACAGAACAGACAGTATAGCTGACGAGCGTGAGCCCGCCACGCTCGAGCCTATCCGATGTTTTAAAAAATTACAAAATTGTCGTAGGTATGTAACTGGTAATTTTTACTGTTCCTAAAGGAATCAGGGAAATTCTTAATTACCTATCTCCTTCCAGCACCCTTACAGACTAAATTTCTAAACAGATTTTCTATTTTGTTTCTTCCACGGTTATCTTGTAGGTATTTATTGTTATTTTTTACTTGGCAAGGATAATAAAACAAGGGATAGAACAAAGAAAACAAGGGGTAAGTAAAATAGATTCAGGCGAATTTCTTTGGGGTGTGGTCGTCAAAGGATCTAGGGGTCGACGGAATATGACGGTAATCGCCGAGAAATTGCTTTCTCATATTTTATTTGGAAATTATCATAGGTAATGCATTGTTCAAGTTCATATCGTTAGATCTTTAAGCAATCTTTTTTTAAATCATGGAACGAAAGCAAGAGCCAGCCCTGTTCAGCTTGGGCAAACAATTGAATATGCATAATACACCGATAATCGAGAAAAAAATTATCTTCTAAATATGGCAAATATACATTTTTTGTGTAGTGTTAACTACCTACTTACACTGGTACATACACACTTACTTGCATATACACTGGTAACCTAATTAATCTAGTGATGTGGCTATTTTGTGAAACACTTTAAATTTCCTATAGAACAATGCCTTCAAATTCTAATCAAGTATAATATTTTACTAATTTTATACAGGAGGACAGGTTTTTGCCAATAATATTTTTTTCGTGATTAGCGTTTGTGTTTTATGTATAACTAGTCGACCCGGCGAACTTCGTACCGCTTAACCTATTGCTATGTTGCTCATGTATTATAAACCTTCCTCTTAGATCACTCTATCGCTTTTAAAAAACCACATCAAAATCCGTTAGATAGTTTTAAAGATATAAGCATACATAGGGACAGACGCGGGAAGCGACTTTGTTTTATACTATGTATTGATTCTGCTTAATTCCTCTTGAGTATATTTTTGTATTGTAAAGTTTCGTGAATTACGAATCATAAGACGTATTAAATAAAATTATTTTAAAAAAGTTACGGTGTTATTTAAAAATAATTTCGAAAATATTTCGAATTTCCCCATATCAATACTCGACTACTGATATGGTGAAATTCGAAATATATTTAAATAACACCTTAGGTTTCTTTTAGTAACTATTACTACTTACCTAACATACCTACTCTTTCTCGCCTGTCGGGTTGTATGCAATATTTTTTATTAGAATTTATATTTCTCAAGAACCGCAAAATTAGAAACAATATAAAAGCCGTTTGTCGTGTGTGTGCTCCCCCGAATCAGCCGAGTAAAATGAGCGGTGTGATTTTTCACATGTTCTAAAAACATGGCGCTGTGCTGGGGTTGAAAAATTGTTTGCTCGACACAAACATTATTACAAACTTGCACCGGAATAACTCAAGTTCACTAAAATAAAAACACATTAATAAGTTGTCGGCTATGGAATTGAAAACTTTTAAAACGAAAGAAGGAAATCACTACGTTTCAGTTACACAGTATCGAACGAGTAAATTGAACCGAAAAATACTTGTTTTTGTGGACATTATTAAATTATTTGAATGATAAATAAATAATTCGTTCTATTCTATCGACAGCGACACCATAGTCGATAGTTGCCGTTGTGGAATACGACAGGAGATCTTTATAATTAGGGTATTCATTTTAGTTCGATTTCGATTATCTAGATTATCTACCTATCACAAAAGAAAACTTGACGCGCCGTAGGTAACCAAAACTTTTCTCGAAGCAACTAGCGTTACTTATGAACCCCTTGATGTTAAAAAAGCTTGAAATTTTAAAATGTTACTAAAGTTATCAATCAAGACTCCTTCCTGAAATTGCAACCTAGGATACTTTTCGGGAAATTGCAAACTTTAAACTTTTCGCTATTGGAATTGAACCCACTACAATAAGTTTTCATTGGCATTGTGTCACTTGCTACCGTCCGTCCACAGGGTTTATATCTAGACAGCAATTGACAGCTTCTGCGGACTCCAATTTTCCAGACGATAGAGCAGAAGCGCTATTAAACATTTTATAATTTTTTTATCCTTTCTATCGCTTCGGGTGTCAGGTGCTTACTAAGTAATACGAAGCAGAGGTGTGCTCTGGCTACAAATCAGGGAAATAAATATTTGACACGCATCGGACTCTCTAAAATCACCAAAAACCTTGCTTAAAATTTTTCTTCTAAGTGCCGATTTTTTAAATTAAGTAAAGTTGTACCTTTATGTTTTTTTAAGAGTGGCGCTACTTTAGCTCTTGTATGCATCTTTGATAGTTTTGAAATAATAAACGCACCGGAGTTATAGTTTGCCCACTTTATTATAAAATTTTATTTCTAAATGCGATTTTTACTTACTTAGGTGTATACATACTTAATACTTTTGTCTTGCCTAGAGTGGAAGTAGATTTACTTACCTATATTAATTATTCCTTTAGACAAGGGGTCAGTTAAAATGCAGACTGCGCTAAAATTATGATTGATGAAGATTATTTTAAACTTTTGCATTTAAGTTCGCTGGAAACTAGGGGGCACAATCCAGCATAACATTATTAAACCCCCAAAACATCTGCGATACCTAAACTATGCATTTTAAATTATGACATCTCTCCCTTCACCCACGCGTGGCAAATTGACCAAATTTATGCACCAGCACAGAGAACACTCGAGACCATCGAATGTCAAGTCATTAATGGTAGGGGAGGGCATTTGCATCCGCCGTAATGGATTAGAATAGGGCCGCGGGGAGAGAAAACTGTTAGAGCATGGATGGCTTCGATTCTTCTACTAATATAAAAAGGCTCTCTTACTAACTTTTAGAACATAATTTCTCCTGTCATTATAAAAATGATACTTCTTAGTATAATTATATACTTTGAATGAGTCACGCACCCAACAACAATTAATGAATTTCATTTGTAGTAAATACTCTAGTAGTTAAATAACTATTTATATATTAAATTAAGTAATTAGCAATAGAGAAAGGGTAAACGTTGCTGTCTTGCGATTCATTGTTACCAGAATGAAATAAGTTAGGGCAGGGTCATTTTTTATAAAGGTTTATATTCCAATTCAGAGTCTGTGTGTGCTTTTTTATTGAGTTTCTTGGAACAAAACGCTAAAATGCAAGTGCAAGCAAATTTTGTAAATTTTCGTGTAATCTATTTATCTAAGTAGGTAGGTATGTAGGTAATACCTATGTTGTTTTGATATCTATATTTTATTTTTGATGTAAGATAATTTTCAGTTCAAAACTCGAAATTAAAAGTTTTTAAGAATCGGCCTCCGTAGTAATAACTGTATCGGCTCGTGGGGTGAAAAGTGCTTACCTACAGAGATGCTATTTGCTTGTTCATTTCATTCCGCTTTGATATTTGCTTGCTTGCTTATACCTACCTACACTATTTTTTATTTCAATTTTGGTACATGACATGACACATTCAGCATTTTTTATATTTGAAAAGAGATTTCCTTTTTCGTTTTTTTTAGTGAAAATTTTTTTTTGAACACTTGTTTTCTAAACACTATCGTCAGTAAAAGATTTGCCTTTTACCACAAGTGCCTTTAGTAAACGACGCGAGTTCTAAATTTGAAAAAGCTCAGTCACATAAAGTCAGTGATGTTATAACGATGTCGCTATAGGTACACCTAATTAAATTTAAAAAAATGTACCTTATAACTTATTTCAGTCTGTTTACCTTGTGAAAAGTGGTTAAATATAAAAGAGGATTATAGAGTCAAAAGTCATTTTTATAAAGAACGGATTTAATTTTTTTTTTAAGAACACAAATGTAGAAAAATATTATTGTTTCACCGCGGGGAGGCGGTGGCGGTACTTACTGGCGGTGGCTCACGCACGACCCTTTTATGTTTTCTTTTTATTATCTACTACAGAGAGGTGACGTCATACCATAATTCATAGTTTTCAACGCAACAGCGCTCAAGAAAACCATTACGTTTAAATGGATTGAAAATTATTTATCGGAGAAAACTGTGCAAACTGGGTGTAGGCACCTGCGTTAGGTTATTGTTTGCATTTTACAACCGCTGTTAGTAATAATAGTGTGTTATGAAACTATATTATTATTGTACATAGAAAATGATGGGGCGGCGGGCGGAACGTATGACTCGACGTTTTGGGCAAACTTCTACAACCCTAAAACTAGATTATGTGTGCGCTAGTCTGTCTCTCCGCAATTTTTTTTAGAGACTAGGTATTAAATATTAAGTAGGAAGACAAATTTGTATGGAGATTCGTTTTATAGGTATTATGAAAACATAAATCAGTCTAAGTTTTGATCTTAGTAGGAACGTATATGTCGTAAGAGAAAGATTTGATAATTAGGTTTTTGGCAAAAAAAAAAACAGGGATTTTGCGAAAACCCGGATAATTTAATGTTAGCATTAGTTTTTTTTCAATCATCCTGACATAAAGCAGTTTTTTTGCAAAAACCTAGTATAATTGAAAAAATTTAAACCTTGCCTTAACTCTGATTGGCTAGATTATTGCTTGCTGGTAAACTCTTATTCTGATTGGTTTTCTGTAGCGTCTAAGGATATTTTAACAAACCAATCAGAATTAGAGTTTACCAGCAAGCAATAATCTAGCCAATCAGAGTAAAGGAAGGTTTCAAAGTTTTCAAATTATACTAGGTTTTTTGCAAAAAAAAACTGCTTTATGTCAGGATGATTGAAAAAAAAAGTAATGCTAATAACCAATTATCCGGGCTTTGGCAAAATCCCTAGTTTTTTTGCAAAAAACTAATTATCAAAGCTTACTACGACATAGGTATATAAAGTAAATAGAAAGCTAAAAAACCCTCCTTTACGCTACGCCTGTCTAGCCAGACACGCGTTTGGCTAATTTATTTAGACCTGAAAACCCGTCTTTAAAATTTAATAATTGTAATTCTGACTAAAATGAACCGACACCATTCCCTAGACAAAATCCACTTAAATTATACTTTCTAATTGCCCTAGAAGGAATACAAGAAGGCAACTTAATAAAGTAAGATTTAAACTTAAGACACGGGAGCGATTAAAAGAGAATACCTTCAGGAATAAAATTATAATTTCCGCAAAAGATGGCTCTAGCAAACGACATAATAAAGAAACCGTTTAATAAAAAGAGACAAATTATGATATAGGTTAAAATACAAAAAAAAAAAAAACCTAGCGCATTTGGAATATCATACAAACTGTTGATCAAGTGGCGACAAGCTGGCCCCTTGTCACGTTGGTAATAAAGCATAAACTCGGCTAAATGTGGGTCCGGCTCTTGAGCTGGTGCCTCCGCCTAACCCTTCGGGGAATAAAAAGCCGTGAGATTATGTTATGTTATGTTGATCATCATCGTCATCTCAGTCTAAAGAAATCCAATGCTGCACAATAAGTCTCCCCACATATAAACTAATACCAGTTGGACAACCCTTCTCCAGTCACCTTGAATGAACGCTGCAGCACTGAAATTCATTAACAAAATGTTTTATTGAAATCACAAATCATCATCTATCTAAATCACACAATACATATTTTCTTTTACGATTTATTAAGGTACAGTGGCGGACACGGTCGGCGTAACACTTCCGGTTTTTATGTATTGCAAAATAGCTCTTGCTCTTTGCTAATACAGTCTAGGGCTGACGAAACCATAGACAAATCTGTTACGGCCTCCTAGTCCGTGACTGTACTTCATCTATAAATGTATGTTTTAAGTGTAGGTATATATGTGCTACGTTTAAAAGATTCAAAAGAACAATAATAATAGCGCCTACAACGAAGGCGTTTGAAGTAGTAAATAGCTATTAAATAAAGAAGATAAATAGAAATGATAAAGTACAAAAACATTTTCATCTCAATAAAATTTGTGCAAGTCCGCCTAGATAAACCGTGCTTAGACTTGGGGTGCATGCAGCCCTCTCTTCCTTACTGAAGCCACACGCTCGGTAGGAGTGAACGAATATTTAAGAAATTCAAATAGTTACAAAACAATTTAACTTAAAAAAGAAAACAAAAATCAATATTCGACATACAAGGTATTCCTGTTTTTAGTATTAAAAATTCTTAACTAAAATTCAGCTGCGTTGACGTAGTTAAGGCACTTCTTCTAATTTTGAACATTCGTACTGCCTTGCAATATAATTTACACAATATTATTAGGTACTAATAGCCTATGCGGTATTTTGAAAAAATTCTATAGCCTATGTCACCCGGAGATAATGTAGTTTCTTTAAAGTGAAAGTATTTTTCAAATTATCTTTCCTATTTATAATATTGGTATACACATACAGATACGTATACGTAAAACGTTCGTTATTTCTAGGCAAGTATAACCTAGTATCGAAGCGGGATATTTCGGCAACAGATATCGTTTGGAATTCCTTTGGGACACAAAGGGAGTCGCGGACGCGGATGAAAACTGAATGTGAAAATTGCTTTCATTGCTTTTTTACGCGTCGCCGAGGGCAATTTAGGGAATTTAGTTTTGTGTGGTATTCTTTCCGTCAGGGCTGTGCTGCCCTGCAATGAAAAATATATATGAGTTTTGATAAACACACAAAAAATACAACTAACTTTTTTTTTTAAGGGACCCATCTTCGATAAACTGTGGCACATACATAAACTGAGAACTTCTTCTTATAAAGTCAATTAAAATAGAACCGTACAAAAACCTTCCACTGAATGTAACAAATACTATTCTGAAAACCGCATCAAAATTGGTTCAGCCAAACGCGAAATAATGGTTTGCTACACTTAGCTAAGATTATATTTTAAGCAGGTAGCTAACAAAATAATTATAAGTTAGGAATACTAGGTAAATTGTAGAAACTACTTACTTAACCTTGGTTGATTTTTTCATTTTTCAAAAACAGTTTAAAATTAATTTGTGATTTCTTATTTAGAGCCTGTGCAGTGGTATGTGGTAGCCCTATGTCAGATGCGATGACAGCCCCGCCCCAACTCACAGTGCAAAGCCCAAGGCACAGTGTAGAAGAGGATATGAGATTTCAGCTCAATTGGACCCTAAGATCTCAATCCAAAGGGCCCCGTTACTGATTGAGGAAACGTCGGTTTGTGATTGTGACCAAGTTTTCTATTAGAGGTCTTTTAATAGAAAACCACTGGATCGAAAGTATATTGCTGCTATTAAATTATCGCTAGACCGCAAGGGATAGGGATTATTGTTATAGAGGCAGTTTTTATTTGTCTGCTAATATACAAATAGGTAACGCTTCTGCCTTTACAGTCAAAACTATACTTGCTTATTTAATGTAACTTATGCTTATTTAATTTAACATAATGGCCTACATATTAGTGTATCCATGACTGCTAGAATGATAAAGAACCAGCAAAAAAGTTTGATATACTTTTTATAATAAGAAAACCTATTTATGCGAATATAAAGCCACAAAAGACTTAAGTACATACCTAGTACCTATCTAAAAAGTATTTTAACTACGCTCTTGTTGCTAAGTTTAGTTCCTCCTTGAGGCGGAACTATTTTTTATTTTATTTTCAAGTAAGTTGAACTCCCAATTAATTACTTTGTAAATGAGCTCAAATTTAGCGAAGTTCGGAATTATACTTGCACCTTTACCATCCAGAACATTTTGCTTTCAGAAGTTTCAGAACACACGAATGAATGAAACTGTCTCTTGAAACTTATGCTGTACAAACCCACCTACTTAATCAGTAAAAATAAAGTCGCTTTCCGCGTCTGTCCCTATGTATGCTTAAATCTTTAAAACTACGCCAAGGATTTCGATGCGTTTTTTTTATAGATAGAGTGATTCAAGAGGAAGGTTTATAAGTATAAGACATACACCAAATAGTAATAGGTTAGGCGGAACGAAGTTTGCCGGGTCGACTAGTGTTTAATAATCATCAAATTATTTTGATATCAATGATGGTCAATAGGCAAGGCAATTTTTTTTTAAATCCGCTTCTTTACTAAAATAAACTTTATTTTGGTGATAAAATCAAGTAAGTATTTATCAAGTAATTTTAGTTAATGCCATTTTTATATTCTTTCAAGCTCATGGGAATGTGTTGTCCTACCTTTCTCTCGCATGATAATATAAAATAAGTATTGTCCATTAGGTACTAATCAAACCACTGATCTAATCACTCCATTCGCTCATCATTCGCCCAGACAAAACCGCTGAAGATAGAAAGATTAAATTAGGACAGTATTTTGCTTACATACGTGACTTAAGAACTAAGAAAGCTAAAATCTAAACCAATAGCACTGACATCTTGAAATTGTCAAATGAAGCTCATTCAATTTTATATACTCTCTCTATTAAATGATGACGACGCCACGACCAGTTGTACAGAGAAGAGATGGAGCGAAAAGATGACCTAGGTAACATTATGTTATAGGTAACAAACTAAGCATCACTTTATTTACTTCACAAACCAATAAACCTAGTGGCTGCAATAACATAACGCGGGGAATCCCCTCGAAAAAACAACAATGGGCCCCGACCCAACATTTATTAGGATAAAAAAACAGCCGGGGATAACAAGCATGGGGTTTAATATGGGTTTATCTCTCTCTTTTCTCTATAGATACCTACCTAAGTACAGTGGCGGACACGGTCGGCGTAACACTTCCGGTTTTTCTGTATTGCAAAATAGCTCTTGTTCTTTGGTAATACAGACTAGGGCTGACGCAACCATAGACAAATCTGTTACGGCCTCCTAGTCCGCCACTGTACTAATCACTATCCTGTGATACTATCTATAGCAGGTAGGTATATTTTACTAGTCTTTATAATGAGGGTTTTAAATTTTAACAACACATAATTGTAAGTTGTTTAAACAACACATAATTGTAAGTAAGTATAAGTTCTAGCACAAAATTATGTTTAATAAATAAATAAGTAACAGACCGATATGCCTGAGGATAGCTCTGCTGAGGATATATTTACACAAAAATCCGCTTTAGGTATCTTAATTTAGTTAGCTTATAGTATTCCTCTAGGCAATATACAGGGCGTAGGCAATATACAGGTGTGTATACTTACAAATATTTTATTAATGGATGTAGATTTCTCTCCTTATAGAATAAATTGCATTTTAATGAGACATAATGCGTCTTGCGTCCCCTAACGGCATGGTGTAGTGTAGATTCACCCTCTCATTCCCTTTGATTATGAAAATTTTAATAAAAGTCGCGTAAGTAGAAACCGCTGTTTAATGAAATTACAAAATTTTGCATATTTTAGGGCGCCATACCGAGCCCAAAGTACTCGTAGTGCTCAAGTACTCTCTGGTTATATTCTTTAGGTCTGCAACTGCAAGCAGATTGTTATCTTCTGTTGTTTCTTACTTACATCTCTAATACATTAAATAAAAATACGTATGTATACCTACCTAAGACTGACTAACTGACGACCAAAGTTCAGAACGAACCACATCAGAAGAAACTTGAAATTATATACCTACCTACAATAATTAGGTACATATTATCGCAGAATGGTGATACATTCATTTACCTTTACGTAAGACACCAAAATCGTCTCACACTAAGCTTGGCGGATTTGACGTAGGTAGGAAGGTAGGTAAGTACTTATTGTATGAAATATCCACAGTATACTTATTACGTCTGTGTCTGTAGGTATTGTGGATTATTTCATGGATAAACGATTTTTTATCTAAGTATCAAAATCGAAAGCACGTGCACGCGTCGCTTTAAAATAATGCTAATCCTGCCAAATCCCATGACTTCTGCTATTCTATCATCTTGCCGCATCAATGGGCACTTTAAAACAACCAGTGGGTGAAGACAGCGGGGTCCCAGAGGGGGCCATGGGGCCCCTTGGATTGCGTCGGTATTTATTTATCTTTTGCCAATATTGAAAGTCTGATGCTTTTTACCGATTGAGTGTGGGTGGGTGTGTTAGACTTAGGTATAGCGATTTCTGTGTTATACCTAGCGAAACTAAAAACTGGATATTTTTTTTTATAGATATTAGGAGTCTACATGCGAAAGTGCCAAGCAAGATCCTTGCCTAGAACTACAGTAGCCAGCTCATCAACCTACCCACCTAACTACAACTAACAATTAACATACAATTGCATAATATAACGTTGTGCCATTAGTGTCTAATGTAAAGGGCTATGCGAGATGCGAGGGCTCCGACATTTATTTTACATCTACTAAAAATAGGTACCCAGACCTAGCGCTTCTCTCAAACTCTAAACCTCATCACTTCATTGTTTTTTTGGCTGGTTGAACATTCACCCTTAAGCTTTGTAATTGCACATCCCCCAACACCGAAGGTCTCAAAGGATGATATTGCGCTTTTATTGAGCCCACTAACTGCGGAGGGGACCCTTAAAATTAAATTACAAATGATATATTATGAAGTAATCATGGGAGGCATTGTTTGCTGGGAGCGATTTACGGGCTCTTGATCGGTAAAGTGCTGAGTTGCATTTTGTCTATTGTACGTATACTACACTTTACGGCCGTTTACAATAATATAAACCTTTTTTTTAACAAGCAAGATCGTTAACTTGTTAATTAATACAAAATCATAACAGCCTTTCTTTAGTTTATAAAATCGTAAACCAGAGTTAGTCTAGCTAGTCAAACACATTTTAAAAAATTCATATTGAACTATTTATTTAAGTTATGTTACATACAACATCAATTTATAGATACTTTTATTGATTAACTACGTAATAATAATTCATATAAAAACATTAAAAATAACAATAATCGTAAAATGTTGAATTTTTATCACGTAAATACCTAAACAAAATATAATATATTTAAACTATATTTTGAAACAGAATAGTAATGAATTCTAATTAAATAATAACTAGTTAAAGTATATCATAAATACGAACCAGTAACATACACTAACAAATTGAGCAACATAATATTTACAAAAATAAAACTAGTGTAATTAATAATAGAAAAGTTATCCTAATAAAAAATTTACTAATTCAACTGCCGGAATTGCTTCTACGCTGACTGCTGCGCGCCGCGTAGCAATATGTTTTGTGTTGTGATCAATGAAACACCGCAAATTTTGGGGCCTTACCTAGTAAACTATGAAAAATCGATGACAATGTCAGCATTTGAAAACTATTACTGCTTTTCCTAGGGCATGTATAGGATACAGGTCAATGGTGCAAGTCAATGTTAAAGTCATACAACAGCGATCCATAGTAACTTTTCTATAAATTTGTTTAGGGAATACCAAAAACGTGATAGTAGACAATTGAAGTATCGAAATAATGAGTTTTAGTGGTTTTTAAAATAAGAGAATGAGGCCCCAGTGCGATGTTTCATAACATTTATATTTCTACGCGTCACGTCACGTTCCTATGTGACCGACGACGTTAAACGTTCAAGGAATTCTAGCCTTTATAATCCTTTCCAGAATTTATAAGTAAAAGCTTTTTTAACTAATTACTAAGTTAACGTTTAGTAACAAGTAGTTAAGTATATTAAAACATCACATATAATGTAAAACACAATATTAAGTTCTAATTATTTTTCTTCATAAGGTACTATTAGTGATGTGCACGTAATTATTAAAATAAAATTGATAATCATACCGCTGAATATTTGAAGCTTTTGAACCAACATTTTAGTTAAACATTTAGGTATTATTATTATTAGTATCACTGCTGGACAAAGGCCTCCCCCTATTTCAGTGGGACACTTAGTGTCCCACTGCTGCACAAAGGCTAATTAATTAAGCTAAATAAAGAAATAATATTAAGTATAACAGGACAAGGACAGGTCCATGTTTACTAGAATATAGTTTCGAATAAAATAACTGATTTCTGAGGTTATAAACACATACTTGACACTCAGGCCCGACAACCAACCCGTTCGTCTGTTCATTCTGCACATCACTAAGCCCGTCAATACATACATGAAGGTAAGTACATGCTTGGTATAATTTATTTAAAAACATTTAAACGTTTTGATCGGATTGGCTAAGCTGACAAATATCACATGAATCAGTTTTGAAATATATTTTAACTACACGCTATTATAAAATGACTACTAGGGTTAAACAACCTACAGTTTACAGTTTATATATATTTAAGTCGATTGACAATTTTAATAGACACCACTTTAAAGGGTAACAATATACGAAACCCACATTAAAACCCAAATTGTAAAAGTGTGAGAACACGATTATGATATAATAAAATATAAAAAATCAATAAAAGTGACTACACCCGCTCAATAATATAATATATTATCGACTACTTATCCACATTATTTACAAAAATAACAAATTTGTAATTTTGAAAAAGTCAAACTTTACAAATTACTTAACGAAATTGTTAAAAAACAGTTTAAGTATATTGGGCTAAAACTCCTGAAATAGGTACCATTTACATACTTAATTAAAAGTAAATTTAACAATAAGGTAACTAGAAACTGTAAACAGGTTATCAATAATACACATCTAAAAATATTAGCATGTTGCCTAAAACGATATTTTGTTGATATTAATTTACTTCCTTGTGGCAATTTTTGGCAATAAAAAATTTGAGACTAGGAAATAAGCAAATAAATGAATAAACTAATGCTTAAAAAACTCTTTGTTTGTAATGAGGTAGACAACTTTTCCGTGGGAGATTCTAGTGGAACAAATAATTAAAATACAATTAAAATCTGCGAGCTAAGATCCGAGACAGCGAATGAGCAGTTTATTTGATCTCTACAAACAGCCTCTCTCGTTATTTGAGTTGAGACTGATTGACTGAGACTGCATTGTATTGTAATTTTGCTTGCATTGCTAAGTAGAGCTAAAATGTAAATTAAAATATTTAATCACAACTAGAGGGTATTTATCACAACAACACTAACAACATTTCTTTACAAAATCGATTTCATTCCTCAAGAAATACAGATGACGAATATACGATGTGGCTTTTGGTACCTATTTTAACGAAGAGTATATTGTATAATTCAAGAGAGCGCATAGTACATTGAATAACTATTGCCTAAATAAAATAAATGACGTTGGAATGTTGTATTCAACAAGGTCAAAAAGATATCATTATGTTGCATTAAATTATTTCACTACCTAAACACTTAATAAACAGTTCTATTATTTCTAGATTTCCGTACTTCGGTAGGCAAAAGAGAGCTTTACTGGATAACTAATTATGTCTGAGTGTCAGTAATTTTTAATAACTCAATCTGCAAAATCCTGATATAAATTAAAAAAACTATACTGATCGTTACCGAGATATGTTATGTTTCATTACCGAGTGCGCAGGAATAAACCTCCACAAAAAAGCATTCTCCGTTACACGGATTTATATAGTTTTTATTACTTTTTGAACAGTTTGCACATTCCGCTACGACCTGCCAACGTCAGTGTAACGCGTCCAGTCAGCTCAGTTAAAATGTCGAAAACGACATAAATTCGCGCGACTGAGAAAAATAAACAACATATTTAACATAAATGATCTAGAAACTTTAAAAGTGTGCCGACTAGACCTCAGGAAGTAAACACAAGTGAATGCTTCTCAAATATAGAGTTATGAACAAAAAAACTTAAAATAAATATTTTTAGATTTTTGTTTGCAACCTTTATATTGCAATAAATAAATTTAGAGTTGTAAGTCTAACAAATCCGCATAGGTAAAAACCTCGTCTCAAACTTACAATTTACTTTATCTTTGGCTTGATACGGAAGCAATCGATCTTGAAGTGTTCACACATCTCTTGAACCTGGAATATAATTTGTCTATTTAAAACTTTCTTTATTTTTGTAAGTATTATTACTTACATTTTTGCAACATATCCCCAAAACACATATTTAAGGGCATTTTAAAACTACACTAAAGTCGGTTCTCTCAAAACTCCCGCGTTTTTCATTAAAATGTGAGACTTCGAGTGCATTTCATTGCGTTAGGTTAGGAAACACGAACGCATATACTACTGAAGATTTGGTTGTACAATCTATGTTTGCCTTTTTAAAATGGGTGAATAAAAAAACAATTCCTACATAAAAAAAAACTAACTTTGACAATTTTAAGGTCGATTTCCCATCACCGTGTATCATACCTTGGTCTTGTTACAATCAAGTCAGAACAAAATTCAATCAATGTACCATAGGGACTAGAAACAATAAAATAAGTAGCAATAAAAAAACTCACAACTCTAGTTCCATAGTAAATGTGCGCGGCGGAAGCATACAGGCACAAGCAGGTCAGCATGCCGACTTCCACGGCGAGCGAGGGAGACAGCCAGAGCGCTGCGAGCGTCGCCGCGCCGTACGGCACCAGCAGAGAGTTGAACCAATCGCAGCGAGTCTCACTCATTTGGGACACTATTAGGCGACACTGCAAATAATTACTTATTTGTTTACTCTTTTTTATCATAGAATACTAACTACTACCCTTTCTCTTCTATGGGTATAAAAGGCGACTAAGGATATACCTGAAAACTGACTTCACTGTCGTCATAGTTTCTACGAACTGCTTACATAAGGTTATTGTAAAGCAGCCAACACATCAACCTACTAGGCGCGCGAGATCATTTCCATCCTGAGGTGAGGACGTTAACGTCAAGCAAGAAAATTACTCGACTGTGGACGAATGCGTTGAAGTGGGGTAAAAACGGGGCGCGCTGCTCTCGGTATCGCCTTAACGTATTATTCATAAAGATACAGTAGCTTTTAAGAAGCTTTACTGGAGGTCTACTTCTCTAGTTTGTTGTATGGCAAATACGTGACATCCAGTCTAAATTGACATACGTCAGATAACTAAAATGCTCTTTAACTTTTATGAATAACAGGGTTAGAATATGAGTTTACACGATTATAGTCACTTAAAACTTGGCTGTATGGACTATGTTATTTCGCACGCTCAGAATGGAAGAAAACAACAGCGTCAAATCATTCTTCGGCAGGAAAATGGATAGAACAGCAATGGAACAGTATGTATGAAAAAATAAAACTTCTCTTCAATTTTTCCATATTTTCTAACCTTTTAAAACTTTCCTGGACTACTCCGAACATTTCAAAACCAAAATCGCTAAATCGGCCTGGCCGTTCTCGAGTTTTAGTAAGACTAACGAACCGCGATTTAATTTTATATATTTAAACTAAAAGTAAATAGTAGATAGATGATATAAAACTCAATAAATTCACAAACTCACATTAATATTAGAGAAAATAGTGCCAGTGAGAAGATAGAAGAGCCTCGGGCACGCGGACACGACGTCGTTCCCGGAGCGGCACGCCCACAGAGAACTCAGGAGCAGGAATATTCCCACGGGAACGAGCGGCCGGATCGCTTCGCGCAGGGAACGCTGCTTGCCTGTGCCGTCGCGGTACGATCTGGGAATTCATTATTTTAGTTAGTAATTTAATTGTAGATGATATGATCGACACCTCCGTGATTCAGTTTCTGACTTTGTTTGCATGTCTGTATGTATTTTGGGTATTCTCGGCCCTCGATATAGGTTCAACCTAATAAATCATAAATTTTATTGCAAACTAACCGTCTTATTCATAAAAAGTTAAAGAACATTTTATTTATTTGACGCATGTCAATTTAGACTGGATGTCACGTATTTACCATACAATAAACCTGAGAAGTAGACCTCCAGTAACGCTACTTAAAATCTACTGTATCTTTAAGGGGCGCTTATGTGCTCAGTTACTTAATAAAGTTGGTCCTTCGAGCCGGATATGGAACGATAAATTAGATTACATTTCAAGTGTGGCTTTCATCAAGAGCGAACATTGATAAGTGACTGATTGAGTCCGTCATCGCCGAAGCTTAATAGATGGGTTGCTCATGGAGGAACTGCCGGACCTGGCTCAAGCCCGACAGCGATGGAGACGTCTTGTCTTGTCTTGGCCCCAGGCTCCACGGATAAGCAACAGGAATAGAGAGAGAGGAAGAGAGTCAGATAAAAAGAGAGGAAAGAAGAAAGAGAGAATGGGATGATAAATAATGATGTATTAACTTGTAAATATTCCACAGTATGACGGTCTGGCTGGTGAGCATGGCGGACAGGTAGAGCACGGCCTCGAAGACGGCGCCCGGCGCCGCGCCGCCCGGCCGCCGCGCCCCCCACGCGCGCGGGCCCGTCGCCGCCGTCGCCAGCAGCAGCGCGCACGAGCCCTGGGGGACGGGTTCATTATAACCGACATTACACGTCAAGGTCCGGTCGCTGTGGCGTTCTGTGGGGGAGGCTTATGTCCAGCAGTGGATGTCTTTCGGCTGAAATTATGATGATGATGCTAATGATAGACGTCTACTGGTAGACATAGAGGTCTCCCCACAGATTGAAGGACAAACATTGTTGAGGGAGTTTGCCGTAATTGTGGGTTGGCGATCGCAGTGTGGCTCTTCAAGTATTTCAGCGAAGGACGCTGCTTGCTTGTCCTTTGTGCTGTTCCCATAAACCCCTTTTAGGTACGACACATATGAGAAAATACGGGATGGTAATATACACGGCCTATAAGGCCACCACGACACAGAATTATTGTATTGTTTAGTTAAGTTTAGTTTTACCGCAGCCACACCGACGCTTATACGATCTGCATGGGGAAATTTCAGAGGACCAGATCAAAAACAGATTAAAAATTTCATCCAAAATAAGGATGATAATATTTTGGTATTGCAACGACCAGGTGGTCGACGATATCGTCAGGGTGGCCGGCGAATGGTGAGAGAATGTTACACATGAAGGTACTAAATAGCGATCAATACAAAAGGAATTTCCCCAGCAGTGTGTAAATGTAGGCTGAGGGATGCTGATGATCACAATCCAATGACCACATCCAAACTTTTTCCTTTAACATTGGCGGAATTCACAAAAAAAAAGCCTTATTTTTGGTATAGACCATAGGCATGTGCTCATATTGAGTGCATATGAGTTTTTATATAACTTTACTCACAAGCATTGTAAAGTCGTATCCCCACGGCAGAAACATGACTCCCGTGTTGTACTTCTCCCAGTGAGTCAAATAAAAGTTAATGAAGATGTTCCACAACACGAAGAAGAAGCGGAGAGGACTCAGCTCATCCCTGGAAAGGAGATTAAATTATTAAAAAAAAAAAAATGCCCAAGATAACAAACACCCTGTATATTAAATACCACAAAAGCTCAGACACCACAACAAAATTTTGAATTTAGAAAACCTATTCAGATAAAAGCCGTGTCGACTTAAAGTTACATTTGCATTTATTGCACTACCAACGCTTTTCATACCCACTGTTTCCAATATTAGATCTGTATTCGATGTGTAAAAAGCACAGGTAAAAAGTTTGTAAATCATCCATTAGATTGAGTGTCATCAATCGGTCAATACTTTATTTTAGACTGTAGTCTACAGGATGATCTATGGATTGACTAAAGAAAACAGCCGGTAGTAAATAAGCGTTAAAAGTGCAATAAATGCAACGGCCGTACGCCAACATCAAATGCGGTAAAGATCCATAGTTTTTGTATAATTATTCCTCTAAATAATATTAAATTTTCTTCCGAATTACCTTCCAAATATGCTGTACAAGCATGTCGGGATAAGAACGGCCGAGTACGAGTCGAGTCCGTGGTCGAACAGCTCGCCGAGCGGGCCGCTCGCGCCCGTACGACGAGCTTGTTTACCATCGATGCCATCTAGAACAAGGAAATTCAGTCTATACTATAGTGCTTATATTGTTTTAAAATATATTTGACAGAAGAGAGATGAAGAGAAAATTGATCTTTGCAAATGGGATCCGGGACTGTACTAGCGTAGCGATGATTTGTTTTGCCTCAGGATTAAAAGCTTAAAGACATAAAACATTTCTTAAACTGACAACTTTGACGTTTATTTAACACTTGTCGACCCGGCGAACTTCGTACCGCCTACCTTGTTGTGCGTGGTTTATAAATATACCTCTTGAATGCCTTTATCTATTAAAAAAACATCAATTTCCGTTGCGTATTTTTGAAGATCTAGGCATGCATATACACAAGAGAGCGGGAAGCGACTTTGTTTTTAATATTTGATTTATTGATAATTAGAAATCTGATCTATGTTTCACTTTTATAGAAATAAAAGCTTCTTATTATATTATTATGTGCGAATTGGACGAGATACGGACGGGTACAGGGAATTATCATATCATTATAGATACCAAATTAATATAAAGAATGATTCTTGTGTTCACCAAGTGTTAAGGTTATCATAAAATGCGACATGCACGCATGACCCGTATTAAGAATTGTGGATTTCTTTACTAAGAAAACTGTTGAACTGCATCCGGGTTTAAGATACTGAACTTTACTAATTAAAAACGTTATATTATATAATAACGTTTGTTATCTGGCGTGACAGTAACACGCGATAGTAAAGGGCAACTTGTTACAAAATTATTCCTAATTTACGTTCGTTACGTTGATAAGACTAGGTCGATAAATTCAAGCGTGTTGTGATTTTACTTTATCTAAATAATTAATCTGCAATATTAATGTAGCTGCCGCGTTTGGTGCATTGTAGCTCACTATCGGAACACTACTTAGTATTGATTGTTTCCTTTCTTAATTTTAACAATTTAATGTAGGTACCTAAGGCGGCGCTTTGAGATACCTAATTAGATATTTCGTTACGAATATTTGATATTTAGTTCGCATAAAGATGATTAGGGTTCGTTTTTTTAATTTTTTCTAATAATCATAAGTCTAATAGTGCAAGTAAACGCAATTAAAGCTCTTGCTTGGCCAAGGCACACCTCGGACACTTCATAGAAGAAAACCGCGTTGCTTTGCGCACAGCAGAAACTCGTGTACGTGCACGCGTATCATGCTTGTGTGAGTGAGAGAAGACGTGCGACGCTGCGTTTTTTTTGTACTGAGCGGTAGCTGAGAGGTAACCGAGAGCGGGGGAGCTGCACTTGCTGAGGGAGGCAGGGAGTGCCCATACTCTATGTAGTACTATTTATTATACTGTGGCCAAGGTTAATTAAATAATCCTATAAGACAGATTATGCGTTTACTAGAATTTATAGCTTGCGTCACGGAACCGGTACAAAGTATTTCATTATAGAAATATTTATTTAAATGCAAATAATGTGTGTACGAACATACAGGAAATTGCAAGGGTGGAATATTGCATTTAAGAAAAGAACGTGGACGCTGCACGACCTCGCTAACAATAAACATAGTTCTAGATCGAACGTTAAAACAATACTGTAACTCCCGAAACCTTGAAAAGTTGAGGCCATGCTAAACTAGTTCTGCCCCTGAGACTTAGTTGAAAAGAAACAGACAGCACGTGCATTTTAATTTTATGTAAGTTTCAAAAGAGCACACATGAGGCAAACCCTACATTGAATCAAAGCATCGTATAAATAAACTGTGGTAACATTATACATCTAAGGTCAAAGGTTAATTGGTTAGCGAAGTCAAATTACAGGTATCAAGACTATCAAGGGCGGAGAGGGCAATCGCGTGCAGAATTGCGAAGTAATAAGCGTTTTCTAATAAGTCTAATATTTAACTACTAACATAAAATAGAGGGAAAGTAAGTTTGTTAGTAGGTGTACTTTGAATGTTATGTAGCGGATGATCTCCGGAACTACTTAGGCCCAATCTGGAGAGGCACTATGAATCTTGTGAGGGGATAATAATTTAAAACTAGTCGATAACTTTTTATAAGACAGGATTGAGGACCAATCGCTTGCCTTTTCTTATGCTATCTTTGAATAATTTTCGACTGAAAACCTGTTTTGAAATATGTCACTTAGAAATTAAGGGACCAGTTTAAAATTCGTTATATATTTTGACTGCTCCGTAGCTCAGTTGGCAGTGATGTGGACTGAGTAAGCGTGTGCACCTGGGTTCGATTTCCGGCGGGGCGAACATTGTTATGATGATGCGTAAATTGGATTTAGCGTTTAACAGGTAAAATGCGCGGACGAAGGAGCAGAGGGACCATTACCCATTAGCAAATTAAAGAAAATCTATTGAAAGCCAAGTCCGTTTTTCTTCTACAATAGAAAACACTCGCATAATTATAATGTATCTAAGGACAATGAAACAGCACCAGTATACTGTTAAGATTTTAATTATGCCACACAAGCAAGAACTTCAGTTATTGTTTGCTATAAATATAAAACAATGCAAGATTTCAATTAAGAATCAATAAGATTTATCGATAAAATTAAATTGTCAAAAGTTCTGAAATTGAATGATTCTTTATGCATTTGAAGTTGAAATAATAGTATTATGTGGTTCATTCATACTTTGCAATATTTTACCGTAGTGAACCATTAGACAACCTCTTTAGTTCAGTTGTCAGTAATGTTGAATGTGACTTTGGAGCTCTGTGTTTGATTTTGGCGGGGTAGACCTCTAAGTAATAATGATGGATATCGTTGTCTGTCTGATTCTTGGTGTGTTTTTGTATGTAATGTGCTATTAATAATATTTCTCTACAAAAACTTCAGTTTATAAATTACATTGAACCTCAACAACACTGAAGCACTTAATACTTACATGCATGCCACTAAACTACACACTACACTACTACACTATTACCACTAAAGTGTTAACAATACTTACCCAAAGTGTAAGCGAAAAACAGATTAACCGCAGAGAACGCCCAAACCCAGTTCGGTATCACCTCCTTATCTTTATTTGCATCTGTGAGCGCGTAGAAGCCAAAGTCGTAATAGGAGAACAGCAAGAAGTTTGCTACGGTGAGCAGGAAGCCGGTGAATGTTAGCAGGTTAGGCGCTACCCAGATGGGGCAGAACTGTGGACGGTTGAGTTAGGTTAGTTCGGTGCAATATGTGCATACTTTGCCTGCAGTAAAAAATCCATCTCAAATAATGGTAGCAGTAAAAGTTTATGAGATTTACTAGAGGCTGCCCCGCGGTTTCACCCGCGCAGATTTCTCATTAACACATATCCCATTTTTTCCCATTCCTATGAGAATTTTGGAAAATTATTCCTTTCTTTAGTGCTCCCCTACACTCCTCAAAGAACCCACGTGCAAAATTTCAGCCTGCTACGCCCAGTAGTTTCGGCTCTGCATTGTCTGTCAGTCAATCAGTCAGACAGTCAGTAACGGAAGAGTTTTATATATATTGATTAGTAAACTGGCAGGAGACTAGCTCATTAGTAGCTTGGCTAGTGACTGGCTGGCTAGTTTTCAAATTTCTTATTCCTGAAATGACATTATGGATGGTATCAGAAAACAATATGGCCACTAGGAACTATTGAAGCTTGCCATCAATAGGTCCTTTAGTCTAAGGTATATTAGTTTTGTAAAGGCAATACTTTACCTGGACACACCAGTTCCAAAATGGGTGCATAACATAGTTGCTGAGTATGCTTGTGTCTATAGAGTTGTACTGAAACAAAATAATATTAAATGGGATAAAATTTTATAAGTATACACAAACAAATGTTATTAAACAAATTGAATTTTGGAACAAATTTTTATCGGCTGTGGGAAAATCATAAGAAAATTGGAAAATTAACATTTGATTATTAATACCTAAATGATTTCCATATCAAATCACTAAATTGGATAACATATCTATAAAATACATTGTTGTTATATACTTACAATATGGCTTTAATATAATTACTTAGCATTTATTGAAAAAAATACTAGGACTGACCAGATTTTTTATTTTGAATACTTAATAATATTTATTTATCAACTTTCAGAGTTAAGATTTGATCTATTACAGTATGGACTCATAACCTAAATATGATAGAAAATATAATCAAATTTCTTAAATACTTTATTACATAACATCTTGTTGGGTAAATAGCCATACTAAAGGAAAATAATTGAAAAAAATATTTTAAAAACTGATAATTTCTGAAACTACTTCTAAAAGCAATCTTGAACTAGCAACAAAGGTGCAGCAAAAGCAAAAGCTAGTATATGAGGTGATTGTACTTAAGTATGTAGATTAAGTATTTTAATTTTCTATTGGGAATTTCGGAATAAAAAGTAGCCTAAACTATCCATATATATACCAAATTTACTGATGAGCTCGGATGGCTCCTTTAAATGTGGGGAAATGCACAATGGCTCCAATTTTGCAAGCTAAGTGCAGGCACTTCTCTACCCCCACAACTGAAGAAGACAGATAGACACACAGACAGAGTTACTTTCGCATTTATAATATTATAGTATGGGTGTGAAATAATGTGTCTGTCTATCTTAGGTAGAGGTACAGACAGGTACAGATACATTGAATTGTTATGAGTGATCTAGGGTGTTCTCAAGTAAATTCAACTGTTTAATAACTTTTTTTATAAGAAAAATATTTTTTTAAAAATTTAAAGGAAAATTTGAAACACACAAAGAGAAAATCAATGAGCTTGGGACTTGACAGCTGCATTGATTAGAAAGACTTAATTAGTAAGTTACGAATGAAACCAGGCAGGTTACAAAAACTATGTTACAAAAAAGATTAAATGTTCTATCTCACCTTATATCGCTCGAAACCCTCTAGCTGCTCTTTAGATAGAAATCGCGACATTTTTTAGACCAAGTTAGTTTTAAATGGTAACTGCAGACGAACTTACTCGCGAAGCATTTTACTAAGTTCTTCTGAAAATGTTCGGGCAAAACAGTACCTATTTTTAATATCCTCGTGAATTCAGTGATTTTGGCCTTTTTCATTTAATTAAAACACATCTGACCAATCAAACTATAAAATTAATGCCACAGTAGTGCACGGCACGACCTTCTCGACCGGTGGTGTCAACAATTTTGTATTTTCAATTTTTCATTTCAAGTGACAAATGAGTGATTGATTGATTGTTGTGGTTTTTATATTTGCCCATTCTGGGCAGGCAAAGAAACAGTCCATAGAACCAAATCCTCAGTAGTTTATTTCTTAGTAACCAAATATCGATCGATCAGAATAAAATGTTCTAAGATCAGAATTATTCGGAAGCGCCTTCCATTATTTCTCACTTTACTACAGTTTTCCATAAAAGGCATATTTAAGGTGGTAACTCTCGCTATGGCACGAAATTCAAATTTTTTCGTGTTTTTTATTTATTCTTGCGAAAGTAAGTTTACATTTTTAATAAAGTTTAAATGAATTCGCGTATGTAAAAAACCATCTCCCACATTGCAATACAACGTTTTTGGAAGACAGACCTACAGATTTTGTGTCTAAGGGGTAAAAGGCCAAAAAACAAGTTCTTTGAATATATTCAAAAAAAAATTATACAGCAAATTCCCAATTTTCCCGTGGGAATTCCGGGACAAAAAGTAGTAGCCTATGTCCTTTCTCAAGCTCTAGACTATCCGTGTACCAAATTTCATTAAAATCGGTTCAGTAGTTTTGTCGTCAAAGCGAGACAGAGTTACTTTCGGACAGAACACACCCCCCTGGGTACATTTGGTTGGTTGGTACCAAAGGTTGGTAGGTACATACATACATACCCAATATACATAAGAATGCAGTTCTGTTCAGATTAAAACACACAATGAAAATTCAATAATTTTCGAAAGTTTTAATCATGTTTAAATTACACACAGCCACAGAAAAAATCTGTTCAACAAATCTTTGATCTTAGGAATTTGTTTTATCACACACAACACAACACATGTACTCAAACAACAATCAATAAAGTTTTACTTTACCTTATAAACATAAACAATGGTAAGACATGGAGCCAAACAAAGTAAATATTATTAGATATGAAATATCTCAATCTAAAATAAAAAAATTAATGAAAAATTAACATTTAGAGCTTATTTCAGCTGTGATCTCCTCTCCTAAATCAATCAGCTTACGCCATAAGTCTGGTGTCAAACTAATGCCTTTCTTCCCAGGCAACATTTCACCATTCTTTTCATAATACTCGCGAATATCAACATAGACCTTTCCTTTAAACTCTCGCACTTTCACCATTTTTGTTCCTTGCAGTACCCATGTTGGCTCTTTTGCATCTGTACGGAATGAGCTTGAGCCTTTTGCTTTCTTTTCAGGGGGTTGGCGCTGAAATAAAATCGTACAAGATTCTTAGAAATTTTATTGGTGAGTTAGTAAACCATGAATGAGCAACTTCATTTAATTACAATTATTAAAGAACAGCCTTACATCGATTGGGCCCTCATCACTGTCGCTTGAAGAAGACTCCGCTTTCTTCTTATTTTTCGGCATTTTGAATCTGAAAACAAAGTTATTACCTCGTTATTAGAACTGATTGAACTTACTTACTTACAAGCAGCCTTACAAGACACGAATTGCTAGACAGAAATCAGAAATATGCTATTTATTCTTACTGCCTTCGGTAATTTCTAGGATAAAAATAAACAAGCCACGCACGCAGCCAGCAGACAATTTAGTTTTACGACAACAAAACAAAGTAAAAAAGCCCGGTGGGTGGAAATTTATTTTGAGGTTAATTTCAGATTGATTGATTGAAAAACCACAGACAAGATCCGATAACGATATTTAGCGTATGTTTATGAACGGTATTATTCAAACCGGAAGTGGAACATTTTCTTTGAGGCTTGTGTTGTGAGATTTGTTTGTTTGAGTGATTAGTGTGAATCTTGCGAATGCCGCGTGTTGCTGCCGTGCGCGCACCTTGTTCGCGCTCTCTCTCGCTGAACGCTCCAGGGGAGTAGGTACAGTGGCGGACACGATCGGCGTAACACTTCCGGTTTTTCTGTATTGCAAAATAGCTCTTGTTCTTTGGTAATACAGTCTAGGGCTGACGAAACCATAGACAAATCTGTTACGGCCTCCTAGTCCGTGACTGTACACAGTGGTGGACACGGACGGAGTTACCTCCAAAAACTTTGCGGCGGAACAAGGAATGAATGAAATGTCTAAGTTGTCCTTGTCTATGCCTTGTCTACAGTGATTGAGCCTGTTTTCAATCATTATTAATAACTCCATTTCGTCTGATTCAATCACTCATTTATTTTGAATTCAATCAATCAATATCTCTCTGTCTTGCATTTTCATTTTCAAGACAAAAAGATGCGAGATAATTTTTTTCTAAAATTTTGAAATTTAACTTGATAACTATCAGTGACTTGCTGTGTTTGCATCAACGGCCACATTTGGGATGCAATACAATTAATATTTGCAGTGCAATACAATTAATACTGTGAAAACCGTTGCTGTTACTGCCGTGGACTATTCACAAACGAACTCAGAATGGCTGAGTATTTAGCCGCTATTTTTGGTACTGAAAAGGACAAGTAAGTGAAATATTAGTATTACATATTCGGTTTCCACTATATTGAACATCATTAGTCGTATATATTTAATTTCCTTGTTTTGTACCTATTTGGAGGTTATGTATGAGTTACCAATGACGCTGTCGTTGATCCCGTTTCTTATTCCAGGGTAAACTGTTCCTTTTACTTCAAAATCGGAGCTTGCCGGCACGGCGACCGCTGCTCCCGCATCCACAACAAGCCCACCTTCTCTCAGACGGTTTTACTACAAAATTTATATGTAAACCCACAGAACTCAGCGAAATCCGCTGATGGAAGCCATTGTAAGTTAATTTTTATCTATGTATTGATTTTTTGCTTAAATATCAACAAGAATACAACAGTCAAGTAGCATTATTTTCCAGGTCGCCTTGAGTATTGTAGTATAGAGGAGCCCATCTTTTAGTAACAATGCTTGAATGCTTAGTTAGTTGGCAATAAGCCTTGTAGTATTTCAATAATAAAGGTTTGCTAATACTATATTAATTGCTGTCTTTGTAGTAGGGCTTCTGAAACAGATTCAGGATTTTCTAGTGTGTAGGGCACACAGCAGTAAAACCAATGTTAAACAAAACTTGAAATAGCCAGATTTGTACTTGATTAGTTAAAAAAACCATTGTAGTTTACCAAAATCTACTTTTAACACTTAATTTATGATACCATAATCACAATCACTTCTGTTCCAGTGGTTGTGGCAAACGTCTCCGATGAGGAGATGCAGGAGCATTACGACAACTTCTTTGAAGATGTGTTTGTGGAATGTGAAGACAAGTATGGAGAGATTGAGGAAATGAATGTCTGCGACAACCTTGGTGATCATCTTGTTGGCAATGTGTACATCAAGGTAAGAAATTAACTTATATCTTTTAATCATTTTAAAAATTTTTTTCTTATTTTTATTTTTTAGGGTTCTATAGTGTAAATTTTGTTTGCATTATAGATGGTAATAAAGATTTGTGTATGTTTATGTCTAATTTAATTAAGTATACTGTTAAATTTGCTACTTACTTTTAATTTTTTTATAATATTGTCAAAATTTACTGTTTGAATGACATTTCTTTATTCTAATCTAAATTCATTATAAAAATAATCTGACAAAATGCAAACTTACCCTAAAACCAATTTTTATTTAGCAATAAGTATTGATTGATTGATTGAAAGATTTATTCCATGTTCCAAATACATCAAAACATATAGGTACATTTTATAAACTTAAGTAGGTAGGTATAACTAGTGACATGAATTATTAACATAATATGTACAAACTACACTGTACAAACACAATCCAGTTTTGATGTAGCTGCGACACAGAAAGGGCTCTGACTCAGCATATGCTACAGGATAATATAAGAAATACTATCCGCAGCGGTACTGGCAGAAATATATCATTCTGCCAGTACCCCGACAGGCAACACATAAATGCACACGTCCCGGTATTTTACATATAAATAAATATAAGTATAAATAAACTTAAGTATTAAAGCTAACAGTGAGGAAAAGGGCCAATTTATAATATATAATTATATATGTATACCTAACATAAATAATACTTATATAAAAGGTGTAAGTAAATATATAAAAATGTGTGTTAGGAATTTATATGTGTACTTAAATGGAACAACTACTAAAATAATAAGAATAAAAAATTAAATATGAAGACAAGGAAAGAATATAATAATAAAAATTCAAGTAAAAAATTGGTACCAGTAATTAATTTAACAGTAATTAAAGTAAACAAATTGAATGTTAAAAATTTACCCTTCTGTTTGTTAAGAAGATATTGGAGAAGTTTTCTTTTAAAAGTAAATTTGACACTCATTATATTTTTTTTTGTTTAATACTCAACTCGTCCAATGGTCCAATCTAAACTATTAATGTGTGTTAAGTGCAATAAAAAGTAGACTAAATTAATGAATTGAGTTGTCTCCGTAAAGTTCCGTCGCGAAGAGGACGCGGAGAAGGCGGTGAACGAGCTGAACAACCGCTGGTTCGGCGGCCGGCCCGTGTACGCCGAGCTGTCGCCCGTCACGGACTTCCGCGAGGCGTGCTGCCGCCAGTACGAGATGGGCGAGTGCACGCGCTCCGGATTCTGCAACTTCATGCATCTCAAGCCCATCTCTCGGGAGCTCCGCAGGTCTGTACAACAGTGCCATCTGTCTCTTTTCACCGCTAATTCTCTGATGGATATTTTTGTTTAGGCAAATAAGCGTTTGTCAAACAGACGGCGCTTTAGCTCTAGCCATCGATATTATATTATGATACTTTCTTATCTAGAAACTAGGGTACCATACATTATCTGATGCCGGGCGCTCCCTGTGACAGGGTCAACGTAAACACGTTTGACAAGCATTGTTTACGCTGGCAGTTTTTTTGCTTGATTTTGTATGGCCACTTTATATACATAGTTAGTACCATGTCGATGGTAGGTAGCGCTCTAGCGCGACGCAATAGCAACGTCTGTTTGACAAATCCTTTAGTTAGGTATGTACCTTACCATCCAAGGGGTCAAGTTTCTTAGCTCGTAATTGTCTTGTTAGGGACTACGTTAACATTTCCGATTTAACTTAGGTAATTTCTGTTGCTCGCCCAAAGAAAACAGCAATGGTTAACGCTTACAAGACAATTTACTTAATCGTTTTTTGTTAATAAACTTGACCCCATCGATCAATGTGCAATTTCAAACCATAGGGAGATTTGTTAAACATAGTGTAAATTTGCAGGTACCTCTACTCGCGCGGGCGCAAGCCGGGCGGCGGCGGCGGGCGGCGCCGCTCGCGCTCCATCTCCCCGCGCGAGCGCCGCCGCCGCTCCCGCTCGCGCGAGCGCCGCATGCGCGAGAACCCGCGCGCCTCGCGCTCCGGACGGTACTGACAGGGGGCTGCGGGGGCCGCGGGCGCCGCGCCGGGGGCCGCGCCGGGGGCCGCGGGGAAACGACAACGCAACTGATTTGGCGGTTTCAGACTGGCGTTTTTTCTGCACGTATACGCTCGTTTTCCCATACATTACGCACTTCAAAACTGGACTCGCGTAAACGGGCATATTTCGGCGTGTTTGCTTGAACCTGTAGGGGTGTCTCTCGCAGCTTAGACTTAGAAGCTTGTCGACGCTCGTACGGTACGAGTTGCGCGTGTGCCAAAAGGTGAGCCTGCATGCGCTTCCAAAAACGAGCTTATAGGCGCGATTAAAACGCTAGTCTGATACCGCTCCCTGTGGCTGTTCTGTTACCTCTACCGCTCGGTACTCGTACTCGTGGCGTGGATGCGTGGACTCTTAGATTATGTGTAATGTAATGTTTCCTTGGTAATTTAGTTTATGTGTTGTAAAACATGTAAATTTACTTTTAAGACGGATAAGAAAGAAATAAATGTTGTACAATCTCTCCTTTTTAAAATAAAAACCGATTCTACAAAGTGTAAAATGGTTTCCTTGATTATTCTATAACTGCAGCTTGATCTATTTGAAGAATTACCTAATCATTGAATAAATACCCATGTAGAGTATGTAAAAAAATCAATAAGTTTTGCTCTTGGAGAATGTAGTTCGGCAACGATACAGGGGGGAGTATTTTCACAACTCTAAAATTCGCTAGCGATTTGTCCCGGCTTTACTCCAGGAAATTACTAATTAAATTACCCATAAATATTCCGTAAAGAATTAGCTAACTGACTGTGAAAACTTTGCCAAAATCTGGTTGGTTTAGAAATTAGCAGTCATAAAGACAGACAGAGCTATTATTAGATTGAATAATGTATGAAATAATATTAAATGGGTGTTTGTAACTCGTATATAAATTTGTGTTGTTGTATTTGAGTATCAATGACGGTTCCATTACTATCTAACAAAATCGATTTCCAGTAAATAGTAAGTACTTACTGAACTTAACTAATTTTTTTTTTTTTACTACTGTAGTTAAAACTCCGTATAATTTTTTTAACTTTTATTTTAATTGTAAGAGCCTTAACTAAGAATAAATAAGGAAATTTAAAAATAACTCTTTGTTTTTGACTTTAAAAGCCTACAGTCTTTTTAATACTAATAACAATAAAAAAAATACATACAACATCAACATTTACTTACAAGTAGGTAATTTAAGTACTTTTGATGTCTTCTGTGTGTGGGCAAATGCCTTGCGTAAGGATACAGGATGTTATCAACCAGAGCGTGTATTTTAATTTATTAACAATCATTATTAAAGACAATTTAATTTAATTTACTTTACAATTTGAATTGATTTCGAACAAAACTTAAAAAATGATAATCAATACCTACCCAAATAATTATTTATTAAATTAATATTACAATCACATCCTGTATTATTTACACTGGCCCTGTATAATTTACACTGGCTTTTAAAAAGCCTAGAGTGCATTATTTTAGGCATCACAAAAAATATATTATCAAGCCGACTGCACTGAAACCGTGTAACAAATTACATTTTCGTAACTGGTTTTGAATCTATTAGTTTCTGTGAAAAAAATGAATTAAGTAGGTACTATATATGTTTCATTATGAAGAGGGCCCTACTTAATATATCAAATTAATCAGGCACTAAAATATAATGCATCTAATACACATCGAAAAATAGTAAGTTAAACATCTATCACAATGGTGTTTTCTATTAATTAATTAATATTTAATACCTATACTTTATAATGTTAGTATATAAGTTTAAATATTATATGTCGGTAAACGTCGCGTAATGTTGCTTCGTGCAATCATCTACCGCGATTAAGCGT
The DNA here is from genome assembly GCA_951802225.1 of Euspilapteryx auroguttella. NCBI lineage: Eukaryota > Metazoa > Arthropoda > Insecta > Lepidoptera > Gracillariidae > Euspilapteryx > Euspilapteryx auroguttella. Next base: position 3,730,276 of record OX637652.1, on the reverse strand, counting down.
GAAACAACAAAGAAGTTAACAACAATTATTTTATAAGATTTTTTAAATTTTCGAACCCGCGACAGGGCAAGGACTGAATACTTACGGAAGCCAAAAATTAAATTTAATCAATTTCCGCCTCAAATGTCAAGTAAGTAAGTACTGCTATTTTGTCGACCAGTGAACTGGCTATCGAAAATTGACTGTTATTCGACTGCGGCTAGAAAAAAATTGTTTGTTACTTTTATCTCTTCAACAAGTAAGTACAGTGGCGGACACGGTCGGCGTAACACTTCCGGTTTTTCTGTATTGCAAAATAGCACTTGTTCTTTGGCAATACAGTCTAGGGCTGACGAAACCATAGACAAATCTGTTACGGCCTCCTAGTCCGCCACTGTACAACGTCTAAGAAAGGGTTTCCACTCTTGTGAGGTAGGTAATGTAGTTAAAAACTTTGTTAAAAAAAAAGTTGTCAAATTGTGCCCTGTCCTGCCACGCGCCTATGTACCTACCTATAGGCATATACCTTATCTAACTAACAAACTCAATAGTTTAATTTAATTTCAGGAACATCTAAAATAATGTATAATAAGTAAGCACATATAGTATTCAAATTAAATTGGTTAAATGAAACTGCTAAAATCCGTTTAAAGCCGCGTAGCCAGTTCCTCTTCACCATACACTTCGTCCCAAAATTGTGCGTTTTGGTGAATGTTGACTTCTGATCTTGGAGTCACGTTGATGATGAAGCAATGCTGGTCAGCGTCTGTGAACGGCTGCCACTCTTCTACGTCAGGTATTGATGGATTACTGCAATAAGAAATTATCGTTAAACACCTTGTAGAATAGATATCAGTGATTCTGACGAAAAACATACGCGTGCTATACTAAGCTATAAGTCTAGTTTTCATATCAAGTAAAGGTATAAAACAAATCTTTATGATGGATGGGTGATGCCTTGCTAAAACTCCGTTGTTTTATGACTGAGTAAAGGCTGACATTCACAGTCTCTCACAGTCGTGTCGCAGCTCGATCTCGCACTCCAAAGTGTCAAAAATATTGTTACTTTAAATCGTTCTCCGCTCCAAATTGGTATACATAGTCGAGTTCCAACTTCGTGACATTGAAACATATTTTTAAACCCCCAAAATTTATTAATTAAAAATCAGAATTTTTAAACAGTCTTTCTTGTATTATTTTCCACCAACCCCCTTTCCCGCAAATTTTTGACCACCCCCTTTATTTTCCGTAGTTGCCACTAGATGGCGCTAGTTAGTAGTTCTATCAACGTTAGTGGTGGCAAGCAAGGGCGCCGCCGACACCTTTTTTTTTTTTTTAGGCGGGGAAACTCCTAACGAGTACCCTGCAGCCCCGGGGGGAGACGCAGGGTTATGTGGGGTTCGGGGCGCCGACACCTGGCTGCGGCGTCGTCGGAAACAATATGTTCAACGGAGTATAAGACGGCGTGAGCCAGGATAATCAGTGTACTCGGGAACAACTTGTCAGAGTATCATACTCGCTCGACCGAGTAGCCTCCAAACACTGACTGTGAATGTCAGCCTAAGACCACGGACGAAAGTTAATAGCCTATGCTAAGATCTTTACACATTAGTTAAGTGCGCAATTAAATAATAAATATCACATACAAGCCTTTAAATTTTTAAAGCCGATAAACACATAGAAGACTGTAAAATAGATAATTAAACTCACCCAGTCTTTGCAAAGTTAGTCCACATTGTGACCATCAGTTCAGAAACCTTCGAAGCCTCCGTCGACATCGGCTCCGGCAGATTCAAATAAGATTCCTTGAACAAGTAGTGGACTTCATCAGCATGACACACTCCCACCACATTTTCCATGTCGTATCTCTTCTTCATGAAATTTCTTTCGGTTTCAGCTTCAAATTTGTACAAGTAAACCGGCGAAGAGTTACCATTTGAAGCGTATCTTCCAAACCTTCGTATGTTGTAAGAGAAAAAGGTGTCAGTGTAAAGGTCGACCAAGTTTTGCATGCTATTAGGCGTGATGTGGCCATTCTTGAAATAGTGGCTGCGTATTGACTCGTCTACTTCCTTCACCATTTCTGGGGACCACTTTAGTTTTATCTCTCTTGGTAGTAAGGCCCCGGATGTCTCTAAGAATTGGCTGATCTGAGGGTAGTTTTTAGCAATTTCTATTCCCTCACCGGAAGTGTGACCTAGGATCAGAGGTACGTCTGCTATCCGGCCTTGCTTCACCAGCTCTGGCGGTGGTTCCGTGATGAAATGTTCTCCTGAAAGATCTCTATTTTCTATCACTGGTCCGAAAAGGATACTGTCGCTCATGTCATATTTCGAATTCAGAGGTGGTAGCTTGAGGTTCACCAACGAAGACGCTGGAACTGTCTTAAGAAAATCTAGGAGCTCCTTCGAGTCTTCGGTATCCTTTCCTAACAGCCTACCAAGTTGGAATGCACGTTCTTTTCCGTAGAGACCGTAGGCCCAATCGTTAATGCAGACTCCGCTTTGGCAGATAGCCTTTTCGAATAAACCTTCGCTCATCCCAGAAACCAGGTGGTAGCTACACGATGCTGCTCCTGCACTGCATCCGAATATGGTGATATTGTTGACATCGCCTCCGAACGCTGATATGTTCTTCTTAACCCACTTCAGCGCAGCGACCTGGTCTTTCAAGCCAGCGTTGCCTGGCACTTCATCTATATCCAAGCTTAAGAAGCCAAGTACTTCTAAACGGTAGTTTATAGTTACTAATACGACGTTGTGCGCCATGAAGAATTCAGGGCTGTAGTACTCGGAATTGCCAGATCCAGTGTAGAATGCACCTCCATGGATCCAGAACATGACCGGTCGCGGTTTTCCAGAGATGTCAGGAGTGTACACGTTGAGGAAAAGACAGTCTTCGCTTCCTTCCTCTAAGGTTTGGAGACGGTCGTTAAACTGAGGACAGACGGCGCCGTGCTGAGATGCGTCGCGGATTCCTTCCCATGGCTCCGGTGGTTCTGGGGCCTGGATGGATAAAATTCATTAGGCAGGCAGGTTACCATCGAACAGAACGCCTGTCCAAAAAAACGTCACGATCGTGGCGGGACTTTTGTATCGTCTATTATTATACATTACGCACTTTCGTTTTAAGATGTAAAATTGTGTAGGTTTTGTTTTTTACCTGAGTAAGTAAGTTTGTACTTAAGTACTTATACTTTAGTAGGTTAGTACTTAGGTGCCTGACTAATCAAATTAATAAGTGTTATCGAGGGATTTTATTAAATCTAAGTAAGTATATATTATATAACTATATTTTTTACACTAAGTATAGACTATTGGCGACTTTATCGGTTAAAGTTATTAAAACCAGGCATAAGTAAGGTAGATAACGTAAGTAGTAATATTAACTGTTGCCATATTTAATTTAGCTCACGACACGATCGATCTAATTACACACAGATGTTTGGCACAGCTGCATTATATTTTTTTTCTAAAAATCTGCAGTTCCGTTCCGTATATACAACAAACCTTGAATCTGAGCTCTCCAACAGGTGGCTTTGCGTATGGTATACCCTTGAAGGCCAAGTAACTCTGGCCTTCATCAGCTCTACAACTGATTCCTTGCAGCTGACCCTGTTCCACAGTGACCACTGCCATTGTCATTCACTATAACAATAAATTTCATAAGGGTTTGATTGCACAATTTCGAAGTATTGTATCTGTTAATTTAAATTTGATCGTCATCTTCTGGGACTGATTTTTCACACGTTTTGGCGGGAAATGTTAAAATACATTGCCGCTTTTTTTTCACGATAACTTGGGCTGGAAACAGGAAACAATTTAAACAATGCGCACTTTTATCTGGTTATAAAACGATTCATGAAATTATTAATTTACTTCCGCATTTAGTTAAGTCAGAGAGTAGGTACAGGTGTATAAATGATGGTGCAACTTGGTACAGCGCCAATTAACGAATGACTATCTTTCTTTAGATTTTCATAACATAATCTTGCGTGGTGATGACTCAAAAGCCACGTGTTCTTATGAAATCCCGGCTACCAGTGGCGAGACAAAGCGGTTGTTTGTGGGTATGCTGCGACTAGTTTGAATCCCGGCTGTAGCATACAATACAATTATTTTACTTAGGTAACTTACTTATAAATATGTTTTATTTACAAAAGGTGTTTAAAAATCAAGAAGTGCCTAGATTATCGTGTTATGGATATAATTGTGAGACAGCAGTGTATCAGTACATAGAGCTTAGTAAGCAAGGATGTACGACGTCTAAATGTAAGTAAGGTAAGTAAGTAGGTATTATGAGTTTTTTATTGCAAAGATAAGGTTAATTTTAGTCATTCCTGTTCCATCCTGATATAGGTACCTATTGTAATCATATCTGGGGTTCATACACTAATGATAGGTAGATAAAAAGCTTGATGGAACATATATTCCAACTGAAAAAAATTAACTTAAATAAACTACAGTCGGACATATCAGAAAACCAATCGTTTACTATGTAGCGTAACTGAAGTAACGCTAGCATGGTTAACCTTGACCTTTGAAACATCAATACTTAATTCCTATGCGCCTATACGATTAAATCATATATGGGTACAATTTTATAAGTAACATCTAGCTCTTCTTTCTTAGGTAGGTAAGTTGTTACTTACTTACTTATCTTTCAGTAAGTATATAATATAACTATAGGTTTATTTATAATAATTAGTCGTTAGAACTATTATATGTAAGTAAGTATTGTAACTACGGACGAAATAGTACATACTTTTTTAGATTACAACTCTAAACCTAAACGAGACCTAACTTCTACATAGATTTAAAAACGGAAAACGAAATGCTATCACTTTATGTAAGTACGTAAAGGTGCATGCACTCACCGTCAATACCTTACACCTTACACCAGAACCTTGACTCAGTATCGTTTATGGTTTGTTGTTAAAATCCAAGAGCTGAATCAGCTGATGGAACCTATAGTGGCTATTGATTTAACGCTTGAAGTCTCCACTGCGCATGACTGGGCCCACATTCGGGACCCAAAAATACACAGAATCCAATGGCTGTGATTCTGTGATCTTAAATTTAACCTTCTCTTGAATTGTGCTCAAATATTACGTAATATAAAACAATAGTCTTGTTAGATATCATTTATTTAAGTAAATTAATTCAGTGCCGAGAAAGATAAGATTCAGCATGGGCAACATTCAGAACAGCGAGAAGCAGTCGAGGACTGGCAAGTCACCAGCCAAGTCTAAGAACTTTATCAAAAATTTAAACAGGAAGTCACCGGGCAGTAAGAAGAGGAAAAGGAACGAGAGCCGCGAAACGGTCGACCGGACACCCGATTCCGAGGCAGATAGCGTTTTCAAATACGCTCACCGGAGCGTGGTAACGGGTTCCGTGGAGCGGTCACCGACCCGTGACTTGAGCGCTTCAGTTCTCTCTGACGCTCCCACGCCGCAGGTCGAGCTAAACCTCGCCTTTTTGGACCTCGATACTGGCCACGAAATGCCGCAGGACACTGTGGAAAAAGAAAAAGATGACAGGAGTGACAGTTGCGAGAGGGGCGATGAGGTTATGGGCGCGTTTTTTTCGAAAACCGATAGCAATGAGTGTGCTGATGAGTTCCGAGAGAACAGGCTGAAGTCTTGCCCAGGGACGACGTCCTTCACTCTCTCCAAGCACCGCAAGGTCGAGCTGTCGCCTGCGGTGCTGGAGCCGACGTTGCTTGATGATGGTAAGTGTTCTGCCACGGCTCTATCACACTATTACCAGAAACTACATTATTCTCATATGACCCACGATTTGTTCAAATTACTACTTATTCGCGATCTCAATTTTGCTTCCGACTAGCAAAGAAGCTCAATATTTATTTACAAGAAGTTTACAAGTTAACATTGCCTGTGGCAGAAAATGCTGAAAGTATTTGTTTAGTCGCTGAATGACATGCGCGACGCGCGACAAAATTGTTCAAACGCTCGTTGTTTACAAACTCTAGCGTATAATGCGCGAATAATGTTAAGCGCGCTTTCATTTTTTTTTGCTATAAGTATTTAATCTTTAGTTTTTATTTACTACTTATGGATGTATTTACTCATATCTATTGCTAAATATTTTGTTTTTCTTATTATAAACAAATAAAAAGTTCTTACATGTATGGTAAGCATGGAATTATTATTGTTATTTAAGGCGATTGGGTGCAATACTAGCGCCACTTCGATAAATAATTAATATCTTCTAAACCATGGCCGAAATCAAAATTAAGCGTCTTTGATTCCCTTGAAGATAATCTTGCTTAGAATTTAAAGGCTCGTTGTATAGAGGATAATGATCTTAGAAATATTAATTTTGGCCACATTAGGCAACAAACCGTTTATTCCTTAGACTTAAAACCTCAAAGCTACACAACAGGGCCTTAAAAATTCTAAGCAAGATTATATAGTGAGTCAAAGACGCATATTTTTGATTTTAGCCATGTTAAGAAGATAGTAAGTAATTATTTATTGGAAGTGGCGCTAGTTTCGCACCGTGTAAGCCCTTAATAAGTTTAGGCTGCGCTCAAACTTAAACCTCTAGCTAGAGTCTATGCTCTAATAGCGTTAGGTGTTCCGAGTCTCATACACTTATTAATAATGTCCTGCCTTCCTACCTGTCGACTACACAGGTAGGGCATTTCATAATTCAATAATAAGTATTACAAAAGTATACTACGAATTATTTAACTTTAAAGTAGGTCATTGATGATTGAGGGATGATGAGAAGTTTTACTAAGTGATTAGGTATCCGTAATATTAGTACGAGTCACAATCTAACAATAGAAAATATACTTACATAGTACAGTAAAGTTAGTTTATTTTAGTACTTACTAGTAGGTAAGTATAATTAAACTTTGTTTACCAACAAGTGAGTTAACTTATGTCGCATTTTTTGAGTTTATTTATACTCAAAAAATGCGACATAAGTTACCTCTACTGTGCGCACGCTCGACATTAAAGATGCAAAAAGAGGTTACAATATTATGAGGAAAGTAGACCATCTTACACGTATAGAGTTTTTTTGTGCAACTTACAAAATAGTGAGTTATGTATATTGATGATGATTCGATCTATTTAACTTAAAGGGACAGACAGACACAGGAAGCAATTTGGTCTTTAACTTCAACCTAGATATACTTACTTTTGCATTCGAGATGCCCTTAAATTACTAACGTAATTTACTTTCTCTTTCTGCCGCTCTACTAAGCACATATTTTTATTAATTTCGTAGCCTACTATATTTTACCACTAAATTATTAAATCATCGTCATCAGGGTCATCAGAGCACCATCATCGTCGTCCAGCCAGCGTGAGCGACGTGCCGCAAGACTCCAACGTGCTCCGTAAGGTCGCCTCGCTGACCCTCGACAAGCTGTCAGAGACCAGGGTGGTTAGGCCCAAGTTTGTGCCTGAGAAGCTGGACTTTCAACGTCTCGAGAAGTTTGAAGGTGAGTTGTAGAGATGAGATTGACTTTGACCTTGGGCATTTGGGCATAGATAAAAATAATATTTCTATGCCATCCGCTCAAAAAGTTGACTTTTTGAATGTGTTCAGTTGTAATGTTCCTTATTATTCACATGCGGTTTATTAGCCAGTCAATTTCCATACATTCTTTATTGTCCTCTGGGCAATTATGATGCATAGGTAATTGTATTATTATTACAAAAATAAATGATTGGTTGAATTGAAGTGGGTTTTAAAACAAGATTCTTATTATTAGGTTAATGAATTAATTAATAAGCTACTGATTAGGTCAGCAAATTTAGGTATATACAATTGTTCTGATTTTTTAGATGTGAATTTTCTCGTCGGATGTAATAAAAAGCAGTATAATAGGTATAACTACTGCTTGTATATTAAACGAGTTATTCTGCCGTGGGTGAGATTACAATTAAAACCCTCGCTTGTTCAAGTTTCAAGTCGTTATTCCCTCACTATATACTCTCGGGAATAAACCCTTGAAACTCTCTCAGCGCTCAGGTTTTAATAGACTACCCCTTATTGATAATCATCACTTTACACCCTACTTACTACTTTTTTCTTGCTGGATGAAAATAAACTTTTATTAGTTACAAGCTGTGCCCCGCAGTGTTACCCGCGGTATATTAGGAAGATTTTATTGTGTTTTAACAGGAAAAATAGTTAATCGGAAAGATTATCGCTTAAGATATCCTAACCTTTAATATATATTAGTTTGTAGGTATGAACCTATAAATAAAATAAAACTGGCGACCGACCTGCCGTTCACTTGCTTAGTTAGAAGATTTTTTTTTAGAGTTTAAAGAACCCTAATCCGGTTACATATAAGTAAGTAAGTACTTACTTAGTTAATTGTTAATTGATTTGACTTTATAAATTACTATCACTCAAACCATTTCATTCACAAATAACTTCGGCCTTCGTTTGTTAGATAACAACGATAACTTTGTGCCGGGTGACGATTGAACAAACACATTAAGATTAAAAAAAAAAGAAAGAAAAAGAAAAAGAAAATGTTTATTTACAGCAACACACACATACATAAAAAATACATTAGAAAATACATTTACAAAACAAAAATTAAAACAGTAAATATAACTCAAATAAAAAATAAAACTAAACATGTTGTATGTGTTGCAGTTGCCGTAAAATGGCACCGACTCAGCATATGCTGACGGTTTTCACCGATTGATAATTTCTTATCATATCAACGATTATCTACATGAGTATAATATGTAGGTATGTGTTACATTTTTCTTTCCAATCGTTTGCAATTATTTTAACTCTTAGTCAAAAAGTATTAAGACTCAGTATCCTATTTACATGAAACTCTTGTTTGAAATATCATGAAAAAATATTATATAAAGGCAGATACGTGACTCGACTGAAATATACAATTCAGTCTATCCGTAATGCAGCTCTCGGCCGGTCGTGTTCACCACAGCTTAACAACGTTAGAAGACTTTAGTTATACAAAGTTTGTGAGTCAAGAAACTGCTACAAAAGTGGAGGATATCGTCACTGTGCTAGGGCTGCAGTATCGAAAAACCCAAAGCAGGGGAAAACAAAATAGAAAATGGGCTGTATTGTCAAATCAACTTTATTTAAAGAAGAATTTAACTTCTCAACGTTCATGGGCTGTAGTTCCATTTTTTATTCGTAAATTGAAAATCATGTTTAAAAGCAGCAGTGAAATAAAAATGTTTGTAGTTGTGAATGCAGTAAGTCGAACTGAGTTTGCCTTTGATTTTATAAAAGGCGTTGTGAATATTGACTTTTTCTACAGTGCAATGATAGAGTTTGATTTTCAATGTAAGTAAGTTGATATAAGCGTTAAAATAATAATCTCTTTTATATATAATACTCATTGAAATGAGAGTAGGGTGATGGCCTCACATTCACATTTCAATGATCAACAAGACAAGGGGCCGAGTTTTGGCATAATCGATCAATCATTTAGAACCGCCTTCTTTTATTCGCCACAAACAGCCACGGATAACTAGACTTAACTTTCTATAGAAGAAACAACAAGTCCAACATTTTCACCTCGTTTGAAAAAACGCGCCAAAAATTAATATATAATTTTTTTGACGTCATTGTCAGTCAATCTGTCAGTTATAGCTTCGCTTCAATTAAATTTGGAATTATTCTCATCTCAAAAAAGGCAAAAAGGCAAACAAATGTAAATTTGATATAATATATTTTCTTATCTTAGAAAAACTAGTTTTATAGCCTTGTAACTACGTAAAATAACGACTTTTAAAAATTGACCTTGCGCAAATCCTGGTTCCAGGTCAGATGCTGTTAAACTGGTTTCTGTGCACGACTGAGAACAGCATCCAGAAGAGTTTTCTGAGCTCTCAGGACTTGAGGAACCTTGTGATTCAGTTCTGCACTAATCTTCTAGCCGCGGGGGCTCTCAAACAGATCTCTGATAAGGATGCACCTATGGAAAATATATTCAAGGTTGGTGCATTTTTTGTAAAGAACTAAGAATACAAACTATAAGTCCTAACCTAGGCACGGGTATCTAAGTGGGTTTTCATTTTTTTTGTAAATTTATTTTTAAGATTTACTTATGGATTATGATAGAAAGTTGATGTGCTACCCGCCAGCAGCTGGCTGCAGTAGTTTAAGGCAGTCAAAAAAATAAATAACCCTATACTTATCTATGAAAATTATTACATTTCTGGTATGGGTATTCTGTAATTGTTTATTTATAAGTTTTTAACTTTTCAGCCAAGTCTAATGTACTACTGGGCACACACAGAAGCTCCCATGACTCAACCAGTGACGCCGGGACGACTACAAATGTCAAAGTGGCCGCCAGACAAAGATCTTATTTCACATGATACAACAATGGGCTACTGCTTAGAGAACAACAAATTTGACAGTCAAAACAATAATGAAGATATTAATGACATAAATGAAGCTAAAACAATTATAGCTCAGCTACGAAACAGGTTAGGTGAGCTGGAATATCAACTAGAAAAATACAAATTAACATCCCAAATTGAAGCACTAAACAAGAACATAGAAGACTTCACAATAAATACAGATCTAAAGGACAAACAATTAGAATTAGTAAGCAAAGAAACACAAACATCCATAGATAGCAATTTAGTTAAGACAAACAATTCTGTGATATCAATACCTGTAAAAGATACTGAAATGAAAGAAGTTAGTGATGTAAATAGTGTAGAATTAAGTAGTGCCAGGACAAATGTGCAGGAATGTAGATCTGATAATGTTGAGAATTTTTGTAAATTAAACAAGAGTAGAGAGTGTGAAACAACAGCAGCAAATCAAGAAACAAAACTACTCGAAAATGATTTGAAAACAGCAGAAGCAACACAAGAAAATGTAGAAGACAAATCAATATCTGACATAACAATAGACAAAAGTTCTTCAGAGTTGTCATTTAAGAGCTCATGCATGTCCAATGAACTGACAAATAATGAACATCCTGACGAGAAAACCACTGACGTTTTATATTTAAGTCCAAATGAAGATATTCAAAAAACAGATGAAAGTTCAAAACCACATTCAACAACAGAGATACTTGTTGATGATGCTGAAATACCAATGTTGTTGATCAAGGAACCTAAAACTATACAAGATTCACCTAAATCTGATACAGTCAAAACCCAAAAATTTAAATCAAAGGCGGAATCCCCTATAGATGTGAAGAAAGACATTGTTGGGAAACAAAGCTGTGCTAGTCAACAAGAAGATTCAGCTGTCACATCACCATCGGCAGGAGCTAAAGTTCTATCTCAACAACCAATGCCATGCAATGTGGTGCCACCACCTCCTCCAATGCCAGATTTGGGACCAACACCAGCTCCATTGCCTGACATGATGCCACCTCCACCACCACCTCCAATGCCAGATATGGGGCCACCTCCACCACCACCTCCAATGCCAGATATGGGGCCATCTCCACCTCCAATGCCAGTTATGATGCCACCTCCACCTCCAGCTCCAATGCCAGATATGGGACCACCACCACCGCCAATGCCTGGGATGGGTCCACCACCACCGCCAATGCCTGGCATGGGCCCACCACCACCGCCTCCCATGCCTGGTATGGGGCCACCACCGCCTCCCATGCCTGGTATAGGTCCTCCGGCACCTCCAATGCCTGGTATGGGTCCACCACCACCGCCAATGCCAGGCATGGGCCCACCACCACCTCCCATGCCTGGTATGGCTCCACCACCACCTCCAATACCAGGAATGGGTCCACCTCCGCCGCCTTCTGTCCCGGGAGCGGCACCTCCGCCCCCGCCGCAGGGCTACCAACCACCTCCGAGCGGTCCGCAGCCCTTCCCCGCTCCGCCTGCTGGAAGTTGGTGTATGCAGAGAGCTAGTAAGTTTGTTTTTACATTATTAGCATTTTTTATGTTTATCAAACATGTTTCTATCTAAAAAAAAAATGCTTCAAACTCACACGATCTAATTATTTGACAAACACATAAATAGGACGAAAATTTTGATCGATTACGATGCACTTAAATTGGTATCTGCCCTCAAGTGTGTGAATTTTTCCTTGATAAGTAAAGCCTAGATATAGAAGATTTGTTGTGATTCTAAAAAAAACACTGGGAATGTAATTTATGTAAGAATAGAACTGCATAAATGTTTGTACAACAAAAATTAATTTCTTTTGCAGCATTAAGAAAAACCCCAATAAAGCCAGTGGCTCCAATGCGACCACTGTACTGGACGCGTATACTGGCGCCGCCACCGGTGGTTCAAGAAGACACAGTTGACCACAAACCTCTATGGCTAGAAATCGAAGAGGCTAAACTTGACAATATAGACGAATTTGCTGACCTCTTCTCTAGGCAAGTTGTCAAAGCACCAGTTAAAAAAAAAGTGGACGTCGTAACAAAGATCAAGCCAGCAAAGATATTGGACAACAAGCGGTCACAGAATGTTGGGATCTTGGCACAAAGTTTGCATGTTGAATTTTCGGAGATTGAGAATGCTATTTATAATTTTGACATGTCAGTTGTGAGTTTGGAGGCGTTGCAGCAGATTTATGAGTTGGTGAGTTTTATAGTTTTTTAAAGTTTAACTTAAAGTACTTATTACTTTTAATTGTTTAGCCTTAAGGTGGTAACTCTCGGTATGGCGCGAAATTTAAATTCTTTCGTGTTTTTTATTTATTCTGGCGAAAGTATACATTTTTAATTAAGTTTAAATGAATTTGCGTATGTAAAAAACCATCTCCCACATTGTAATACAATGTTTTTGGAAGACAGGCCTACTGATTTTGTGTATTAAGGGGTAAAAGGCCAAAAATCAAGTTCCTTGAATATACACAAAATCAGTAACTCTGTTTGTCAAAAACGATATATCACAATGTGGAAGATAGTTTTTTACGTTCGCGAATTCATTTAAACTTTATTAAAAATTAATACTTTCCCCAAAATAATTAAAAAACGTGAAAAAATTTGAATTTCGCGCCATACCGAGAGTTACCGCCTTAATGAAAAACAAGCATCTCAAGTACAAGTACTGACTGAGTCAGTCTGACTATACTGTAAGACTGTATTGTACAAGTTATAATACAGTCTTTTGGGGGATGGAATCTATTTGCTAGCGATATTTTAGATTAGATTTATTTAAAATTATTAATGTTGTGCCATAATATTCCTCAGCGAGCAACAGATGAAGAGCTAGCTCTAATAAAAGAGCATGTGCAGGGAAAATCCGATATACCATTAGACAAGCCGGAAGCTTTCCTATATGACTTGTCCGGGATACCAAACTTTGCGGACCGGATATCGTGCTTCATGTTCCAAGCAGAGTTCGAGGACGCCGCCAGCACCACAATGCATAAACTGGACAATCTGAGACATACTTGCGAGGTAGAGTTGTGATCGCATTTATTGCACATGTAATTTTACCCAATACTATTCAAATTTTAAATTTAGCGCTGTTGAATTTTTAGTTTCTATTGAAAAACGAGGCGCTGAAAGAACTGTTTGCAATAATACTGACTCTGGGCAACTACATGAATGGTGGGAATGGCCAGCGAGGACAGGCGGACGGGTTCGGGCTAGAGATACTTGCCAAGTTGAAGGATGTCAAGGTATATACCTACTAGGAAGCACTTTTTAGTTTCTTATAATCTATACTGATTGTATAAATAAGGGGTTAATCTACGAAACTACGTACCTGGCTGAAATAGGTTATACGTATTTTCAAGTATGTTTTAGGTATTTAAAGGTTGTAAGGTTTTATATTTACTTTTATGTATTTTATTGTAAATTGGAAGATATATTACTGTGTCAATTTTATTTCACGCTGCTACATAATAGTCAGAAAAGGTTCGCACGTGTTCTTTAAATAGAATTCAAAATTTCATCATCATTCTCGATGTTTTAGCGCATTCTATAATCATTTTCATTTTTTAAGCATGGAATTTTATATTTTGTGTATTTGAAAGAGCGGTTATTGAATGAATATATTAGATATTTTTAATTGTCGTTTAATTGACGCTTTATTTATTGTATTTTATGCATATTTTTCGTCATTAATTTTATTGTTCCATCAAACTTTACATTTCATATTTATTAACCACAATTACAGCACGATACAAACATTTTGAAATTTAGAGAGTGGCAACACTGTAAGTAAATTTTCGATAATGCTACTTTTTACTTTGTATTCTTGTGTCGCATTATAAATAAAACATAGTTAAAATAAATTCCTTTCCCTGTCCAGTCGAAGCAGTCGAACGTGACCCTCCTCCACTTCATAGTCCGCACGTACATGCGCGCGCGCGGCGGGGCGCTGGCGCCGGACTGCGGCCTGCCCGTGCCGGAGCCGGGCGACGTGGCGCGCGCCGCCGACACGGACTTCGCCGACGCCGCCGCCGCGCTCGCCGCGCTCGCCAAGCAGCTGGCTGGTGAGTTTGCGAGACGAATTTGGGGTTAACTCTCTTAAATTAACTTATCAATGACCATTACATTAACCATGTTGCTCTTCTTTGAGTGTGTACTGTTATTTAACCATAGCTGCTTTTCTTAGGGCATGTATTTTTGTTTTGGATTTTCATATTATTTATTGCTATTATAAACCTGCACGGAACAATTGCAGTTGGAATGCAGTTAAAATGCTGTCCATCTGGCAAGAACCTTTGTTTTACCTTCCCAAATAGGTCCTAAATTCTAATAAAAAAGGATGTACAAGATTTAGAAACAAATTAAAACTTATTTTTTCGTGTGAATAAGTCCAAACGGATAAAAAAGTGTATGATTAAGCATTAAATCGTTAAACAAAAACTGTGTTATGTTAGTGTGTGACTGAACTTTCAACCTACAGTATGCAAAGAGAAAACCCGTAAGATAATCGAAAGCGACGCGGCCTTGGATAGTTCACCCCCTGAGGGTCATCGTCGCCAGGAGGTGTTCCAGGAGAAGATGGGGAGCTTCCTCAAAGCTGCAGAAGAGAAACTTAGGGTCGAGGGGGAGCATCTGGAGGAGTGCAGGGCCAAGTTCATTGCCACTGTCAAATTTTACCAGTATAGGTGAGGGGATTTGTTCGTTTCTGTAATTTTTGGATTGCGTTCGTTATAGATAATGGTGATCTTGTGTACCTATATTGGATTTGTATGTGAGGCTAGGCTAGACGCATTGTAAATATCTAAGTGGCTACGCAAACTCTCGAAGGCAAGACAAAGAAACGGTCCAGGTGCGATAAATTTCCATCAGACTTAGTGATGGTAATGCATAGAATATTATTGAACAAGGTTCCATTTACAAATCAAGGTGCCACAACCAACCCATCCAACTAAACTTAATAAAAATTAAATATCGCCTCTAAATCGCTACGTCATCAATAAATAGTATAAAACAAAGTCGTTTTCCGCGTCTGTCCCTATTGTATTGTATGTATCTTTAAAACTACGCAACGGACTTTGATGCGGTATTTTTTAATAGATAGATAGATTAAAGAGAAAGTTTTATAAGTGTAACTAATCTAATGCACAAATAGTAATAGGTTAGGCAGTACGAAGTAAGCCGGGTCGACTAGTTTACTTATAGTTACAACTTTGGTTTAAGAATTTGGACTTGCCTGGGTTACAAAAGTAATGCTAATTACAATTTTCCAGGCCTAAATGTGGTAAAGCGGAAGAATGCGAACCGAAGGAGTTCTTTGCTCTGTGGACCGCCTTCTGTGCCGACTTCAAGGATATCTTCAAACGGGAGGAGCAGGGCGCCGTCAAGGAGAGGTTGGTTTACGATTAATATTTTTATACTTATACTAAGTCGTCCCGGCGAACTTCGTACCGCCTAACATAGTATAGTACTATGTTGTGCATGTATTATACATATGAAACTTCCTCTTGAATCTTTGAAAAAACCGCATCGAAATCCGTTATATGAATACCTATACGGACAGACAGCGGATGTTACTTTGTTTCATACTATGAATTTTAGCTGCCGAATAGTTGCATAAATGTATTAAAAAAGTAATGGAAGCCAAATGAAAATATTTAAAAATTATATTTACAGACTAAAAGAAGCAAAAAAGCAGCAGGGCGAAAGAAAATCACAAACCCTAACACAACCCAAGAAGGAAGGTGGCCTGAAGGCGCGCCTTCAGAAACTGTCTAACTCCAGGAAATGAAGATTAAATGTTGATTCTCAAGGTTACAGTTATAATGGGTGACCCCGAAGGCTATCTCTCGCTTTTTTATTGGGACCCACCCACCCAGCCGAGGTTACCGAAGTAATGGGTGATGAATCAATCAATTAAAAACATTGCAAAAGTGATTGAACTGATTGATTGTAACGTGGTTTTGAAGAATAGAATAAAAGGCACGGCCCTGGTGGCTGTTTGAAGGCCTCTTTATTATAATAATTTTGAGCCAAAACAAGAAGATAGACAATAAAATTAATATTTGACTGATTTTGTACATAAAATATGAACTGGTGAATATTAAAGCATTAGGTATTGACACTAACTTGATTCAGACAATTAACTAAGAGTAAACTAAACAATAGTAATATATTTTTTTTTGCATTCCACTTTTTTTAATTGACTTTTTTTAAAACTATTTCTACTTGACATTCCAAATTTTACTTTAATTCAAGATGAACAAAAAAATCTACCTAGAAACGCACATAACTGATGTAAACTATATTGTAACATTATTATGTAAATAAATACGAGCATGTCGTGTTGTGTGTTTGCACTAATGCCGTTTTAATCCAACTATGAACTTAGAATCTTTGGAAAATAAATGATTATCTGTGTCTATTCTGCAATAAGTTCGCATAGATTAACAATGGGTGTTTTTAAAAAAAAACTCTAATTTTTAGCACCATCATTCTGTTGGTGATATACATTTCGTTTGCGATATTTGCTACTCACCACCATTATATGGCGCTACGGAACCCTTCATTGAGCGTGGCTGGACACGAACCTTCTTATTTTTATTTATGTTGCGTACTAAACTAATATACCTAAATCAGAGTTAATTAACTACCTGTTAAGGTGAGATTCACACTGCGCTGTTAAAACGTCGCGTTTAAAACCCGCGCCTCGTGGCTGTTATTAACTTTTCCTTTTGAGTATTGTTAAATATAAAAGTTTCAGTAGGTATGGTAGGTAGGAAAGGGCGTATTCACGTACAAAGCTGGTAACAAGCGCTTGTTGGCGCTGGTTCGAAAAATGTATAGAAAATAGCTGCGCTGACATTCGGGCTGGAACAAGCGCCTATGTCCGCGCAGGTATTTTCTATACATTTTTCGAACCAACGCAAACAAGCGCTTGTTAGCAGCTTTGTACGTGAATACGCCCTAACGAATTTGCTGTAATGATGAATATTTCCACGTTTATTTATATAACATTTAAACTAAACAATATATTAATTTAAGATTTATGTAAGTTATAGCTTTGAACTAGTTTTCATTTTCTTTAAATATTTCTTTGTGTCTTGTTTCGTGTCTTCTTCATTCTATAAAATAGCGTACCATTTTCTCGCTCACTGACGTTGTGCAGTCCTTTGTATATTTTTTGGCAGCATTAAAACGTAGCGTTTTGACAGCGCCGTGTGAGTCGACCCTTAAATTATGTACCTGAGCATTTTTAATGGCAGATGTATTTATGACCTTAGTCTATGAGTTAGGATGTTTTGTACAAAATGGTGCTGCAATAATAAAAAAATGTAAGTTATAATTTTTGTATTTTATCTTAGTTTTTCTCGGGGGGGGGGGGGGGGGGGTTTGTATAACTTTTTTGAATTGGTATCGGTAACCAAGGGGTGAACCATAACATACCTTCATTGATTTACACTTAAAAAAACATTTATTATTATTAACAGGCTAAATAATGATAACGGCGAGAAAAAACATCTAAGATCCTAGTTAACGTATACTTCCATCGAACTTAAATTATTTTCACAATAGAATTTTCAGGCGCAGCAGCGATTTGAATAATTAAACAACTCCAGCTCGACCAAGTTTCCAAATCAGCAAACGTGGCGTGAGTGACGTGTGTGTACCTATAACACTACCTGACGTGTTTCTCAGCTTGCGACTTAGCTACCAGAGGTTCGATATACGCCTCAGGAAAACTTGTGCCATTGATGGTACCTGTTTGCCCACGGGAAACTTTAGGCACGGATAAACATTTTGGTCCAATAGTCCATGCCTAAAGTGACCACTTCTAACAACACAATTGCCCCTTTCACACGGCAGTTTTTTTGTGCAGGATACCGTTTAGGTGGCCAACTGACGAATGTGTATGTGTCGGCTTAAGAATGGTCAAAAAACAGGATGCAATCAATGCAATAAGATGAACCAGCTCGAATATATCTCCCGTGACCCCCTTGCCAACAGCCGAGGTTGACACCGTCGGGGTTTTAGTAGGTCCGAACCCCACATAACCCGGCGGCTACCCCCGGGGCCTGGTACTCGTTAGGAAATTCCCCGCCTTAAATGTAAAAGTTTAGTTCTGCGGGACCAGCTTTTTATTGAATCCCGCATACTGAAATGCTGTGTAGGCACAGCAAGCGTCCATATTTGCCGTGTGAAACGGAGGTAAAGGTAGTAGAATGTAATAAGCAGTGCCTTAAAAATAATAAGCAATGTCACATTTTTGCTATTTGCCATGGTTTAGAATTGCTTTTTATTAATTTTTCGGGGTTGGATCGACAATAATGAAAAATATTTTTAATACCTATCGAAAAATTTCGTTAAATATACCTGTAGGTATACGAAATTTAATACAAAAATATAGTTACTGACACGCAAGATTTTAGGCTTTTAAAAGAAGGACTGTGTGGGTAAAGTAAAATTTCTTTATTTAGGTCGGTGCCAGGGGAGTTATTTACGAAACGTTCAACCGTTCAGCTAAAATTAAGTTGAGCAGCCGCAAGAATAGCGACTGAAAATCTATTGTGATACAATTTTAGTTGTTTTTCTTAAGTATAAAAAAAACTAGTTACCGAAAACGTCTGTATATCTGTTTTAAACAGAGAGGTTGGAAACCGCGTTTTAAAAAAGCATTCAGGCAGCAAAACAAATAATTATTACGTAGGAATAATTACCAACTTGTACAGTCACGGACTAGATGGCCGTCACAGATTTGTCTATGGTTTCGTCAGCCCTAGACTGTATTACCAAATAACAAGAGCTATTTTGCAATACAGAAAAACCGGAAGTGTTACACCGATCGTGTCCGCCACTGTACCAATCCTTTCGTTATTTTTATTAATTTGGCTCAATGTATAGTCACCGTTAAGCTAGATTACATCTAGGCGACACCTCAGCTAGGTCTCCTTGGTCACATTTTCTAATTAATGGCAAACAGCCTAAGTAGTTAGCAAATTAAGCTAAGACGAAACTTTTAAAGAAGTTCGGTGACAAAGGAAATAACTAGAATAACTTTGGAGCTCTTTGTTTCGCTCATTTACTCAAGTAAGCACCTAAGTAGCTTAGTTTGCCCCTCGTTTAACTGATTAAAAGTTTTTGCTATAGCAACGGTCATGAATGAATGAGAATTAAACTTATATCTAGGTAAGTTTAGATGCAAACTAGAGGCTGCCCCGCGGTTTTTCCCGTGCAGATTTCTCACAAACACAAAAATCCCGTTTTTTCCCGTTCCCGTGGGAATTTTGGGAAATCCCTTCTTAGCTTTGCTATTATGGGTTTACCATTCCACAGGTACTTCTTGAAATAAAATATCGAAATGAGACTAATATTAAATCCAAAGTTAACCTGGAAACCTGCCCGAAAAACTAAATGCAACAAGACTAAAAAAAGAAAACTACGTATGTACCTATACGTCATTTTAATGCTATGTTTTTACCTAGTCATGTAATGCGTCTTAAGTTTCCTTACATAATGTGAAATCTTTTTTTTTTACTTAAAACTTTTTTGTTATCATGAGGAAAATTCGCTTAAAAAGAACGAGCATAGGGTGCAGATAGTCATAAGATAAATTGCGTACGCCCCGCTCGGTGGCGTCCAAGATAATGTCGTCCATAAAAACATCTCTATAAACTTTTAATCTATCTCTACTCTATCTTCTACTGTTTTATAGTTTCTCTTAGTTTTATAGCATTCGGATTTTCCGTGTCTGATTTCTTTCAACGACAATTTTTCTAGTACCTTCTTACGACACAATACGACTGTATGCATGTTGTAACAATGCTAGACTTCACTGTGTCACTTGTTTATTATTTCCAAATGAGAGGGCCAGGCATTTATCTCACTTGCTCAAGAAAAGCCAGTGCGCATTTCCCCTATATTTATATACCTACTGAGGCTATAAAGCTTATTAATAAACTGCTGAAATAGACCAATACACCTCACTCACTATCACTAACTTACAATGTTATTATTATTACTAACTTTCGCTCTGCTGGGCAAATTTACTCTTCCCATTTTACTTTTCTCGTAGGTACCTGCGGACCAGCCAATCTCTATAATAAGCCGAGATATTCGAATAGAGATCGCTAAAATTACCAAGGAAACGTTAGCCCATAATGGAGCCAGCCTAGTCCAGTCCTCTTCGGTAAAATAAAATTACCTATAATAGTTTTAGTATAAATAAAAAAATAATCTGAAACTTTCACCCATAAGTATTATTTTTCGAAATTAGATCCAATCAAATATTGAACAAAAAAATTATATAAAAACGTAATATTGAAAATAATAAATGTCAAGAATCTCTCCCCTAAAGCACAAACTTTATAAAGACGATGCGAGGCGACTATAAATTATGGAATGAAATGATTGTTGTGTTGTTATCCTCTAATAACAAGCGGAAAACTGTTTATTTTCTGAAGCCAAAATAATAGGTTTTGGTAAGTTAATATCTACTATCATGTTTTTTTTTTTAAACTACAATAGTAGGTATTCTACCGACCCAACATGGTGTTGACATAGACCATGGGTTTTTTTACCTACGTCCGTCCTAAAGTTCGCTAACTAAGGCATCAGATAACCTACACCGACATCCTGAAAACAAGTATAATGGAAAAAATTGGGATTCCAAGTCATGGTTGCTACAAAAGTGGAGCTTACTAAAAAAGTGGGTATGGTAAGTTGAATAAGTCAAATCACACTTTACACATACTTTGAGTGAATCAATAAGATAGTCATGATATTAACATTATCGCTATAATCAATACATAGTATAAAACAAAGTCGTTTCCTGCGTCTGTCCCTATGTGTATGCTTATATCTTTAAAACTTTGCAACGGATTTTTATGCGTTTCTTTAAAAGATACCTAGAGTATTTTATGAGTAAGCTTTAAAATAGATAAAATTTTAGCAATGTTCGTTCCCGCCGGGAATAGAATTCAGACCTCCGATTTCACCGTCATCATCCAGTTTTAACCACGGAGGTAGTCAGTAATTGCCTCCAAATCTGTGTTGATGGAAGCAAATCGCTAATTTAGGCAGTTTTGTGTGTATTTTGTCAAAGCAAATGCAATGCGAGTGCCAATTAAGACTCATTTCGCAATCCCCAGCGCCTAAGGCCGCATTTAGGGTCACGCGGGGCGTTCTTGTGGGGCGTGCCCCGGCCAACGCGTCTTCGTGAACGGTCTCATACATTGCTACACGTTTGATTTAATCGCAGCACTCCCCACACGACGACGCCCCTCAGAACGCCCCGCGTGCCCCTAAATGCGGCCTAACCCAAAACCACATAAAATACCTACTTATACTTAAAAAACTAATTGATAAAATTAAAGGTAGCATTAATTAGGTAGCACCTCAGTAGGTATTCAAAGGAGGCTTTCAGAAAACTCAGAGCCCCTATAACAATAGAACCAGTATTTATGGTACAGTGGCGGTCTAGGACGGCGTAACAGATTTGTTTATGGTCTCGTGCGCCCTAGACTGTATTACCAAAGAACAAGAACTACTTTGCAATACAGAAAAACCGGAAGTGTTACGCCATCCTAGACCGCCACTGTACTTACCTACCCTTAACACAAACAAATATACAGATACCTACACCCTGACCCGTAAACAAGCATCGAACTCGGAATCGAACATCAGGCCTTCGGAGTCTCAGTCAACATCACTGCAACTGAACCAAGGAGGTCGTCAGAATGCTATTGTAATAAGCACAATACATAAGTCTTTCTTCCAGTAATTTTTTTCAGTAAGTGGTACCTACCTAATAACCTGTGTAAGTACGAAGCTAATTAAGGTTTTTGTTGGTTGCTACTTAAAGAGAATATCAATGCGTTGTATTGGAAATGATGAGCGCAGAAATTATAATTAAGTAAGTATAATTCCGACCGTTATTTGATGACATATGGGTTCCGTACTGGTCTCGCATATTTTCACTATTGGTTTACAATACGATCTGATTTCAGGCCGAATCATGGCGATATCATGACGAAACGAGAAAAGTAAAAAGAAATACTTAATCTCGTTTAGTAAGACAATGTTATTTGACCACCGTACGTCAAATTAAAATATACCTACAATAAAATTATATTGCTTGTATTTTTTTTTAATATGGGATACAAGGTATCACTTATTGAAAGTCAATTAGATTAATCTAATATTTTGTACAGTGGCGGACTAGGAGGCCGTAACAGATTTGTCTATGGTTTCGTCAGCGCTAGACTGTATTACCAAAGAACAAGTGCTATTTTGCAATACAGAAAAACCGGAAATGTTACGCCGACCGTGTCCGCCACTGTACAAGTAGATGCACCAACTGCTCTTCTAGAATCTTGCAACTTTTGTTATCATCTATGGCAAGACAAAGGCAAATTTCCGTCCCAGTGCACAAAAAAATATAAACAATGTAAAGTAAATCAAGGAAATTAATCCATTAATTAAATTTGCTTTTTAATATGATAACAAATAAAAAAAAAAAACAATGGACTGAAAAATCTCTGCATTCCATTTTAGAATTCGCATCATGGTCGAGTAGAGAAAAATAGCCTCACTGACGCGTTCAAATTATTGCTTTTGAAGCCCGTAAATAAATCACATCCATATAATTTCAGTTTGAATTGCATGAATTGATGATACGGTTAATGAGATGGTATATAAATAATTTTTAACCTATTTACCTCTACATATATCAAAACATAGTACATAGTATAAAATAAAGTCGCTTCCCGCGTCTGTCCCTATGTTTCGATTTTCGCCACACGCCATATTAGCTTTGTAGCAAGGTACCTATAAATTTGAAACTGAACATGAAATGCAAACATGATTAGGTTAATAAGTAATAAGTACTAATTACATAACATATCATGTAAGTTTATTAATATTCTGCAACCACAACTTAGTGTGATAAAAAATACTATACTTACCAGGAACATTCGCTTTAATTTTTTAACAAAGTTACTTCTACAATCCATTACAGAGGCATTTGTGGGTGCACTATAAAAATACCTCGAATCAATACATCTTGCGGTGGGCTGCTGCGATTTAAAAATGGCTGAAGTAGGGTTTGGAAACCGGTAAACGCTGCATAGTACTTTTGCTATTCTTTATGGCTGATTAAGGGCTGATATCTCGTTACGTACAGTGGCAGTCTAGGAGGCCGTAACAGATTTGTCTGTAGTTTCGTCAGCCCTAGACTGTATTGCCAAAGAACAAGAGCTATTTTGCAATACAGAAAAACCGGCAGTGTTACGGCGACCTAGACCGCCACTGTATCTTATATTAAGTACGTACATACAAAATCAGCTCCCTAATAAGGTTTAATGAAGTCTAATATTCTCGTTACAGCATTAAAATATCTCACAGGCAAGGCAAAGCCAGTTGAGTGAGTCAAAAGATTACTGATTTGGTTTTAGAGAGGGTCGACCATTAAGACCTTTGATAAGAACGTGTTTCCTATAAGGTTTTAATCAATACCGGTTCGAATCCCTTTAGAACTCACGACGTACAAGATTGCTGCATTTTACTTCAGCATATCCCAAGGGAGCAACGATAAGCTTCACTAGATGGTTGCATCAAGAATATAAGTACTAACTAGATTTTTAAAACTATTAATGTAGTGGGCATTATATTAATAGGTTTCAAAGAGAATTAGTAATTTAATTTCTTAGGGAACAGAATGCAACTTTGCAAGAATTTCTAAAAATTAGCTGCAAACGAGAACTGTGTCCACCATTTTTCACAGTCTGTAAGCCTGTAAGAAGCACTTTGCTCGGCGCCAGAAAAAAGCGGCCAAAAAAATATCCGCATTTTGCCACTTCAGTTAAATGGACCAGGAACAGACAAGGCTGAGATTAGCTTGTTTTATAACAGGTTTTATATTTAATCATTTTATTTTAATTATTAGTTTGGTGACCAGGCTTTTGTCAGTTTATCAGAGTACTTAAACCAAAAAAAAAAATTTTGTTATTAAGGCAGTTAACTCTCTGGGACATCCTACCTTTTTGAAACGAATTCAACTCGTTTAGTACAGTAGGTGCCACGAGAGTCTGTCATAGATGAACAAATAGACACTTCGACTAAAAACAAAAATACGGTACAGTAGATCATACGGAGGTACTTAAACTTAAATAGGTATCTGTGTAGCAACACCCAGAAAGTGATAAGAACTATTGTGAAATGGATGCAGACTATTGAAATGATGGTGGAATTTAATTATAAATAAGCGCTCAAACATACGACGCCGCCGCCACCGCGCCGCCACCGCGCCGCCGCGCCGCCGCCGCGCCGCCGCCGCGCTGACGTCACGTGCGATGATCAGAACTAGCAATGGATTACCATGGACCTATTATCACGAGAGGACTGTTCATGACCAATCAAAATCGCGTAATTCGCAACAATTCGCCGCGGCGCGGCGGCGGCGGCGGCGTCGTCTGTTCGAGCGCTAATGGTGAGATGTTAAAATGGGCCGGTAGGTAGGTAACTGGTGCTATGGAGTAAAATGCGGTATCTATGATAACAATTAAGAACATGCAACATTTGACAAATTGTCATGGCAGGCGGTAATATTATTATAATGATGTTTCTCTCTTTCTTGTTTACATTGTATATTTTATGATTAAACGAACTTACCTGTACGTGAAGTTCTATCATAATTATACGAAGCGCTTCGTCCGAAGAGATTAGTACATACATTACATATTAAGTAGGATAACACATGTAGTACCGCCTTAGGTCTCGCCACTTCTGCACTATATTTGAGATCTTTTTTTTTTTTTTTGAAGGTAGTTTATAACTCTCCCGTTCCCCGGCGACCACGTCCCGCGCAGAGCCTCAGTTAGTTTAGAGTCAAGTCCTCAAAATGATATGACATATTTTCCTTGTAAATGGGGACTGAAGGTTTGGGACGGGCGGGAGATTTAGTACTAATCTCTTCGGACGAAGCGCTTCGTATAATTATGATAGAACTTCACGTACAGGTAAGTTCGTTTAATCATAAATTATACTTCGCGCTTCGTCCTCGAGATTAGTACATACATTACATATTAAGTAGGATAACACATTGTAGACCTTGAGAGTAAAGGAAAATATGGTCGATTGTATTTTTAACAAGAAATCTTCATATCATTTTCACAATTCCAAAATAATAATATTCGTAAAGATAAAGTTTATTTTACAAGCCAAATCAAACAATCTTTATTTTATCCGTATTTAACTAAAATACTAGTTTTTTTTTTTTTTTAATTAGTTACAGCTGTTGCCCTTTATTAAATGGCTTAGGCAAGGCATCAAGTAGCGAAAGTTTACCGCTACCTCTCCAGCTTGCCGTGTTCTTACAGTTTTCACACTAACGACGAACAAGCGTGCGCGCAGTGGAAAATAGACTAGTATCGTACACTGTCACCATGAGTATTTCCCCAACGGCTGCCGAGATTTCATCGAATTGAAATTAATTTTTGCCCTTGCGAAAATGTTTAATTCTATAAAGCAATCAAATTTATAGCTCGGCAAATGCCGTGGTGTTTTTTTTTTTTTTTTTTTAAGAAAAAGTAAGTTTAACAAAGTCCTGAGTTTTTGTAAGTCTATGTCCATAAAACAAATATTATTTGTATTAGAATAAACGAAAAACATTTGCATTGTGTAAATTGCATGCTGAAAATAATTATAAAAGAGTAAGTTTTTCTAATGAGAGGTCTTTATTTTTAACTGGTGTAATATAAGGCTAAACCCTCTTAGTTTTGCTATAAGTACCTATTACTATAATTTGATTTAATATTAATAAATAAAACTATATCTCTTTATATACGCAGGCGAAATACCCTTTCAACGTAGTGCCATCATAAGAGTTTAACTAATTTTGTTATAGCAACGAAATCGTTATTCTAATGAAGGAGGCATTCCCCCCGGATCGTCAACGCTTCCCTGATAAGATGCCCGCCAGCAATGTAATCGAAGGCTCTAGCTAGGTATTCGATGATTACTGGAATAAGTTTTTGTTTTTTTTTTTTTTGTAATATAATTAAAAACCTTCGATACGAAAAGTTAAATAAAGATGAGATTCCATGATTGTCTAGACCAATCATGTACTACTAAAATACCTGTAGCTTAATCTGATTCTGTTTTTCACTCTACACCATAGTTCTAGGGTAACTCTTTAATAGAACACGCTTCAGACTCTTTTGTCAGGCGACTAAAGATTTTCTATATGCACAATGTGACTTGAAAAGTCTATATCAAGGATGACCAAACGCGTTTGTTATAAAAATTAATGCCTACAATAGCTGTTTAGTTCCAAATTATTTGATGTCTAGAAGTTTTCTTCGCAATTTAGCATATCTGCAATAGTATAATCGTAGGATGTACATTTCAATTTATATTATAATAAATGAAAATTAAAATATCACGTTCTTGTTCTGAACATTATAAGGAAACAACATCTCAAGTCAATAGCACTAGCATGTTGTCAGGTGAGGGAATTGTATTGCCTTCATACGATTCATATAATAGATAGCAATCAAGTTATCGATGTGCATTATTTTTTGGCAATCGACTAACTTTAAAGTTATACCTTTAAAGTAAGGAGCAGAGCTCTGGGTAAATGTGATGTGGTTTTATTTGAGCACCAACCACTGGCTGTCTCGCCATTACGTGGTGCTTCTCCCCCGTAGTTGAGAGCTTTCAGGGAACATATTGCTGCCCTGAACAGTTATCGTTTCTAGAACGGCACTCAATTAGCAATTATTTTGCTAAGCTACCAATTTAATCAGAGCATAATAAAAAGTCAAGAATTTTTACAAATTAATGTGCCATCTTTTAGGTTTAGGGACAATAAACAATGCACTAGCACAATAAACCGTGTCGAATTTTCACGTAGATTCTCTATTTGTTTAAAATATACTCGCTTTTTTTTATTTTTTTTTATTTATTTATTTATTTCAATGGCACACAAAACAGCATTATACATCGAATATATATATATATATTTTTTAATTTTTTATTCGAAATCTTTTATTATCTCTAGGAAATATTACAACGAGATCATTGGAATCTATGATAACGCCCAAGAAATAAATAGGACATGAAGGGATAAAGCAAGCTTTTGTCCCCGTTCAGGTATATTAGCAATATTTTGTAATTTGATTATTCTGGTAAAAACCTGAACGTCTCACCAAGTAAGTCATATATATACGGGAGGAGATAAAAAATTCTGTGTTGCAATTTGATTAGATAATTCTTAAAGCTTCATCAGTTTTGTAATTATTTTTAGATCTTACAGCATTGGTAAGGAATATGTGCGTTTCCAAAATCTAATAATGCTACATAGTACATTCTAAATAATAGTACTTTGGATCTAAATTTAAAGTTATGCGGAGGTCTATAAGCTGAAAGGCATAAATATTTATGAATAAATCTTATACTATATGAATATATATATTTATTTATTTTTAAGTGATTATAAATCTTTTTATTTTTGTTTGGTTTCAGTTTTAGAGTACGTACGTATAATATATACCTGCTTAGGTAAAATTGACAATGGCTTGTTGTAATAAAGAAATAGCATTCATTGATGTGACTTTATTTAAATTTATTAATTTCATTGTATTTTAAAATTGTTTTTTGAGATGTTTTCTTTAGTATATTAATCGCGACCATGTGGTCAGACGACCTAATAAATACCGCAGGAGTGCACCAAATGATGGTCGAACAAGACCGGTCACCGTGGCGACCGTTGGGGGAGGCCCCGTCCAGCAGTGGACGCCTCCGAGGAGATATGATAAATCGTGACTTGTGAAATAAAATAAACCATACGACCTTGTACTATGTTCCTAGTAACAGCGCCGGCTGCAGTAATGCGGCGGCGGCGGATGGCGTGATGGTCACGTAGTGCGCGCGCTGCGGCGCGGCGGCGGCGGCGGCCGGTCCGGGGCGCGCGCGCCGGCTCATGATCCCGCCCGCTCGCTGGCGCAAGCTCGCTAGGCTGCGCTCGCGCGTCCGGCGCGCGCTGCAGCCGCGGCGCCGGCGGCCTGCGGGCTGGAGAGCCCGCCGGCGGCGTAGTAACTACTAAATTATCTGTGACGTTAAAAACGAACTAGGTTTCTTTTGAGGTGCCATTACTTTAGTGTCAGTTTTACCACCGAATTTGCACAGACTAGCGTCTTGTGTATAGCTTCATCAACTATGAAGGTCCTTTACCTTGCTTGGCAGGTACTTATAATTTTTTGGCTTATTTAAAAGCAAAAACGTAAATTTCCATCGCTTTTTGTCATGATTTGCATGATAAGGCACTGTCGATTTGTTATAGCTTGGCTTCGATGCCTCTGTCAATATAAGAATTATAATACCAGGATGTCTTCAAAATAAAGAGGAATCTGTATACGGATACACGTGGAGCTCCATTTTTTGTTGGCAATTAAAACTGCGGGTAGTTTTTTTTTTTTTTTTTACTAAATTACTTTGATATTTTGCTGAATTTTGTGATGACGTAATAAAACTTATTACAGACCTTGCTCCGGTCGTATTAGAGTTCTGCGTCTAATATATAGGTACAGTGTTTTCTTACCTTAGGAACCGCTGTGCTTATCCTGAACGCCCTCGGGCGTGTCTTAATTGTTTCACAACAATTTCGTAGTTCGAAGCTGGAGCCGAGGCTGCAGCGGAGGCAAGGTGGCCGCGGGGGCGGCGTTAGGTGGATCCCTGTCTGGGGATTCGGGCTGAAAAGCCGAG
This sequence comes from Euspilapteryx auroguttella, assembly GCA_951802225.1. Taxonomy (NCBI): domain Eukaryota; kingdom Metazoa; phylum Arthropoda; class Insecta; order Lepidoptera; family Gracillariidae; genus Euspilapteryx; species Euspilapteryx auroguttella. The sequence goes on along the minus strand of OX637652.1, from coordinate 3,701,172 downwards.
CCAGTACCGATACTTCTTCGGTGCTGAGACCCAGTTGTAAAACTGGGCGGAGGTTTAGGCTGTATCTAATTCTAACCTTATTTACGGCACTGATCTAAATGCTATCGTTAAAGATTGGTAAGTAAAGATTTCATATTTTATTATTATTAATAACGGCATGTGGCGAAGATGTCCTAACGACATTTCTGATACATGAATCACACACGGATGAACCCGTTCTTCGGTAAGGAGCAAGTCATTCGGGTAAGAAGGTTTGTGTCGAAAAATCTTAACCACCATTTCCGGTTACAAAACTTTTAAGACTATGTATTCACGTTAGGTGAAGTTATTTTGCGGATAGGTCTATCGACTTTCCTGAGCGTGAAAATAATTTATGTACAGCGGATAAGTCCCAACGACTTTCCTGAGCGTAAAAATAATTTATATACAGCGGATAAGTCCCAACGACTTTCCTGAGCGTAAAAATAATTTATATACAGCGGATAAGTCCCAACGACTTTCCTGAGCGTAAAAATAATTTAAGTACAGCGGATAGGTCCCAACGACTTTCCTGAGCTAGCGGATAAGTCCCAAAGACCGTCCTGGGCGTACAATTGATTTTTGGTACTGCGGATAACTCTACGTCAGGACGGACGTACAATTACTTTAGTAGGTACAGCGGATAAGCCCGAACGACTGTCCTGAGCGTACAAAATAATAATTTCAAAATTATAGTTTTTAAATAGGTATATGCAGGAAGGATTACCTTGGATCCGCAGAGCTGGCCTATAGCAAAAGCTGGAGTTTCTTCAAAAGTTTATCACTATGTATTAACTTTATTTTAAACTTACACGTTTTGCACGTTACTGATTCACTTAAATCTTTAGAACGTCGTTTAGAAATTTTCCAAAAATATAATTTAATTTAATTTTGTGAAAATAAAAGAGTGAACCGAGTGGCTCGAGCACTAAAATGCGACTGAGGCTCTGCGCGGGACGTGGTCGCCGGGGAACGGGAGAGTTATAAACTACCTTCAAAAAAAAAAAAAAATAGATCTCAAATATAGTGCAGAAGTGGCGAGACCTAAGGCGGTACTACATGTGTTATCCTACTTAATATGTAATGTATGTACTAATCTCGAGGACGAAGCGCGAAGTATAATAATAAGCATACCTACATAAATATAGAGAATAGCTAGGCTAAAAAGGGCAGGCTGAGAACGTCAGTAGATACGACAGCTTGCCTTAGCTGTGTACCCGAGTTGGGGGATTGTGTCTGCAGCGGGCAGGTTGGCTACGATAGATCCTTTACCAGATGAAAGATTAAACATAATTAAATTAAGTGATCCTACACTTGTAAAACTTAATTAGAAGAATCAATTTTTCAAATGTGTTTAATAATAATTCAAGTAAACACACACTCTATGATAAACCATTATGTAATTTTTTTTTTGTTATACGACTCTCATATTACAGTCTTTGCCGAGTTTGAGGGTCGTAGGAAATCATGTATTATATTAGTTCAGTCTGGCAAATAAATGATTTTTTTTTATTTTTTTATTTTTTTTTGTTTAAAAATAGAAAAATCTTACCTATCTTGTGTAATTTTAAGGTGGTATTCCCACGGGGCGCGGCAAGCTGCGTGCGATGCCCGCTGTTTACACATTCGCCAACAAAGTTTCCGGCACGCTACTTGGTTTGAATTTTAGATAAGTAATTGATCTTACGCGGGGTTATATAATACAGTCGTCGCTCTGTGAGCTGTTAACCTTATTAGGTACTTTTGTCTCTCCATTTACGTATAGTTTCTCACAAATCACCACTAGATTTGGTTGAAAAATGCGTCCTGTACGGACATCATCATCATCATCATTTCAGCCGCAAGACGTCCACTGCTGGACATAGGCCTCCCTCAAGGCTCTCCATCTGTACCGATCGCAGGTGGCCTGCATCCAGCGTGAACCCGCAGCCTTGCGCAGATCATCCGTCCATCTGGTCGGTGGACGCCCTACGCTGCGCTTGCCGATCCGTGTACGGACATACGAGCAAATATATGAAAGAATTTTAAAACTGAAACGTAGCCGATCGCGCTTGGCTTTTTTTTTTCATCACTGGTGGAAAAGCAGCCCTAGTGTACATAATTCGCCCTCGGATAGCGAGTATTTCGAAGTGAGCGCAACTTTAGACAAGTTGATTTACATCCACAAGTTGTTGTAGTGGGGCTTTACTTGCCACCGCCAGCTTATAGAATGCTTCATTCGTTTTATACACTAAGCTATTGTTAAAAAGAATTTAAAGTTACTAACGTCATCTTTCTTAAAGATTTTAAGCATGTTTTAAATTGGACCTAACTGTAGATAATATAAAATAGTGCAGTACCTATTTTTCTTTATATAAAACTTAAGCTTTTTTTCTGTAAAGAAAGCCTAGTTTTCAGCTTTGTGTTCCAATCTCCCGGAGGAAATTAAGTGATCGAGCTATTCAAGGAACGGTGAACTGACTAACTATGTTGCGCTATTTATACAAAATCTCGATATAAATTATAGAAATAAAGATAAAATAAGTGCAAAAAGTTACTTCTTAGTTTAAACCTGAAGTAGTAATTTCAAATCTGTATGATACATAAAGCATAGCCAAGCCATCTTTCTAGTGCAACATCTAAATCTTATTAGGGTTGCGTAGTCAAATAAAACATTCTTATAGTTTCACTTCACTAACCCATGATCGGAATGTCTTCTTATTTTGGGAACTTGCTATGATATAACTATTAAACTGATTTATTAATTAAAAAACTAGATCAGTGTATCCAGAGTGGCCGTCATGCCAAAACCGATCATATTATTCCAACTTCCTTTCCATAATTGCGTATACCTATAAGAAGTAAAGAACGCTGTTTCAAAGATTTATCATCAACTTGCCTAAATTTTAGGATCGATTGGATTCATGTTAAGGTACTAATACATTAAGGTACGTATAAAACAAAATAGTGAACAGGAACATTTGTTGCGAATATAATAGCAAGAACTCAGCGCAACACGTGCAGTATCGAAGTCTCTTCTCTTTGTCTCCACCGGTATATAATTATGTCCGTAACTTTTACAAGCGAACTCTTGTTCGCGAACAGTTCAGAACGGTCGCTCATACCGCGGCATAATATGCCTCCATATATTAGAGACATATTATGTTAGAATAGACATATTATGTCTAGCAGTGGACGTCTATCGGCTGAAATTATGATGATGACGATTATTCACTTTCTGTCTATTTCAAACTATCCACGCCACAAGCGCAACTCAAATAACAATCAAATCTTTTTATTGAATACTAGAGGCTGCCCCGCGGTTTTACCCGCGCAGATTTCTCATAAACACAAAATTCCTGTTTTTTCCCGTTCCCGTGGGAATTTCGGGAAATCCCTTCTTAGTGCTCACCTACACTTACTAAGGAACCTACATGCAAAGTTTCAGCCCGCTACGCCCAGTAGTTTCGGCTCTGCGTTGTCTGTCAGTCAGTCAGTCAGTCAGTCAGTCAGTAACGGAAGAGTTTTATATATATTGATTAAACCACATTCCTAATGTGGTTGCACCTTATCCCGGTATACTCATTGTGTGATACGAAAAACTTTCGTTTTTGGGACACTTTTCCTTTCCTTAAGTTTTATCGTTTTATTAAAGTTACGGTAAACTTTGTGTTTTCGCACATTCATGTAACCAACCCTTGAACTAAGTAACCAACCGTAAACGATACTCCCACGGACCACCTATCAAAATATACTCGGGGTACCGCTCGAAATTTACCGGAATCTAGCATTAATATTTAGGACGATTGTTTTGCCTTTCCCCATTTATTGGATTGAGTATTGAGTATTCAGACGTCACACGTGTGGAGAGGTCAACTTTCGCCATTTACAGTCTAGTCTAGTCTTTTGATTACTGGTCTATGTATTTTCAAGACTCGTGTCTTTTCTCTGGCGAGGAGATTCAGCAGCTTTGGCATATAGTCTGACTCATGTGCCCGGTTTACAACGGAATAGCCTATATCTTGACCAGATTAGTAAATAGGGTTTCTCGTTATAAATAGTGATTGCATAAGTATATGCAATAGTAATCGCGTTTAAAAAAATACTGCTTTTACTTAAGGGTATGTACAGTCACGTATTTTAGTCCATATGTGGTTAGCAAAAATAATCGCATCCAGTGATCACATTTATTTCGCTACGCTCCTAGGGTTTTTAAGTAATGTATGGAAATGTCCTGCTGGCTCAAATAGGTACAGATGTGTTGGTATATGTACATCTTTACCCATTTGTGCCAGCAGGAAATGTTTTAAACAGATGCGACACTATGTATGGACTTTTGTACGTGACTGTACTTACAGAAATAGATGATTTTAATAATGTTTTACAATTTATCACCATCGCGGTGTTAACTCTCTAAACCAATTATGATCAGATTCATAATGAGTTCAGCAGCTTGTTATTATATAAAAACTGTTAAATGTAAGTTATAGTTTATTTATAAGGTTGAAAGTTGGTTTTATGTTTAGTTACTTAGTAAAAACTAAACTTTTTAACTTATAACAACTTAATGTCATTATTCATTAAAGGTACCTATTGTTCTTGAGAGCGCAAAAGTCTGTTGCAAAACTTATTATTAATTTATTTTTATATTATAAAGGAAGAACACAAAAAGGCTCCTTTTTCCTTAGTCGTCGTCAAATTGACGCATCTGTTAATATTTCATCCACATCCATATTCATTAAATTCTCTTTCAATATCCGCCTCCGTTCTCTCCTCTTTGAAATGTATTTGATTTTTTTGTTGAAGAAACTAAATATTTTGGAGATCATCCGACCGTCAATGTATTTGGAGATTTCGAGCCATGTTTCTCCAGAAAAAGTTCTTAGGTGAGATAAATTGATAACTGATGAATAATCGACACGTCAGACACATGATGTGTAACTTTATATGACTGATATTATTTGTGGTATTTATGCACGCGGGAACGAATTAACAAAATGTCCACTAGAGTTCGTCAAATTACGAAGAACCGTTCAAAATTTGCAGGCTTCAGAACAAGCTGCGCTCGTTTTAAGAAAACCACTGAAAATGTAGTAGAATTTTCTCTGTAATTTATTGACATTTGAGGCATAAAGAATACTTGTCCTAGAATCTAGATAGGACGTTGATATTGCAGAAGGAAATATTCGAAGCATTTTAGAGCATGCACGTTGAATTCTTTATGCAAAATTATCTGTTTTTGTGGAGCATAAAATTGCGTCGGAATTTTTGTGCAAAATCTACGTGCATTTTAAAAATGGTTGCCGGTTTTTTATATGTTTTAAAATAGAAATACGAGACTTGAATTCTAATGAATAAAGTACGAGCAACTTGAAGTAATGACAAATGTAAATAATCACATCTATAATATAAAATGAATCGCAAAATGTGTTGGTAAGTGCATAATAACTCAACAACGCCTAGACCAATTTTAACAATTTTTTTTTTAAATGTTCGTTGAAGTCCTAGGATGGTTTTTACGGCGAGAAAAAGTCGAATAATTACCGGGAAACAACATTGTTAATTTTTTATTATTATTATATTATATTATAAAGGTACCAAAAGCCTCATCATCAAGCTAAGTGCATGAGTTCGTGTGCTGCAAGGCTGCAAGTATGTTTGTTAACGGACAGATTGGGCTCAGATTTGGAAAGGAGGAACCAATGTATCCTAAAGGAATTCATAGGAGATCGTTTGCGTCGGAAAACTAAGAGGTTTTTAGGAAAAAAGTGTATTTTATGCATTTATTCCATGTATTTTTTTTAAATGTGATTCCCTTAACCACCAGTCAATATAGTATAGGTTTTATACTATAGGAGCTTGAAGTACTAGTAAAGTGGCGGTCTAGGAGGGTGTAACAGATTTATTTATGGTCTCGTGCGCCCTAGACTGTATTACCAAAGAACAAGAGCTATTTTGGAATACAGAAAAACGTTGTTACGCTGAGGAAGACCGCCACTAGTACGTAAACAAATAAAGGTAGAGTCCGAGGCAATTCCAAGGATGAGACATTAATGCGTTGAGTCTGTGATTGGAGAGGGAGGAGGGGCGGGTGGCGCGGCCCCTTTCTATATAGCTTTAATTAAATAAAATATTAATTAAGTTGTAGGTAGGGTAGCGATTCTAGTACAGTCGTGTAACTTGTTTGGTTGACCGGAACCGGCCAGCGATGTCGTCTGTTGATAATTAAACCGTTTTCAAAAAATGAGATTTTCAGTTTGACCTGCATGTATGTTGGTATGAATGTATGTTTGTGCGCTATTATCTCACGTTTGGATAAACCGATTTTGATGCGGTTTTCAGATAAAAATTAGTTACATTCAGGAGAAGGTTTTAGTATACCAATTTTAACCGACTTCGAAAAACGGGGAGTGCTCAGTTGATTTAAGTGTAGTTTATTAAAGGCGGGTTCATTTTTTATAAAAAAGAAATTATTTTGTAAAAAAAGAAATTATAATCTATGACGAAGGCTACGTTTGATTCCCGGTGAGTTTACATTAGTATGATGAATATTGAAGTTTGTTTTAACTTGTAAGTGTTCTTTTGGAATGCCTTTAATACTAAGGTAATGTTTTTACGGATGTTAAATATTGTGTGACGTTATATTACGTTAACAGCGGTGGTTTCCTTACTCTGAGCGTTAACACATGCGCTGAAAAAATTGGTTATGTCAGTCACCTAGAGCAAACTAACAAGTCAGATCCCAAATCGGCTGACGGCTAATACTTTTTAATTTTGGTGTGAGAGAAGAAAAGTTTTTTTTTAAATTCATTAATCTTAAAATCGACTACTTCTATATAACAATTTAGACTGTCGCAGTGTGACGCACTGTGACGCATGTCAATTTAGACTGGATGTCGCGTATTTACCATACCTACAACAAACCAGCAAAGTATACCTCTAGTAAAGCTACTTAAAACCAAGTGTACCCAAGTAGCAACCGATAGATTTAACTGAGTATTGAAGATTTCTTGAAGGCAACATGGCTAATTCCAGCTATTGCCTTGGCCAAAACTATTATGTCCCTCAAGATATCCCTAAGACTTGCTTGGAGGGTCAGTTAAGAAAAAGTGGGCACGGTATTTAGGAGAATACGAAGGGGGAGTTAATACTACTGCTAAATCATACTTTAACCTTACTTAAGCAATTGGGATTTAATAGGGTTTTCCAGATTCCTTATCTAAGGTTTCGCGATATCTTGAAGTTTAAGTTAAGGCAGCAAAATAGATTTAAATGCAAAATTAAAACTGTTTTATAATCTATTTCACTAATGCAATTTTTGCTAAGCGAAGAAAAATTTAAAACGTTTTCAATTTAAGTAATCATAATAAAGAAAATATGGTGAACATTTTATGCTACAACACAAGAACTTTACTTAGTGTTAAGAATTTGTAAACTATAAGTAAATATGACAATTAGAAATCGGTTTTATTTCGTCGTAAGCAATAAAAATCTTAAACGCATGACCATTTATCGTGTAAAATCGATAGAAAGAGCCATAAAACAAACGGGCCCTCGAAATAGCTTGAAATAACAATAAAATAAAGAATAATTGTATATGGAATAAAAATAAAGTTATCATTTATGTCATTAATATTACCTTTTCTCATCACATAATCACTTATTTCTTCAGTAAAAACTATTACACTAGTCACATTTAACTGAAATCCACACTTTTTTCACGATATCACTTCGATTTTGTTTTGTTGTTTTGTTTTCTAAAAGTTCAAAATGGCGTATAATCTTGTTTTACTTGACGAAATCTGAATTTAGAAAAGTAAGGATTCAAAAGGGTAGTTGAGTATCAATTAAATCAAAGATTAATAAGTTCGATTTGAAATAATGCTATTTTAGAAATGTTTTACTCAAAAACGATTTCCTCAAATCTCACTTAATACTTAATCGTTTTACTAAATCAAACGTAAGTAACATTTAAATCTCACAGTATTAAGTGATCCTTTAGTTTGATTAAGTAAATCCTCAACGATTTAAGTGATACTTCCGATTGATTTCATGAATACTATTCTGATTTATTTGATCCCTTACTTTGATTTCTTAAATCAAGATTTCTTATCGCCGCCTCCGTGCTTGAATGTTCAACTTCCATTTGTACACTGTTCAGGAGAAGGTTTTTTTACTTATTATCAAACGAGATGTTAAGTTTCAGGAATGATAAATGCAAATTATAGTTTTTAGTCTAATATATGGAATTGCCAATAAATTTGTTTACGATGCTGTGATTTTACGTATTTTATTATACTTTTAAAATGGAGGTTGAACAAAACTGCGAATAAAAATGTTCGTTCATGGAAATACAACACTCCTGCCATGGAGATAGCACAGTGTTCCTTAAAATTGTTGCGTGCTTGTTTGTCCAACCTCCTAATACCATATACAGGATGATTAAATTACTTCGTAAAAAAACTTGTTTTTAGATGATAAAAGGTATAAGAAATTAAAATCAAGAAATTAAAAAAAAAAATTTAGACTCAAGTAATAATAACATAAACATAACGAAATGATAAAATATACCTACTTAATTATTGTTAAAAATTTGTGAACCATTGTGAAAGACAGACAAAAGGACTATCAAACAGAATTAACATAATAATATACTTAATTCTCAACCGTTTTATTACAAAGTGAATTTATTAACATCCTGTATCAGTACGTTTAAGTTTATATTCGGAAATGAACATTATTAAAAAGTACTTATTGCTCGAAAGTCGCCAAAGTACGCCTTTTGCTTGTTTTGAAATTGGTACTCGCCATCCTGCTGCAGCTTTTAACGTTACTCGCAGTTAGTTTTCTTAGTTTTGAACACAATAAAACTAATTTATTAGGTTTTTGCAAGCAAACTAAAGGAGCAACCAAGTTCATCACAGAAAAAACAAAATGGCCGGGTAGCGTGACGTACTGTGCTGTGATTGGTCGGCCGGCTGGAGTTTGAACACTCAAGCACGCAACAAATATTTCGATGCGGGACTTTGGGTAATGCTTTGGAGGTTGGCTAAACAAGCACGGAATTTTTGTTACGATGATGTGGGCTTCAAAATTTAAAACGTGAAATTTATTGTATTTTTTCTAGGAAAAGCCTTTTTTTACTTGACCTTCTGGACCTAAATTACATCGTTAACAATCCTGCATCAAAAAGTCATTTTCGACCAAAATGGAGTTTGAACACTTAAGCACGGAGCCGACGTTATCTCACAGTATTAAGCGATCCTTTAGTTTGATTAAGTAAATCCTCAACGATTTAAGTGATACTTCCAATTGATTTCATGAATACTTTTCTGATTTATTGGATCCTTTACTTTGATTTCTTAAATCAAGATTTCTTTGTTTTGCAACAGAGTTAGTTTTTCTAATACCAAGTGTAAGTGTTGAAAGTGATAGACGTATGCAATATTATTAGACACATAAATTAGATGTTTATGTACAATTGTGTTTATCAGAATGCATTACAAGGTTGTTCAAACGAATTAATATGATCTATGTTTGTGGCTGGCATGCTGGCGATTCGGGTAGGAAGTGACGTGACTTAGCTATGTCTATATGGCAGAATTTAAAAGGATAATTTCGAATTCAAGCTTTTGTAAGTATTCATCACTTCCGCTTATAGTTCCTTTCGCAAAATGACTTTTTTTTATAGTGTCCCTTTTGTACATGTAAACTTGAGCTAGTGGAGAAATATTTTGAGAAAGGGTCATTTTGGGAAAATAAAATTTTAGAAAGGGACATTATGTAAAAGGAAAATTATGGGAAAGGGACATTTCTGTGTTAAAGGTTATTTTTTTAATTTTTCAACGTCTTTGCTAATTTAATTTTTCTCCATCTTGTACAAACCGTCCCTCTAAATCAATTATTACTTATAAAATAATAATTCATACAAAATTTATTTGTGTTTTGCCTAGCAAAAACTGATTTGAGGACAAACGTCTTAATATGGCTTTTAGTTTGGATAGCAAATCTTTTTTGCATTAGGGCGACTGTATAAGTCGAACAACTATCCCTTAATGATTTAATTCAGTTTACAAATAATGAGAGTTGAGTGAAAAAAGAGTTTTATGGTTTATCTGAAACCTTAATTAATACTGAATAGGTTTAAGATGATTTAACTACGATTTGTATAATCTTTATTTTCTCAAAAAGCGGTATTGGAATACTATATAGCCTTTAAGAAATATGTGACTATATGAAATCGTTTTTTATTTAGTTAAATCACAATACAGGCACTGTTAAGATATATGCGATTTAAACAAAATTCTTCAGTGCTACTTGGGTATCGTTATGAATATTACGGTAAATGAATTCTACAAAAATGAGGACGCTACAATTTTTATTAAACCAAACTAATAAATCGATTTCAATATTATTAATAGGTTAGTCCAATCATAGGTAGGTTAGTACATAGGTAGATACATGCCCAAATTTATCTATACCAATATTATAAAGAGGAAAGATTTGTTTGTTTGTTTGTAACGAATTAACCCCGAGTGTCATATGCCATATTAGATTTTCAAAAAAAATAGGGAACCTTAGCTAAACTCAAATAATGTAACCCAAGGTGCAATATTTTTTCCGTTGTTTACATATTTTGACAGGTGGTTTGTTGTTGTTGTTGTTGTTTGTTTTTTATTCGGCCATTCTGGGCAGTCAAAAGAACATAGTCTATAGAGCCAAGTCTTTTGTAGTATCTTTTATTCTATGGCGTAACGAAGTAAGCCGGGAAAGCTCGTTCCAAATAAAGGTATAAGTATTTGTCGCAAATATGTCTCCAGAGGGCATAGTTAGCTTTCAAAGCAAGTTCAAAGAGAAGGGTATCCGAATCGGCATCTAAAGATTTTATTTGTCGTGTTTTTGCTTACATTTACTTCCGAAAGAATTTTTAAGGAGGTATTTGTGAGGTATTTTGTTGAAAATCTGTTTTTAATAGATAGGTTCAAGTTTATGTAGCAGGCTACTCCACAATAATACACTGTGTTGAAATCTGTTTGTAGTATTTAGAAAGTCTGGGCAGCAAATGGTATAGCAATAAGTAAAACCATTGAAAGGGTTAGTGTAGATTCGCCAAGTGCTCATTTCGCCAAGTGTCAAACGCCGTGTATTTTCGCTAAGTAGATTTTTATTACAACATTTTATGAAATACAGTTGGTTTCACTTATTTCTTAGGTACCTTTAAATTATTCATCCATGCATTTTAGTTTAAAATTGATATTTAAAAGTACCAGGGCAACATAAACTAGTAGAATGTTATGTGCATGGAAAAATAAAGTAGAGAAGTCAACAAATTGTAAGTTGTTATCTATTTAAAATTTTAAACAAGACAGCTTCATTTCATTTATAAAAGTTGTTTTATTTAAACAAAAACATTATTGATATTATCGAGTTTGATGGTGGTACTGATTAAGAAAATTCACAACGAGAGTACCAGTGGTACAGGTTTTGGTGGTTGGTGGTACTCGTTGAAAACTACCGGTAGCTTTATTCTTCTAGCAGTTTTTTTTGTTGTTACTTTTTTTCCCAGGGCTAATAAAAATATACAGTCAATGCTGACTCCACAAGTATATATGATATCAAAATTGTCACTGTTCAAAACATTTTCAATTTTGGGTCAGATTTGACTAATACCCTTTATGAATGCTTCTTAAATCTTGTAAAATATGTGACTCGTTCATTATCTTATCCACAAATGGCCATACCGACTGGTGTTGAGTGAGCAACTCTCGTCCAGTGTTACTCCCGCAGCCTTCACTAGGTTGTATGAACGCCTTGTAGAAGGTCTGCCTACTCTGCGTCTTCTTGTACGCGGTCACCACTCGATTACTTTTTGGGCATCTGTTCTCCGAGCTATTTTCCCTGCCCATTGCCACTTTAGTTTCGTAATTCTTTGGGTTATTTCGGTGACTTTAATGCTTCTGCGGATTCCATAATTTTATTTTTATTACGCAGGGAAACTCTGAGCAAAACCATTTCTATTACCCTTTCAGTGACCATTTCTCTGTTGCGTTTGCACATACTGGCAACACACAATTTTCGTAGACTTTCGCCGTTAATGTTGATGCCTAGATCATTCCAGTTCTTAAAGATATCCTCGAGTGCAGCGTTGAACAGTTTTAGGGATACGGATACGATAATCCCCTATTATGAATCCCCGCTGCAGTAGAACAGCCTTTGAGCTCTGATTCTATAGTGTAACTTAAATAGTGGCGTTTTTTTACAATCACTTTAATACTCGATATACCAATAGTTCACTTGGCACTGCTGACTCAATCGAATCAAAGGCTTTCTCATAGTTCACAAATGATAAGCAACATGCAGATTTTACGCTAGTATTAAATTGGTACTGCATTAGTTAAACTAACTGTAATAATTTTGACGACTTGGCGAAAATACACGATGCAAAATTAATTATTTAATCACTTGGCAAAAAATACACTCGATGCATGGAGTTGAAAAGTACTTGGCGAAATGAGCACTTGGCGAATCTACACTAACCCCATTTAAATTAGCTAGAGTGGCTATGTTTAAAAAAAAACCATTAGGAAAGTTTCGAAAAACAAAATCTTTGTCCTTATTTAAATAGCCTTACTTATACTGTTAATTTCCTGTTTGTTTCTTGGAGAAATCTCTCAGCTGAGGGATCATAAATCATAATTCCCGCGGCATTGTGCTTCCCCCGGCGAGGATTGCGCTCGGTTCATTGCACTTTGTAGCAAATGGAAAAACTGAAACTCATTTCGCTAATGCAATATTTGTTTTGGACCCTCGTGGAAAAGTTTTAGGGGATATTTTTGTGCTGCGTAGGAAAGTTATACAAGAGGAAACGCTAATTTTAATTTTAATATAGAACTAGCGGACCTGGCAAACTTCCTACCGCCTCACCTTTTACTATGTATACTTACAACATGGATGATACGAGCATTTCTACAAAGTGAACAGATTTTTCTGACTTCGGTGCCATTTTTTTTGTTTTGACCTAGAGACTTCATAATTAAAAACCATATAAAAGAGCTAATTCTGTATTCAGATATTGTTTTGGCCCACTTCAAAAGATAACAGTTTCAGAAAAAACTGAACTCAAATATTTTGTCTCCATCGAAATCAGAAAAATTACCCACCGAATCACAATTTTACCACTGAAATCAGAAATCTATCCACCGAAAGCACAATCCCATACAATTTATCATTAAAAATTTGAATAAATTTTCATTTACACAGTATAAATAGTTGTAGTAGTAAGCAGCGCTCATTGAAAAACTGCGTGTTTTATATTATTTGTGTAATTTGGTAACAGTATTTTCGTACTATATATTTTCTTTGAACTCTGTATCTTTTCAAGAAGAGCTTTAAGAATTAAAAATATTTAATAATTATTTCAAGTATATCTGAAAATATTTACATCAATTTTGAATTTACTTCACTGGAATTAAATATTAAAATAATAAATAAGTACACTCTCGTATAAAATTAATGTTCAATTAATTTTAATAGTCAAAATAATAAGGATAACGTTTAAGCATTATAAACATTTTTATGCATTTTATAAGTATTATAACAATAACGATAATTTAATTTATTTTTTGATTCAAATGCAAAGTTTGGTTGTACCTACATAATATCAGTACATTTATAACACAAAATCGCTTCAGAGAGAAGCTTCTGTGTGTGCTTTGTGTATATATGCGTTGATGCGGTTTTTTTTATAGATAAAGTGATTTAGGAGGAAGGTTTATGTAAAGTACATGCACAAAATAGTATTATATTAGGTGGTACAAAGTTTGCCGGGAAAACTAGTATAAAAACCCACCTGACTCAACTCGGCACAGCGCTGTACCGGTGTTCAATATGAGTTTTCATACTACCCTCTTGATTGTTTTATGTTTATTATCATGTATATGACTGTCTGTTTCTAAATAAAGAAAATAAAAAAAAAAAAAAAAAAATACCCTCCGAAAAAATTGAGTCAGAGGCAAAAAATGTTACGAATCTTAATGCATATTGTTTACCATCACTGATTATATACCACAAATAAGTAATATTATCACAAAAATGTTAAATATGAGCTATTTTAGCACTCTGTCAAAGTAAAAATCTGATTTTGGTGGATGTTTTTTTGACTTCGGTGTATAAAAAACCACCGAAACCCACCGATATCAGAATCAGCGAAATCACAAAAGAGTACAAATCAAAATTTAACTCGAAATTCAAACATAGCACAACAATCATCTGTACATCAAATAATACCAACCAAATGACGAGTGCATGGCACTAGTTGAAAGTTAAATATTTCTTATGGTTAGAAAAATTTAACCTACACCGAATTCAGGACTGAGGGGTACCCAAAACCACCGAGTGTCACAATTATCCTGAAAAAAAATACTGAAATGTCGGCTGGGCACAGGTTTCTGGCTCGCGGCGTGTAGGCCATAACTATATCAAGCTGCAAAGTACTTCAGGTAGTGCGAAAAGTTAATCACTATGGTTGTGGGTTATGATTTGTAAACACCATCGAAATCAGGAAGAATTTCAGGACGCTCATTTAGAGTGGTGTATTATAAAAAATATAGAAGTTTTTGGTTTTTCATGGTAACTACAGCCTTAATATACTCATCACTAAGGCGTGAATATATATAAATTAATCAAATATTACTTCATTACTTTGTAACAAGTGACTCTTTCATGAATTCTGGCAACAGGACACCCCAGCGATGTCAGGTTTTATGACTTTCGGATTTTTTTTTCTGGTATTTATATTATATTTTCAAAAACGTTTCTATGCTCTCCAACTGCGTACCCATACATAGTTGTGGCTGAAATAATTTGAGCAGCCTACTTCACTGGGATATATTTTATTTTCAAATTGCCACTGAATTTTGCCCGTCCGTAGAAATGCCCATACATAAAAACCTTGCTCTTGAATCACTTTATCTATTAAAAAAACTGCATAAAAATCCGATTCATAGTTTTTAAAGGGTTAATTTAAAGAATTAATTTGTTTTAAACTATGTATCTTAAAATAGCTAGTATTAAAACTAAATTACAGATTAAACCACAACTATTGTCGAAGAGAATGACACTAATAAATAAAATAAAAAAACACATTTTTTTACAAGCCACAACGACACATTTCAACATAATTACCTAAATATTATTAAAAATACCAAAATATCATTCAAAAGCTATAGCTGCTAAAAGTAATCCTTTCTTTAGCAAAAAAAAAAACGGAGACCCAAATACATTTTGCAAGGAATTAAACCTTCTACTCCTAGGCAACCTGCTAACATAATGAGTGATTGAGGTCCGAACGACAGCCTAAGTGACCTAAATACAACATTAACAAAGGTTTCCAAAATAAACACTTCAGAGGCTGAATCTGCTACGAAAATACTACGTTCCTTTTAAGACGAAGCTAACAAAAAAAAGTGAGAAACGAATTCATCATTATCTTTTCAAACGACTATGCTTGATACTAGCATTGACTACAAATATTATCGCGTGTAATGCAACGTCACATTTAAATGAGCTAAGTCGGTATTTATTAGCGCTTTTTACGCAAAATTGGTATTAAAGGATACAATGTTACTTATTTAAATATCGAATGAGTTTGTATGTGTAGTAAGATCAAAGAAATTGCTTACAAAAACTGTCTCTTCTCCATTAAGTTAGTAGTAAAATTATTATTGGCGAAATTGTTGAGTATAAACTATTGTGAAGAGTTTCTCGCCATGTCATTTTATCGACCGTTTGTACGTCAGATTTTGGCCCCTAAAGACACCAAGTCCCGAACCAAGTAATTTGTCAGGACAGGCGATAACCGTCGAAGGTAACTAATTTCAGTGCCAAATGGGAAGTCCGCAATCAATAGAGGCCCCAGAATAGCAGTTGCGCTGACAAATTAATTGCCTGTTTCTGCTGAGACTGCCTAGAGTTTGGGGCCGACCTTAAACCTCAGTTAATATAATAGTGACTATCTTAACACTGGCTTTGGCTCTGGTTGCGACGGGTGTAGCTAAATAACTTATCACTTCACTTAAAATAGAGATGTAACTATTTTTTTTTGAAAGTTTATTTGAGATCTATTCAGCCAAAACAGTCGAAGATCAGCTGTGTGTGATTCAGTCTCAATAACTTACTAGAGTAAGTGAGTCAAGCCACTGACTAAATCATAAATATCGTCTGTTTAAGGTTATGGAAAGATGCTTGCAAATTTAACGTTAACAATAATTTTAACAGTCATATAACATCGACTGGTGAATTCTTTCTACCTTTATGTATAACCGGGAGTTTTTCTCTTAAGTTTTTTTGATTCTAATTAAGTAATGTGGCGCGACTTCGCAAAATTTTAAATAAATCACTCTCTTTTCTTTTAAACTAATAGGACAGGTGTGGAAGTCATTCTTAACAGTAGTAGTGAGTAGTTTTCTTTAAGTCCTGTTGGTCCTGTTGGACCTCGGCAAGCTTTCAAACATCAAACCGATCCAAGTACTTCACTCAGTCCTTTGATATGTAAATCTGTAGAGTCATAAAACACGCTTTAATACGGCACGTATGAAACTTGTAAAAATACTAGTCAGGAGCGTGTTGGTCATTTTCAAACAGTGGTTTTGATACCTTAATGTTTGATATCAATAATATCCCTAAAATTCTGCGCAAACCGCATCCTCAGTATGCTAGTTAAATAATCTAGCTAATGTAATATAATCATTTATGGCCTTTCTTCGATTAACAAGTCAAATCTTATCGATTGAGGTCACTACTAAAGGATTCAATATATCAAGTAATCCATTTAAATCATTACGAAATCAAGAATGAAGATTAACTAAAATGGATTTTAATAAAATAAAAAATACGTTAGTACATACTTACCTACATTGTACTGGCACGAGGCTTAAAGTATTAAAACGTTAATTACTTAATTTTAAGTTAAATAATTCTGAACTTCAACAAATCTTCAAACTGAAGATTTCGAAGAACTCAAAATTACGTGCAAAAACTCACACGTTACTCAAAGAATTTTGCTTCGGTAATAATTTTTTATTGCTTTTCACTTTAAAAAAAGACTATATGGGAAATATTAGCAACAATATATTGTTTGAGGAAACTCGTATACATCTTCGGTGGAGACCCTAAAAAGCGGTGTTTATTTTAGAGCTCCAGAATACACGGAGCAATGATAAGGTAGCACGTAGGGTACGTTTGTTGTATGTAAGTAATGAACCACTAGTTTGAGGGAGGAATTCCACTGTTTGATATAAATATTTGCATCGTTACTACTTCGCCACTACAGTTACAGTCTGCTGTTCAGGGCGGAGTCGAATCCAACCAAAATAATGATAATTAAAATAGGATAAGCTGTTCTCGTGTTATAAATTACTAGTACCGCCTAACTTGTTACTATTTTGTGCATGTATTATACTTATAAACCTTCCTCTTGAATCACTCTATCTTTAAAAAAACGCACGAAAACGCATCAGAATTCGTTGCGTAGTTTTAAAGTTTAATTATGTAGAATGTAGGTCTCATTTATTGTCACATACTTGGTTTACCCTTTTTACGCTCTCTTAAACGCTCTCATAGATAATGCTAGTTTATTCATGGTGTAGTTGGTCGCAGTGGAAAATTAGCTTAAGCAAGCGCAGGCACCCTAAAATATGGAACTTTTTGAGCGTGCCCTGAAAAGAAATGGATTCTATCATTCGCTAGGTGACCTATGGCCGACCTAGATGAATCTAGATTGTAAAGTACAGAAGAGTTTTTAGTGAGAGTTTTTCTTTCTAGAAACTTGCTTTGGTTTTGTAGCTTAGGTAATATATTTAAAGCTAAGGAAGTTAATATGTTCTATTTGTCGCACGCCCTCAGGTTTGAATAGTATCGGGCGGAAATTATCAGAGCCTACAAGAAGTGAAGCACAGCACTGGCGAAGGTGTGAGAGTGTGTGTTAATCTATACCAATATTATAAAGAGGAAAGATTTGTTTGTTTGTTTGTAACGAATAGGCTCCGGAAATACTGAACCGATTTGAAAAATTCTTTCACTGGTAGGAAGCTACATTAACCCCGAGTGTCATAGGCTATATTAGATTTTCAAAAAAAATAGGGATCCTTACCTAAACTCAAATAATGTAACCCAAGGTGCAATATTTTTTCCGTTGTTTACATATTTTGACAGGTGGTTTGTTGTTGTTGTTTGTTTTTTATTCGGCCATTCTGGGCGGTCAAAAGAACATAGTCTATAGAGCCAAGTCTTTTGTAGTATCTTTTATTCTATGGCGTAACGAAGTAAGCCGGGAAAGCTCGTAACATCTAATTTGGTTGCACTTTGGCTAATTAATGTGCGTACCGGCTCGTTTACGTCCAAGTGAATTGATACCGACTTCACTTTGTAAATTTAGATTTAATCTCCTCTAATTCAGCTATTATTGCAAGCTAGACTTAATACTTAGCTACAACTCAACAGTTTATATTATAATTTACAAAAATAAGCAGCTTATAGTCTGGAACTTTAAATAATAGGGTTTATTTTTTATACGTGCTAGGCATTTGGTATTTATTTTCAATTCAGACGTGAACTTGTGTCCTACCTTGACCTTGAATTACTTATATAACCAAAGAGCTATTGGTCGTTAGGTCCTGTTTCTATGTCTATCGACTACAAAGGGTTTCTTTAAACAGTTGGTGTGTTAACGTCGCAATAACCAAGAAGACTATTTGGTATTCTTTGCTAGTAGCTCAAGGCTTACATTATAGAAGGTAACAATACTTCCTATAAATAGTATCGCTACAGACATAAATATATTTCTTCTATCAGATACACCATCCTACACTAATCCTAGGTAAAGAAAACCCTTTGAGCGCGAATTGAATATTCAAAAAAATATCATAAAGAGAAAAAGATTAAATAAATGTTATTTTTTTAAATCGATCAAGCTACGAAGCTACTTGACCGATTAATAAAATTACAGAACTAAAAAATTTGAATCTCAAGGGCCCTCACGAGTTCGTGTGACGCGTTACAAGCGCCACTTCCAATTTTTTATTTATCCTAGTTAATGTCCCACTGCTGGGAATTATGGAATTAATATTAATATTAATCCTGGAATCCCACTCCCACTTCCAATAAATAATATAATATCTTCTTAACCACGGCCGAAATCAAAAATCTAGATAATCTTGCTTAGAATTTTTAAGGCGCTGTTGTGAAGCTTTCAGGTTCAAAATCCAAGGAATATACTGTTTGTAGCCTAAAGTGGCCCTTTTAGTTTCAAAAGCGTATATTTCGCCTTCAAATTCTAAGCAAGATTATCTTGGGAGTCAAGGACGCACATTTTTTATTTCAGCTATGGTTTAAAAGGTACTAATTATTTATCGAATAGCCACTAGTATCGCACCCGTTAGCCATGAACATAAAATATCAAAAGTTTAAACACATACCCTGTTATTCATAAAAAGTTAAGGAGCACTTTAGTTATTTAACGTATGGCAATTTAGACTGGATGTCACGTATTTACCATTCACAGACCAGAGAAGTAGACCTCCAGTAACGCTTCATAAAACCACTTCAACATAACTGTATTTTTATCAATAATACGATTTGTCTATAACAATCAATATCAATACATACCTAGTATAAAACAAAGTCGCTTTCCGCGTCTGTCCTTATGTAAGTATGCTTATATCTTTGAAACATACAACGGATTTTAATAAGGTTTTATTTTACACGATAGAGTGATTCAAGAGGAAGGTTTATAAGTATGTATAATTCATGCACAACATATTAATAGGTAAGGCGGTACGAAGTTCGCCGGGTCGACTAGTAGTCTATAATGAACAATATTGTGCAAACCTATATTAAAATTTTTGTAAAGCGGTACGAAGTTCACAGTGTCACCTAGTATTATTTTAAACTCTGTGTAAACATCCACAAAATCAGAATTCCCTCACATTACTCAGTCAGGCAGACTGAAACAGTTTATTACACGATTCTCTTTTCATGATGCTCTCAGTACTTGCACCACCCTTTTCAGATGCCTGAAAGAATGACCCAGATTAGTACGTGAATAGCTCCTGAAGCAGCTGCCTGCCGTGGTTGCCAGTAACTACTCTTAAATTAGCCCACTCCGTAAGGTATTTCGGGTGTACAGTGGGACACGGACACAGACGTAACACTTTCAGTTTTTGTTTTTCTGTATTGCATAGTAGGTCTTGTTCTTTGGTATTACACAGTCTAGCGCACGAGATCATAGACAAAAGTGTTACGCCATACGTGTCCGCCACACGTACGCACGTAGGATCTGAGTTTTGGCATTGCACGAATAGATTCTAAGTCGGATGGGTAAATTGAGTTTTGTTGTTGAGTTGTTAAGTAGTTTATTAATTAGCATTATGTATATTTTAATTAAGAGGGCAAACTATCAGACCTAGAAGATAGGACACAATATTCTGGATTCTGGCGGCTAAAATATTCTGGCTGGGATGGCCACAATGCCACCGATATTTTGCTTTTGCCTGATTTTGCTGATTTGACAACATTCTGCAATATAGATTGTGGACTGCTCTTAGAGTATGTTATTAAAGGATGGAAAAAAGTTTGTTTTTTACATCAATGATAACATTTTTAATGCTTTCCATAAATTAACAAATTTTTAAAAGTGATTTACAATCTTGATACGGAATAATATCAACAATAAACCTACTACTTAATGTAACATTATTCCCAAATTAATTAAAATTTCCACGAAATAGAGAAAAGTTCCGCGAAAGCTGGCAACCTACCCGCCCGCATTTTTGTGCGAGACGGCAAACAATCCACATTGCTTACCTGTCGCGGCACAAAGGAGCTTTTCATTAGGGAAATATGATATTGTATTATCTTGGACTTTTGAGCTATTTATAATAAATTCTGTTGTTTACCTTCATGTAAAGAGACATTTCGTTTAATAAAATGAAGCATTCCTGACAGAACCTCGTACTAGGAGCCTCATCATCATCTGAGGCGAGAGACATTCACTGTAAAATTACACTAATATTATAAATGCGAAAGTTTTCGAGTGTGCATCTTTGTTACTTCTTCACGTCGAAACGGTTGGAGATATTTATATAAAATTTGGTACGGAGTTAGCTGACACCCTGTATTAACACATAGGCTATTTATTTTCCCTAATGAACAGTGGGAACCACCGCAGGGCACAGCTAGTGTGGCATAGTCGCCACTCTTGGCAGGCGGGTTGGTAAGCGCAGTAGTTCTAATACGAAGGACGATGCTGCCCGCCGTTTGGGTGATCCCTTACTTGCCTATTACGATACCTATGGGAAGAGAAAGTTGCTGTTACACTATGACACCTATAAATTAAATAAATCAACATAACAGATTTCCTAAAGGTGCAGTTGTAGGTATGAAATCAGATTTTTTTTTTTACATTTATCTGAAAGTTTGTGCGTCTTTATCTGAGTAAAAATTTACATTTACAAGGTAGGTGGCTATCGGTAACATAATGACGAATAATATTATTATGAATGGACATTGGTCCTGCCCAATTCAATGCACTAAGCGATGGGTAAAAATTACAAAGTCAAACTTATTATTCGTATGTGCTTACGCCCACGCCTACAATTATGTCATACTTGGGCCTTCCGGAATATTAAGACCATATTTTATTATGCTCGTCTTGAGCGCCATTTGCCATGTGCTAACACTGAATGCTGATAAATCAAATTTGCCATGTGCTAACACTGAATGCTGATAAATCAAAATATATTACTTTCAGTATTCGTGAAATAGGTATTGAACATAAAGACCTAAAATTGATTGCACATGATCTTTCTAATTGTAATGTCCAAGTTTGTAATTGCAGGCCTCTGGAGAGTGTTAAGGATATAAAGTATTTGGGTGTTACAATCGATAAGCATTTGAATTTTAAACAGCACATCAGTCTTTTGAGCGGCAGAATTAGGAAACTAATATACATCTTTAAGAACTTGAGAAGTATTATAGAACCACCCCTTCTAAAACAAATATACTTAGCACTAGGCCAATCACTACTAAGTTACTGTATTACAGTCTGGGGCGGGGCTCCAAAAACTACCTTGCTGATGTTGGAAGTAGCACAGAGAGCTGTTCTAAAGACTATGATCTTTCAACCGTTTCTATACCCAACATACCAATTATTTAGGGACTGTGAAGTACTTACTGTCCGACAACTATTTCTGCAAGCTACATTATTAAGACAGCATAAAACTCTTACCTTTGATCCTACAATTATACAAAAACGAAGAAACCACATGGTATGTACAACTCAGCAGTGTCAAACAGTGTTTGCACAGAGATCTATACTATATTTAGGACCATTTATTTATAACAAAGTTAATAAAATTATCAACATATATCCGCTTAGTAAATTCTGTTGCAAACAAAAAATATTTGAATATCTAAGTACATTATCCTACATCGAAACAGAAAATATTCTTTCGTGAACAAATTGACAAGATATCTATGTATAGTATTTTTTATATAAGCGAAGTAATTATTATTATTGTTATGTTTGTTATTATAATTATGTTATTACGACCTTTTGTTATTTATATTGTTGTTATTTTAATTAAATAAGGATTATTATTATTACTTTGATCTCTATTGTTATATTGACCTTTTATTATATATATTAAAACACACCCTCTTCACACACACACGTACATTATCATAATACACAAAAGAGGACTAGGTAACACTACTCAAGTCATGCATGCTAGTGTTTAAGGCATGCTTATTCTGTATTTTAAGGTACCTACCTAAATAGTTTTTCTCAAGTCTAATTTATTTATTTATTCTACTTATAAAAAAATAATATTATACCTATAAAATAATATGATTATGCTTATTATAAATATGACTACCTATATATTAAATGTACTACACTACACTGATATCCGAAATACAGGATTTATGCCTAGCTCGGAGTCAGTTTTTTATTGGCTTTCTCATTTATGCAATTTAAGAATGTCTCTAATTATATTTGAAATGTAAATTGTTTTATATTTGAATAAATTATTATTATTATTATGTTTCTCAATACTCTTCGGTATCACGGGATGGAGCCCGGTCCTTTGAGAGGCGTGCGAGGGGACGAATCCAACTCGTAGAGGCCCTTTCGAGAGTTTTGCTATATTGTATATGGATCACCAACCAGGCACCGCCACTAAATGCACAAATAGATCATGCACCCAGAGGCGGCACCCAGAAGGTGATAGGAACTATTGTAAAATGGATGACAAGAAATGGTTTATGGGGGTGAACTGTTTAATGGACCGGTTAACTGGTGCTATGGAGTGAAATACCGGTACGCCTGCCTTTAATGCAACATTTCACTAATTATCATGGCAGGCGGTGACTCGCTGTCCACTGGGTGGGCTTCCACTAAGTCGCCGATATATTGGCAACGGGTCGCAACACTGGTCGTAGACAGCTAAGGTTGTCGAGAGGTGAGACTGCGGGCAGCATAAGATGCACCCGGCGTTATGACATTTTACACTTCCAACCTGGAGCATAGGCTTCGCTCTTGCTACTCCACTCTGGCCGGCTGGTGAAGGCAAGCTCAGAGGCGGGGGGGTGTGTGTGTGTGATGACTGCATGTGAGTGTGCGTGTGATGACTGCGTGTGTCCCCCTGGAGGTATAGGGTCCGTGGTGTCGCCACTCACCATCGACTCGCCACAAGCCGTCCCTGCGGTGACTAATTGCAATGGAAGTTCCAGACCGAAAGTACTGGAATTTCCACTGGGCGATGGGGTCGTCACGTCCCTACGCCTTTATTATTATTATTATTATTATTATTATTATTTAGGTGTGTAACGGGTAATTTCCTCAATACCTCCATGTTCCATAGCTCGACGATGCCATCTTCTTTGATTTCATAAAAAATATTTAAAAAGTATTTTCCATTTGGAGAGAGAATTCAAACTTGTTTACACGCTTCGAGATTTTTCAAGCCTTCAATATCGATAATTGTACGTTTGAGAGAAATACTCGTGCCTTGTGTAAATAGCCCTTAAAAATACTTTCATAACAAAAGTGAAAACACGTGTATTTTTTCCTAAAAGTTTCTGCCGATTTTCTATTCTAATGATGAAGATATTACTTTACAAAAATATACCTAGTACTAAATACGTAGGTAAGTAAGTATACAAAAAGTATTACAATAGCTAAATAATTTGGATTATCTTAAACCAGAGAGGCTCTATGGGGTGCTGGCCAGAGAACCTCCACGCGGTGCACCCTGGGCAACAGCGGACAATCACACTTTTCGTTTCCCGTTTGGTGTGATCGTCCGGTGGCTAATAATCTGGCGGGAGTGGCGCTCCACATGCTCTCTGCCCTATCAGAGAGCATAGTGTGAGTCGAGAAGGAGAGCGGGGCTTGAGACTTCCACCACGGCGAACTGCTCAGCGCCGTGGGGGGACTAACAAGCCCTGCTGAGCGAGGAAGACAAAAGAGGGGAGGAAGAAGGAAGGAGGAGAGATTGGCGAAGAAGGATGGCGACGAGATGGAGTGCGGGGATTGGGAGCTTCCCAATGGCACGTCCACGTGGGGATTGATGGCTCGGCTGATTAGAAACCCTGCGTTATTAGATGCCGAGAACAATAGTCCTGCCCACGGTTGGCTTGATGACTACGTCGCCAACCGTTGGGATCACAGGTCTACCCGGCTGATCCGAACGCGCAGGGGAGTAGATGCCGGGCTGTCATTTCTCCACGCTTTGCGGTCGGCTTGATGTCGCCGTCGCTGCCGCAATGGGCGTGCCGATGGGGCGCTCACAATGCCCCGTAGGAGAGGGTGGCAGTGTCCTATCCAGGGCACTGTCACACACGATCGCTGGGTGCTGCGGCCAAGGTGGAACGGCTGGTAGCACCTGGCGGTCGAGGAGAAAGGAGCGGGGACTTGACACTTCCAACATGGCACGTTACGTGGTGCCATGTGGGGAGTGACAAGCCCTGCTCCCGCTCGACTGCTGGATGGGGCGGTTGAGGAGGAGAGCGGACGGGGCCTCAAGGTCCCACCACGGTGGCCAGCCATACGCCGTGGCGGGGCCGACAGGCCCCCCGATCCGCCCTGCAGCACCGCTGCAGGACCCCGGGGTCGTTTGGTGCACGAGGCGGGGGCCTCGTGTATTCACATAACGGCCCCGAGAAGGACGACGGAACGAGGTGTCCAGTTCCGTCGTCGGGCGTAGGAAGAGCCATCCGCGCTCAGGGGGGACTGCCACCACCTGTCCCCCCGTGAAGAGGCTACACAGCCAATGCTGGGGGGGGTCGCGGAGAATTCCTAAGTTCTGGCTTTCCCGCGACCCTCCTGCTATCAGCCGAGAAGGACACCGGCGGGGTTTTAGTGGGTGCGAACCCCACATAACCCGGCGGCTCCCCCCGGGGCTGCAGGGTACTTGTTAGGAGTTTCCCCGCCTTAAAAAAAAAAAAAAAGAGAGGCTCTATGAAGGTAGTTATAAAAAAAAAGAAAGTTGGAAAACAACATCCTATTTAGGTACATTTGTTAAAGCTAAAATGTTTACAAAATGCAGGCTCCCAGCAGCCCATCCCAACGAAATAAGGTCGGTAAACAAACGGTCAGAGAGCTGACACTGGGCGAAAAGTCAATTTATCACCTGAGCAGCCGCTGGATTACAAAATAGTTCAGTCATGGACAGAACTAGGACCTAGTATATATTCCTCATAATCTCAACCGAAAGACTGACAGACGTCTGTTGGAAATAGGCCAACCTCACATGGCGATATGCAAGGACTAACGTTTTTGGCGGGTTTGCCATAATCAACGCGCATAATCACACAGCATGGCTCTTAACAATTTAATAGTTGCAGTATGTCTGCCAAAATAATTTAGTATTAATATCTGTGAACAGGAAATTAAGAAAAAAAAAACATTTCGATTGATGTGCATTATTTTATAAACCTTTCGCTGCTACTTTAGCGACCAACCCGACTGCAATCGGTCCATCTATTTTATTAAAAAATCTACAGAGGCGCGGTAAAATTTTAGAACTCTACAGTCGAGAAATGGCGGGCTCGAGATTACAGAACATTAATCATTGGATTTCAGAAACTTGTTGTTTGTTGGTGGTATTGTGACGCGAGGTAGGTAGGTACCAGAATAGATAGACAGGCAGCATTAATACTTGGAAATCTTGAAATGTTATTTATAAAATCAAGTTCTACGACCGAAGACTTGAAACTAATACGTTATCGTAACTTACGTATTAGGTACCTACCTATGTACTGTTACTAACTGAATGGCAGACAGCTCTTAGACTAATAATTATAATAATAAGTATATTGAAAAATTACGGGACGTTCAAAATTTAAACAGAGAAAAGCTTCGGCTTTTGCTTAGAATCGCCTCTTTCATTGTTGACGTAAATTATTTTACAAACTGTTGTTGACCTAAATTCGTTATGAATAAAATTTAGTCTGAAATCAATTTCGGCCAAAGTTTGTTTGCTAAAGTGGTAGTCAAAGTAGCTTCCTAAGAGCAGCAGTCAACCAATTAATTTACCTAGCAAAGTTGTTAAAAAGGAAAATCTCTTTCTACCTAAGTATTATTTTTTTATATTATTATGTTAACATAATTATACTTACAAGTACCCAGTTACAATACATAGGTTTGCCTAGTGGTTATGTAAAATTATGTTTTTTTTTAGTTTCAATAATATACAATTTTTATTAACATTTATATACAAGTATTTACAAAAAAATATAGTAAATAATAAAACACATACTTAATTATAAATAGAACACTGTTTTTTTTTCAGTATATTTGTTCGATAACTTGACTTTGTTTTGTGTAAGAACTTTAATTTAATTTGTATTTTTGCCTAAAAGAAATAATACTACGAACTTGTTGATAGAGTTGTTTAATGGGAACTGACATACGTTGTCACATGACACAATTTTGAAGGCACGGTGACAAACACATAGACAAAACTACTAAAAAGGATAGTAATTGCAGAACAAAACTACTGTATAGCAAAAAGGTAAGTAATTGCACGAACAATATTTTACAAATTATATATTGAAAATTTATTTCGCGAAACAACACACTGACGACGGCGTGCTGGCGATGAAAACGTGTATCACGGCACGGTGCGTGCTTTCTGTCTAAACGGTACGTTAAATATCGAAAACGAAATAACTCTGTCTGGGAATCTCAGCGAGCGCACTTTGAGCTGTGCGAGATATCTCATTCTCAAGATTGTGGCAGTATCGTTCTGTTAATGCAGCTACCAGGAACACTATTATGGAAACAGAAAAACTTAGATTGGGCGGGAAAATCGCCGGCAATCTTATGTTTTTTTCCTGTCTCAACTACTGCAGGCGTATGTAGTTTAGTTGTAGTTTTTTTTATTGGTTTGCCAACTGTACGAGAAAACTAGAATGAAAGGAAACGGTTGCATCAGCAAATATGAAGTCACTTTAACAACACGCGTCTTTCTACTTTTCTGTTTAAATAAAATTAACCTCGTATCAGAAGGTGTTTGCTCTGAAAAGTGGTGGGATTGAATGGCATCTAATCCAATGGAAAATTTTCTATTTACCTTTATCGAGTGTGTGTGGCGTGGGCACACACTTCCACACGAAGTAAGATTGCCAGCATTTTAAAAATTCTAAAGGGTCATTCTTCAGGACACGTTTTTTAGGCGGCATCGCAAAAAGAAAATAGAATTCGTTGAGTAAGAATGCAATATGTTTTTTCAGCAATGTTTTCATCATGCTGGGACATCACTGATTTTCAATGAATTCAAGTATTTAATGCCATTAAAAAAATTACAAACCCCCGTTCTTCCATTTGCGTGGTGTGTCCCTAACCCAGATTTGGCAACAGATAATTTTTACTATTAAACTAATAGATTCTAAATTCCAAAAAAAAATAACGTGAAGTCCTACATTGTTGACAATGCGATAAAAAATATTGAATTGATTATATAACTTTAACTTTTTCAGAAAAAAAAATATATTTGTACTTGTCCTGGGGTTGCTTCTGTTCTGATTTGCGTGGATCAGCGTTCAATTACTCGTACGTCCCTTGTTTCGCGATCCTGTCTTATGTCATCCTAATACAAGTTATATCTAGCCACTCTCTAGCGGTCTAGCTAATTGTGATGTATGATGAGCTATCAAGCTTCAGAAAAATGCAGGCATAGACAACGTTGCGTGGGTTTGGTTTCTGAAATCTTTCATTTGCGTGGTTCGATTTCCAGCGATATTTATAGACTTATTCATTTAATTTAATATTGTAGCAAACATACATACGGTAACATACATTTTATTTAACTTACAGTTTATTCAATCAAAAGGTTTGATAAAAAAAAAATCATAAAGTTTTTATTCTGATTTTCGTGGTTGTGATTTGCGTGGTTTACGTGGCAACTTTGTCACGCAAATCAAGTGTTTGGTGGGGCAATTGATATTATTTAAATTTTTACTATAGTTTTAGATACCTTCTTATCATTACTTAATAGTACCAATATTGAATGTAAGATATAAATAATAAAATCTAAGTTAAACTTAAAACATGATTATTAGTACGCAAGTATGAAAAATACTATAAGAAATCGGCCACGATAAATAGAAAAAAAAAACCGCTATAGAAACAGATTAAAGAACTATGATGAAAAAAAATTAACGAATGATGTTAAATTTAAATTTTCAACATTCCTGAAAAATACTAATAAAGTTTTTTTTTATAATGTTTATCCAATTTTATACGTTTTTAACATCATGAGGAAAGCACTGGAGGACGCAGAGATCGGCATCTCAATAGGCGGCCGTAAGATCACCAACCTTAGGTATGCAGATGATATAACTCTTATAGCATCTAACGAGGAAGAGATGGCTTTCATGCTGAAGAAAGTGGAAGCAGAGAGCATCAAGCTTGGATTGAAAATAAACCACAGCAAAACCAAGATCATGGTTGTGGATAGAGCCCAAGTCCTTCCTTCGAATCCAGGTATATACCTCGATTCTTTCACAATTTTTTGAGGTTAGTCATAGCACTGTTAGCCATTCCAGCACGTCGGCGAATCTCTTGTGTGCAACCACCAGCGTTTGTTATTGACGAACCTAGGTATACAAACTCGTCTACTTTCTCATAACTATCTAGAGCATTGGATTGTTTATTTTCGTGACATCTCATATGTTCTGTGCAATCCTCTTATAAATCCCCTGTATTAATTAAGCATTTTTTCAGCATAGTATGCAAAAAGTTACTCTTTCCATCCAATTTATAAAAGTGCATGCGGTGTTAAAATGATATGAATATTTGAAAAACAATTTTCATACTGAACTCAGTCGTAATCCAGGCGAACGGGACCCACAGTTTTCTGCAGACAGAATTTCATCTAGGGGCCTCGTAAAATGAACACGTCACGTGGAAGTAAGGGTCCCTGTATACTGAGGCTGGGGCCGAAACTAAAAAATATAAAATATTTTTACACGTTATTGTCATCAATCATTAACTGAGCATAAATAAATACTCCTAAATTAAGTAATCTTAGCTCACAAAGAGAAGGCTGCCTTGACTTTTAACGTGCCTTTTCTCATATTATATTTGTATCTTCAGTTATAATTAGTGACAGTTTCTGTTTGGTTATAATTTGCTCTTGTTATATTCTTACTTTGATTCTTACTTTTATTCTTATTCTGAGGTCGGCTCTTGACACGACAGCTTTTTAAAAAGTGGTTGTATCCACGGATAACGTGATCGGTTATTCATAGAAAGAGAAAAGGGACACTGCTACATAGCTATTTTGTCAAGGAATGCTTAGGATAAAAGCTATGTTAAAGTCGTGTCACATCAGGAGGTCCAAAACCCACTATAGCAGGCCATATCTAAATTAAAAGAGCTAGAGATCAGACACATTTTACAGATTTGAGAGGCATACAATAATTGTATGCCTCCTTGTACTTCATTTTGTCCACTGTCAATTATTGACAGTGGACAAAATGAAGTACAAGGAGCATTTATTTTAGCATACGCCAACCTTAACAAGCAGACCGGACACAATTTCCTTTAGCTAAGAAATTTTACGATTCAACACGAGTAAGTAGCATACTTTAACTTGATGTTCCAAAAGCTATTTTAATAAATATTTTATGTATTCAATAATCGGAACCACTGATTGAATGACGGCACGCCCTAACGCTGGATCAATGAGTTTGGTCATATTTTTCAAATGAAAATAAGTACAAATATAAATTAAAAAAAATATAAATTGTTAGGGTACCTACCCTAAAGAGAGGTTAAAAAATCTTTCTAAAGAGGATCTTTGAAATATCTTGGCGATAATATTAACATAGATACAAAGAATACCTATATATTCCTATTTCCGTGGAACGATTGACTACCCTCAAACGCATTTAAATTATGCACAGTTTATATGCGCACGACGCGATGAGGTTTAATTAGTTAGAAAGCGGTATTTAGATCATATAGGTAATGTATTAATCTAGTACATACATATATGATATCAGATAAACTGATTTAATTATGGAGCCAGAGTAAACACTGAGGCGTAAACTAATCGCAAATTAATGTTTCCCGATTGAATAACATCTCCGCCGAACTCGCCGATTTTAATTATTAATTTAATTAATTAAGACTTTGTAAAGTCGGATGTTTAAGGTGTTGAGTAGTATAAAGTAGTAGGTATAAACAATATCTGACCGCGTAGGTATACAAGATAAATAATTTATTCGTAAACTAAACTTACTCATTATAATGTAGTTAGGGAATTATTTTAATTAAATAACCTTTATCATTTTGCAAACTAATATTATAGAAGTTTAAAATAATAAGAGAATTTACCATACTTACCATCATATCCGTTGCCGTGTCATTAAATAAAGATTAAAGTTTCAATTTGGCAACCCTATTCTATGTACAGCTGGCCGCTCAATTAGGTTACCTACTCCCTTTTAGGACTGAATAGCAACGCAAAAAAAAAGGATTTTTGTCTTGTGCAATGGGCAGCTTTCAGGTTAAAAATCTAAGAAATATACCTACACTTTGATGTCTGAAGGAACCACTTTAGCAACAAATCGTATATTTATTAGATTTTTGTCCAGAAAGCAACGCGCAACGGTTTAAATAATCTAAGCAAGATATTATCTAGTGCACTATTGACGCATATTTTTGATTTCGGGCTTGGTTTGAAATATTTTTTTTTTTCGAAAGTGTATCTAGTGTCGCGTTTGGAATCCTCCGAAGTGCTTGAGTAAATAAACTATTTCTTTTGATAAAATATTATTATAAAATAGTTATACCTAGAATATATTTTTACTTATTATTTTATTACATTTTTTATATTTTTAGGTAGGTATATACTTTCCAAATATAATAAGTATACAGTTCTTAAACTTGGAGACTTATAACTCTAATGGGCTCAGAATACAAGTTTTTATTAGTATAACAATGTGATATTTAGCCGACAGTATCTATCCAGCGTCCGCGTTCCCTCTCTTATAGGCACTTTGTTTCAGGGCAATAAAAATAAATTACTCTGAAAGAGCTACCTAGTACTAACTTAGGTAATAAAATTAGAATTTACAACCATTGCGGACCTTCCAGTATCAAGACGTAATGTGTACAGTTTTGGAGGAAATCTGAGTTTTTGAAGCTAACTGTGATAATTTTATTCCCGGCGATAACTCTCACTGCGGCGTTCAAGCTATTATGATAAAAAGTGAATGGACATTTTATTTAATTCTGAAGAAGATAAATATCGTTTAATTGGGAATTTGAATTTTGTAGCGTTACTTAATAAGTCTCGGGTATTATTACATATCAATAGGTATACTAAAAAGAAACAAAAACAGCATATTTAATTTGCAGATACTAGTTTTATTTTTATTATGGAAAGGTTAAGGAGGCGAAATAAGGTTTCGTTTTACAAGAAAAAAATTGGTAAAATAATGAACATTATCAAATTAAATTACAACAAGCGAATAGTGTTTATAGGTCTACTGAGGTATCAGGTACATAGGACATGTTTAGGGCGCGGGTCGCAATGATGTTCTTGTAGACGTAGGCCGAGAGACGCGGAGTGCGGGTTCTGTTCTCTGCCGTCAAGTCCATCTCGAAAAGACCGAAGCGAGCTCTGCAACAATCATAGTTCAATATAAAATATGACGAGGCAAATCGTATTGCGAAACTACTAAGTTGTGGGTGGACCTAAGCAAAATGGTAGCTTAAAGAGGAACTACATGATCACGTTCCAGGTAGTCAGGCGTTGCGAAAGTGCTGTACCAAAATTTATGGAAAAGTTGCCTAACAGCGGATGACAAAATACTGTTAAGTGCTGATGCTTTATTTCTCCTATAGGCAGGAATAATTTAAAAATACTCACGAGAAACCACGTTTCCAGGAGAAGTTGTCCATCAAACTCCACACGGTGTAAGCGATTACGTTGCAGCCTTCATCCATGGCGTCCAGAAGGGCAGCCAAGTATCCCCTGTGGTAATGGACGCGCCTGGTATCAGTCAGTTGGCTGCTGCCGATTGCCACCTTCTCAGCGTAACCGTTCTCAGAGACGAAAATAGGCGTGTTCTTGTACTTCTTCTTTAGGTCTACCAAGAGTTTTTTGAATCCCCACGGGAGGTCCTGAAATGTGTAAAACATAGTAAAAAGAACATTTATCAGTTTTATAAAGCGGAAAACGATATATTAAAGCGCAATGAAACACAAACGCCGATAATTCAAGTTTTATGAAAATCATGCCAGAAAATTTAGTTGTTTTTATTTTCGAAACATCATCACGCGATACTGCCACTGACTTCAATTTTGATATATAATAATTACAAAATAAACTTGTAAGCTATGAATTATTAATATTTGTAGCTTTACTTTACTTTATTATATGACATATAACACAATGTAAAAGTAAAACTTTAAGTGTGCTGTATTTATCAAACATTTGCACTGCTAAAGGCACTTACCCAAACCCAAGAAGTAGCGTTCTGCTTCCAGCTAGCGGGCTGGTAGTCTACAGCGTAAATGTCGTAGGCGAAGGATGGTTCAGTTAAGTCCATCGAGCTGTTCCTGTATACGAGGCTTGTGGTGTAGTGGTTTAGACCCAAGAAGTCAGCACTGCCCTTAAGTTGCTTGATCTCTTGCTTAGTAAAAGCTGGTAGACGGCTGCGCGGGAACCCTTCATTCTTACTGTTGTTGGCTACGCGCTCGATCATACGTTTCGGCCAGTTACCGGAACCGTAAATAGGATTGGCCCAGATGTCATACTGAAAGAAGTAAGTGGATTACAAGAGTATTCTTTACAAAAGTGCTATTGAGCGTTTAGTTTTATGATTGTCTTAAATAAAACTCACCTCGAACATACGCATGTCTTCAGCGGCGTACTCATCGTCAGAGGACTCGGGCTCGTACCAGCGCGCGCTGATAGTGATACCGACGGATCCTTTCTGTTTCTTGCGGAATTCCTTTTTGTAGATATGGTACATGTTAGCGTGGGCCAATAACAAGGTCTTGCCGCACAAGTAGTCACCGATGCCGGAGTTTTTGATCAGCGGCGCGAAAGTTCCTTCACCGTAGCCGTTATTACAGATCTCGCTGGGCTCGTTAATGGTGATCCAGTGCTTGACACGGTCACCAAAGTTCTCGTATAAAACGCGTGCATAGTCACCGAGCCAGATAGCCATGTCAGGATTGGCAAATCCACCCAGGTCTTGAAGGGCCTGAGGCATGTCCCAATGATAAATTGTGACAACGGGCAGGACATCGATTTCAATGAGTGCGTCAATCAAGTTGTTGTAATAGTCAAGTCCTTCTTGGTTTGTTTCGTTAGCGAAACCTCCTGGGAGGATACGAGGCCACGAAATTGAGAATCTGTAGAAGTCGAGCCCTAACGACTTGATCATTTCTACGTCACGTTTCCACAGAGTGTAGGACTTGCTG
The DNA here is from genome assembly GCA_951802225.1 of Euspilapteryx auroguttella. Lineage (NCBI taxonomy): Eukaryota > Metazoa > Arthropoda > Insecta > Lepidoptera > Gracillariidae > Euspilapteryx > Euspilapteryx auroguttella. Next base: position 3,667,172 of record OX637652.1, on the reverse strand, counting down.
GAGTTGTCACCGTTAGAGCATTCAGAAGACACGAAGCAAGGCTTTACGTAGTGCAGCATCCTGTCCCAGATGCTCTCAGTTTTACCTGCGTAAAACGAGACGGGTAAGCAATATGCGCTTTGCGCGTTAAAAAAAGGTAAAACATATTCCAACACCATTTCATATTTTATGTCAATTCAATAACTAACATATTATTATTGATATTTCACTAATGATTATGAAGGGATCTCAGTTTTAATGTCCTAGATTAAATCCAGGACTGCTGAGTGATAGGGATCATCCATAATTGAGCGTTTTGTTTTTTTTTGCGCATACCTGAAACATTCCATGAGCCCTCGACCTGATAGGCGGCGGTGGCAGCTCCGAAGAGGAACTTATCGGGGAACGAGCGAACAGTGGCGTTCTCCGTAGCTGCTGCTGCAGCCACGCAGGCAGCCACAATCCTGATGATAAAACAAAAATTTTAAAAACTCAATTGCAGCATTTCATATTAACTAACTAGCAACTATTGCTATTAAGTTTGCAGTCTTTTGTAACTACTATTATAAATTGATTAATTACTTTGAGCCTCGCAATACAGGTCCCTTCCTAGTGCAAGACCCGCTGGTAAATAAATGTGTTAAAAATAGAGATAATTAGATAAAACATAAACTATGCAAAACATGTAAACCTCAGTTTTCTAAAATAAATTATTATTTTTATATGATTACCTACAGCCCAAAAAGTCAAGAGAAGAGCTTTGAAATTTAAAACCAAAGGTTTTTAGGGAGTCTATCATATGGTTGGACACTAAAAGATTAGGCGTAGCCATCAGCTTGCTTAAGATACTTTGTATTAATTTTCAGATAATTATAATAGTTATTTAAATGATTATTTAATTAGACAGAAGACATGAGAAAATAGGGAAAAAAATACTTACAAAAGTGAAATCCTTGCCATGTTGCCAGCACCCAATAGTTGTGTGTTGATCAGTAATGGCTACAGCGGGTTTTTATACTAATTTTATGTGTGTCTTTAGCTTATGTTTGCTCTTAGACAATAAGTAAAGCAGATAGATCCATGCTTTGTACACGTAGGTCGCTATTGTCCGCTGTCTTTTGTTTTTTCTAACACTAGTTTTTAATTATAACTTACTACAGGTATGAGACCCGTGCCTATGTACATAGAAACTATTGGAAGTGCCACTTGTGAAAACATATAAATTGGAGATCAGTAATTATAGTAACGAATTTTGCATTACATAATTTTTAGGGTCTATATATTATGTAAAGCTAAGTTAAAGGTTCTAAATAATTTAAGTGGCCATTTTCCTGTGATGCGTGCCTTCGCCCGCGCGGGGATCTGGTCTGCATGCGGATGATTGCACACTCCTGGCCATTGTACGCGTGCTGCCTGCTTGATAGGAATTAAATTTACGAAAATATAGGAGCAGGCAGCTTGCATACGGACCAGATCCACGCGCGGGCGAAGGCACGCATCACAGAAAAATGGCCACTTAAATTATTTAGAACCTTTAACTTAGCTTTACATAATATATAGGCCCTAATAATTATGTAATGCAAAATTCGTTACTATAATACCGATCTCCAATTTATATGTTTTTACAAGTGGCACTCCCTGAACATGCAAGACGGGAAAAGGGCCCGGCAAAAACCCAAGTTAGTTAGGTATTTAAATAAACTTAAATCATAAATAATACTGATTAAACTAAACATATACTCATGTAATATTATTTGTGTATATTAGCAAAAAGACGACCATTGCTGGATATCTGAGATCTTCCCCCATAGATTGTCGTGGGTTTGCGAAATAACTTAGGACTATGCGGAATGCGAAATTATTTAATTTGTTTCTTTTATAAATAAATTTTTGTACATCTCCCTTTTTTGTAGTAGGTATTTGTCGATGTTGAAGAATCTGTTAAATTGTTTAACATTTTAAGGGATTTAGGTTTTTTTTTTTGGATCAACACTAAACTTTTTACTTTTAGGGTAAATTCCAAACAAGTAAATTAAAATTTGAATCAAAAGTAAGGTATTGTTTTCAAAATCTGTAAATTCATCTGCCTATCTGAAATTTGGATAGAAGATAGTACGGTAGATTTTAAATATGAGTACCTAGGTATATGTGCGACCATCTGTACATTGAACATTATTTGTAGGTATGTAGGGTAACATGCCCTATTACGGCGCGTTTTGACGACATTTTAAAGTAGGGTAAGAAATTAAGCATTTCTAAATATGTTAGCAGATATTTGAATTTTTTTTTGACACTCATGATAATTATATTTTCTATTTCAGTTGTCGTTTTATTTATTTTAGAGTGATAATTAATTTTAAATAAATAGTTTTTCTGACAATTCGGAATTCCTATTACGGCGGCAAAAAAAAGTTTGATGCCCATTACGGCGGTAAGCACAGCCTATTACGGAGTATGGGATGATAACACACGCACGAAGAAACATTTTGCTCATGGTTCCGTGCAATCAGAAAATGGTATGCAATGGCTGTAATTGTTACTGGCACTGTACATAAAAACAGGTTCTGCCTAGTAAGGGGCTATTCTCATAATATTTTGTGTATCAACTATTTAATAAATGGCCTCGCGCTAAGAAGTTTCCAGTAATATAATTAGTTTAGGAAACACGATTAATGAATATTTGGCTGTATGGGCTACTATGTTCCTTTGCCTGACCTGAACGGGCGAATAACAAAACAACAATCTAATCAATAAATCTACGGCATCGTAACGTTCTCCCACCTCTCTGCACAACGGAACGGATTGAATTAAATATGGGGACGATTTTCTTTTTATAAGCCTCGCTGATAAAGAAACGATTTGAAAATGGCGGCCGAACTAATGCAATCTCGCGTATATTAGTATAAGGGAAGAGTTGAGAAAAGAGACAGCCCATACAACGGCCGCCATTTTGAGATCGTTTTTTTATGTGCGCAGGTTATAATAATAATAATATAATAATAATTCTTTATTTTCGGAATGAAACATTCCATTATACCCATAAAAGCGTAATTTGTGCGAATTTGGCTAGCTTATTAACATTATTTTTAATATTTGTTGTTAAGGTGGTAACTCTCGCTATGGCGCGAAATTCAAATTTTTTCGTGTTTTTTATTTATTCTGGCGAAAGTATACATATTTTTAAAAGTTTAAATGAATTCGCGTATGTAAAAAACCATTTCCCACATTGTAATACAACGTTTTTAGAAGACAGACCTACTGATTTTGTGCCTAAGGACATAAAGGCCAAAAATCAAGTTAGGTCCTTAGACACAAAATTAGTAGGTCTGTCTTCGAAAAACGTTGTATTACAATGTGGGAAATGGTTTTTTACATACGCGAATTCATTAAAACTTTATTAAAAATGAATACTTTCGCCAGAATAATTAAAAAATTTGAATTTCGCGCCATACCGTGACTTACCGCCTTAATCTACATTAAGTGAAGTTACAAATGATCATTATTTAATGTCTGTTGACCAAGTCAATATCTCAGTAGAGGCTCGACTTTTCTTCAAAAAAGGAAGATTTTGGCACAATTTTTGCATTTTTCTCTAAATTTCCATATTTTTTTTAAGTTTTAAATATTTGTTAGAATTCTTTGGACGACAAATAAAATATCGTGAAATTTTTCATTGAAATTAATCGAGCCGTTTCGGAAATTAGTACCTTTGGCAGACAGACAGACGGACGGATGGAAAAGACATAATAATAAGGTCCCGGGACGTGTACGTATACCCGAAACCTTAAATAATAAAGTGATACAAACCTAAACTGAGAACTTCCTCTTTTCTAAAATCAGTTAAAAATTGGTACTTAAACCCTTCTTCTGAATTTAAAAAATACTTTTGTGAAAATCGGTTTTGACAAAATCGAAATAATCGCGGACAAACATGCATACAAACATACATATAGGTCGAACCTCGTTATAAAACAATTGCTGTTCCTTTTTTTTGCAACTTTAATTTGAAAAAGGCCCGGACGAGGGTTTAATAATCCTACTTATATTATAAACGACAAAGTTGGTAATAAAGGATGTCTGTAACTCTTACACGTAAAAACTACAAAATAGATTTTAATGAAACCTTACAAATAAAACATATCTGAAGGAAAATTTAACTGGCGAAGCAGCGGGGTGCAGTCAGTGAAGGTTTAGTTAAACGGAAAAAAATATGGAAAATGGATACCCAAGCAGAGAAAGTAAAAAAAAAGGAATGTACATTTTTTTACAACAACGTTGACACATACATGCAATTAAATGGAACACAAAAAAAAAAACAGCAAAACAGTAAACCAAAATACAATAATAAATAAAACAATCAACGAATCATAATCAGTTTTGTATGGTGTGTCAAAGTTGCGGTAAAATCTAGTAGTAAATTATTATATTGATTATTATAAAATACGATAAACCTAACCTTAGTATACATTTTTGTGTAAGTTTTTTAATTATTTACCTGTTATTCATAAAAGGTTAAAGTGCATTTTAGTTATTTGACGTATGTCAATTTAGACAGGATGTCACGTATTTACCATACAACAAACCAAATAGGTAGACCTGCAGTAAAGCTTTTTAAAATGTACGGTATCTTTATGAATAATACGGTTAAATTATTAGCTCTGTAATTTCCATACACCGTGTTAGGATTCCTTACAGCCTAATACGGTAGGTACTAAAATATCTAATGAGTTTTTATATCCTAATTCTGAAATATAATGTTAATATATTTCGGTAATGTAAGTTATTACTTACAAATAAGAGCACTCTGACTTTACCATAAAACTCTCAAATCGTTAGTAATCGTTGTATTGGACTATTTTTCTTCATTAAAACTCATACGTTAGGTTTCACAGTATTCTAACAAACTTAAATTTTACTGTCAACTTTAAGCGTCAAAAATAAGGATTCTAGTTAAAAACATGTACCTCCGAAATTGGTTTTATACTTGAGAACTAATGAAAATTACACTTAAATAAGGAAATGTTCATTAATTCTATTTATTATACCACTAAATTTATAAATTACCCACACTGCGTTTTTCCTATTACCGATGGTACCCTCCGTAATAGGCGGTACCCTCAAATAGCCTTCCTAACACGGCGGACTTTTGTTTACTCATATTTACTTGTTTTATTTGATTTTATACAGAAATCAACTTGATTAACTAAGACTACATGAATGTAAAAAGTATTCGAATATAGTAACATAATCTTAAAGTATTTGTTTGAACTAAAAACGAAGTCTGAAAATTCAATGTTCTACCGCAAGTCAGTCTGCGTTTGTATGAAACAGCTTCTCGCTTCGGTGACGTTACACAAAATAATAAATTTAAGTAATTTTGAACGATTTTAAACGCACGAGTGCTGGGTAATAAGTTACGTGTTAGTTTCCCTTGGACGCTATGTAGTCACCTTTACCATACACAGTCACAACGAATCATAAATTGCAAAAGATAAAATAGAGCCGTAATAGGACGTGATTTTGACTACCGCGGTAATAGGACGTTTTACCCTAAGTACTATGTTAGTGTAGGTGTTAGTATACATTATACTTACATTGGTAAAATTTAATCAACTGATACTTCTATTGGAAATCTATTGAAAACAGAAACACAAATAGGAAAATTCTATATTAAAAACCTTGAAAGAATAATTGCTTTAGTAAATTAACGTAGATATAGATTCAAGGTTTCGCAAACACCCTAATAGTTGTGAAAAGATAGTGAAGAATAACACATGTAACTCATAGCCCCTTAGGTACTACATACTACATATACATAAACATATACCTATAGAATCTAGTTTAGAGTGCCTAAAAGGCATAAAGACATTGCCACAAGAATAGAATAGTTTATTTTCCTGAACCATATATCTGAACCATACGCAACGCATGAAATAAAATATATTTCCGTCTTTTAGTTGATCTTTGACCAGCAGTTGAAGTCAGAGTCAACATTGCTTCCCTCTGCAATACGGAGTTTAATAATTTCTTTATTTAGTCCATATATAGTTGTTTCAGAGATTCATCAGACGTAACTCAATACGGTTCAAATTATAGCGATGGAGCCCTGGAATATAGCAGTTGGTCTTTTACGTGTAAGCTCGGGGTTCATTGCTTGCGGTGTTTTGGAAGGCACGAGGCGTACCTAGGTCCTGCATCTATAGCTCCTCGTCAATTGTGTTTGATACTAGGTAACTACCTATGTTAAAAGTAAAAAAGTAAAGTAAAAAATGATTTATTCAATACAGGATACAAGATATCGCTTATTGAAAGTCAATTAGACTAATCTAATTAATATTGATACCTTATTTCGTAAAGTATCCTATACTGATAGAGGCGAGGTAGTTCAGGGTGCCCACTAATTGGCTCAGGCAAACAAATGTTTGCCTTGCCTTACGACAATGGTCGCCTGGAGACGCCCCCAAACGAGCCCTCCTCTGTCAAATGATTCTACTCCCTTTCGCAATGATTTTACAGCGTAGAGAAGAAAGGGGTAACAAACTCTACTTTACAATTTATCTCTCTCTTTTTTTGTTCTTATGTGACATTACAATTTACTTTAGAATACAAAGAACATAAATTAAAAAGATTTAAAGTACATACATGAAATAATGAAAATATCGTGCAGAGCTAGACTACTTCCATGCGTCTTTGTCGTTTTCATAATCATCAACATTGTAATAAGCTTTCTTAATCAAACCTTTTTTGATACGAGTTTTAAACTCATTATCATTCAGGATAAAAATCTCTTCTGGGATCTTGTTATAATATCTTACTTCGTTTCCTATAAAGCATTTGTTTGTCCGTTTTAGTCTGTTCTGTGGAATACTTAGTTTGTTTTTGCTACGCGTTCTAAGGTCTTTAATTTTATCACATTTTTTATCAAACATATGTAAGTTTTTACGAGTATACATAATAATTTCAAAGACGTACTGGGACGAAAGCGTCAAAATATCAATTTCTTTGAATTTTTGTCTGAGGGACTCGCGAGCTTAAAGCTGATAAATGTTTCTAATTGCGCGTTTTTGTAGTATAAAAATGACGTTAATATCTGCAGCTCTTCCCCATAGAAGCAAGCCATAGGTCATTAAGCTATGAAAGTAACTGAAATACACAAGTCTCGCGGTAGACACATCAGTTAATTTTCTGATTTTCCAGATTGCATACGCAGCCGAACTGAGCCCGCCGCAAGATTTGAGATATGGGGGCCCCACTGAAGTTTCGAATCTAGAGTGATACCAAGGAATACAGTTTGATTTACTAGATTAAGCTTGTTATTGTCCAAATGTATGTCTGTATCATAAGCAGTCACATTTGGCAAGGAAAACTTAATGCAATTAGTTTTCTTTGCGTTCAAAAGTAAATTATTAGAAGTAAACCATTGAGAAATCTCCACTAATGTTTTGTTTATATCTAAGTTGAGGAAGTCACCTCGTTTAACTTTAAATGTTAAAGAGGTGTCGTCCGCAAAGAGGACAACATCTGTAAGTTTATCTAACATGTAAGGGAGATCATTTATGTAGACTAGGAACAGGAAAGGCCCCAATATCGATCCCTGAGGTACACCAATCTTGATAGGACAACCTGCAGACACCGCACCACCCACGTCCACTCGTTGGTCGCGATCAGTTGTTGTTTTGTGTTTATGCTTTAGGCTATATCATCCTAATAATAATAATAACATATCACACTCAGAGCCCCTAACTAGGAAGAACCTGTATCTAGGGTGCCCGAAACATATACAGAGACGAACAGTACACCCAGACCAGGAAACAAACATCATTCATCATATCAATATTCGCCCCGCCGCCGGTGAGTTCTAAGTAATTGCATAGATCAGCAATTTGAATAATACTTGAAGTCTTGAAACTGTTTTAGAGTGCTCCTGATAGTTTGAAGTTCAGGCAAGTTTGCTCCAAGTTTGAAACCGATGTGGTGAGGCAAGTGCGAGGGCGCATCATTTTAGTATGTAGATTGCGATACATAATGTTTTATAAATCAAGGAGTGAAAAAAAAATCAAAGCAAAATAGATCGATCGATCGATTCAGTTTGTTATAGTAGACACCTACTTGAGTGACACCTAGTTATCTAACTTAACAAAAATTATTTAATTCATAGTTGGTATGATGAACCGATTCAAAGTTAAAAAAGTTATTTAAAATTTAATCTAACAGGACAACCAGTGATTAGAAAACAGTAGCCATTGTTTGCTGTCAAACTAGACGTCGAAATCCGGCTTCCGCCCTCAGCTTCCACCATTCACCAGCAAAGATGTCCCGAGCGTGCTACATCTGTAGTTCGAAAATTTCCATTTGGACATCGCTCTAGTGGTTGAGCCTGTTAAATTTGAGGGACTTTATTCGAGGTGTCCTTGTAATTGGAATTGGATAGTGCAGAGCCAATCGAAATCAGACAGTAGGTAGTTATTTGAGGTAATACAATGTCTACAATTGAAGCTACTGGTTATACAAGTTGGTGTAGTGTACACTGTAGGTAGGTAAATTTCATGATAATATAATATGCAGGTAACATTTCTAATTAATAATTCTAGCACTCAAAATTAGTTAATAACCATAATCTTGCCAGAGACAATACGAAGACAAGATCGTGGCGGTAAGCCGTGTGGTGGAGGCACATAACAAACAACCACCCCATTTCCTGCCATGGGTGTCGTGCAAGAAATAGCCAATGGATGGGGGCAGCTTCCGTGCCCTTCGTTGAAAAACAATTGCGATCGCCAACCCGCCTGCCAAGCGGTGCGATTATGGATAAACCGTCCCGTTTTTAACCGACTTCAAAAAATACAGTTATCATTTTTTTACCTGTACGTATGTTTGTCCGCGAATATCTCGCGTTTAGCTGAACCGATTTTGATGCGGGTTTCAGAAATGTATTTGTCGCATTCAGGAAATGGTTTAGTTCCTATTTTAGACGACTTCGAAAAAGAGAAAGTTCTCAGATTATGTTTGTGTCAGTTTGTTGAAGGCGGGTCTCTTTTTGTAAAAAAAGAAATTAGGTATATTTTGTTTAACATTCGAAATAAATCAGAAACCAGATGAAAGACGTATCTTAATATCGGTAAAAATTAGCGAAAACGAAATAGAGTAAATAAAGCCTAGACTCTCAAAGCAGCAATTTTCGCGATCCCAAAGGAAAATATTCAAGGTATACATCTTAAAGTTTGCGCTGTTACAAACAAAGGTAAATAGACTTTGTATTTTAGTTTAAAAGTTGGAAGCGGGATGAAAATTTTACGGATTATGAAGAAATATAATGGTCTTGATTTAGGTACAGAAGACAGTAGGAGAACTTTTTATTTACTTATCTATTATTTTAAGAACATTAATGACATTTTCGAGTAGCGGAGACCTTGACATTTTTATTAAACACATTTCAAAATAACGCGTAAGAAGGGTAAAACTTTAGTTACGTCGTTAGGTTAAATTTTAAGCAAAGTTTAAATTATTACACATTTTAATTTTTGTCTGTGTGACTATCAGAGTATTCAAAGTATTTAATGGTGGGTGATGAGATCGCTTCTTTTTACTTTGGCTTAGATAAAAAAAACTTTGATGTCTTATAATAAAAAAACAACATTTTAATATTTTATACCTTTTTAATATACATTAATATTTATTTGAGTCTATTAAACATTATTTCCTCTTAAGATAAAGTCTTACATATTTATTCTAGAGAATGTTACTAAAACACAAATTAGTCTACTTTGGCTTTTAATTCATCAATTTCCTACTCTTTCGTCACTGGTACTGGCTGACTGACTGATGGAGATCGCTTGAGATGGTTACTTAACCTAACCTTTTTTTTGTTAAAGACTTTAAACGGTACGGGATGCACAAAGAAAAAATTCCTGAAATAACCACGGTTACAGAAAAAGCAGGAATTTAATATTATAAAAAACGCGGCACCGCGAAACTCTTTGACAGTGTCAGGATTTAAGGGGCGAAACGGTGTGAAACTAGCGCCACTTCGATAAATAATTGATATCTTCTAAACCACGGCTGATATCAAAAATATGCGCCTTCGACTCATCAAAGGTGCATATTTTTGTTTCGGCCATGGTTTAGAAGATATTAATTATTTATCCGGAGTGGCGCTAGTTTCGCACCGCTTCGCCCCTTAATGTTTTGAGCACAGCTAGAAAATAATTCAAAGAAAAAAAAATGATTGTATTAAACAATAAAAAGAGTCAAAAACTCATAACTTTTAAGCTAAGACAATAAAAAATATAGTATGCACGTAGCATTAAGTTTTTTATTAATTTTATAAGCCCGCTATAAAGTTTAAACTTTAGACGAACTTAAAATTCTTCACTAGAAGTAGACGTCCTAAAACATAAAAAAAAATTCCATTGTTTCTTAGTTTAGAAGTTATAAATTATTAGTGAAAGTGGCCCGAGTTTTCGCTATACACACGTATAACGCATTTATAGTACACGATACATTAACCGTGTCTCGCAAGAAATAGTTGTTGGGACTGAGATCCGTCGCCGTGTGCAAACCACCTCATTTACATTTGAATGTTCTATCTAAAGTTAGTCTATCTCTCGACTACAGCTAGTAACAAGACTAGCATGCCTAGCAGACTGGAGCTCGGCAATTTTTGCGGCGAAGAATTGTCATCTGAAACATAAAAAAAATGAGTTAGACTCGAAGAACTAACTATACTAATAGTAATAAATAAAACTAACTCATTCTCTAGTCTTAGTATATAGATACTAAGACTAGAGAATGAGTTAGTTTTATTTATTTTATTAGAGAGGGTACATTATTTTAGGATCACTGCCAGACTTTCACGCATGACAGACAAAGTGTTATATTTTAATTATACTAGCTAGTTTAGACTGTATATCTTCTATACCATACCACATAAATCTGTTCCGTCTATTTTAATATGCGGGTCTGATTTCAGGATGTTTTAAGTGACATTATAAATTTAACTGCAGACAGTGACTTTACTGGCTTTGAATAAATTTAGGGAAGGTTCCGTCTATTTATGGTGCCTTCATTATGTCTAATCGAAAACTTAGAATTTTTTTTTCAACGAGGATATTTTGTATTTTGTGGTCACTTTTTTATATAGGGTAAAACGTCCTATTACCGCGGTAGTCAAAATCACGTCCTATTACGGCTCTATTTTATATTTTGTAATTTATGATTCGTTGTGACTATTTCTGGTAAAGGTGACTACATAGTGTCCAAGGGAAACTAACACGTAACTTATTTCCTAGCACTCTTGCGTTTAAAATCATAAAAAGTAACTTAAATTAATAATTTTGTACAACGCCAGCTAAGTGGGAGGCTGTTTCATACAAACGCTAACAGACTCGCGTTAAAACATTGAATTTTCAGACTTCATTTTTTGTGAAAACTAACACTTTAAGATTATGTTACTGTATATGAATACTTTTTACATTCAAGTATTCTTAGTTAATCAAGTTGATTTCTGATTAAAATCAAATAAAATAAGTAAATATTAGTAAATAAAAGTGCGCCGTGATAGGAATGTCGTATTAGGGTATTTCTATTACGGTGGGTAGCATCCGTAATTGGCAAAACACAGTGTCGGGAAATTTCAATTTTAGTGGTGTTTTAAATATAGTTATGATAAATTCAACATTTAGGTGTAATTTTCATTAGTTTTTAAGTTTAAAAATCAATTTCGGAGGTATATTTTTTTTACTAGAATCCATGATTTTGACGCGAAAAGTTGACTGTAAAATGAACTTTTGTTAGAAACCTGTAAAAACTAACGTGGGCGTTTTAACGAAGAAAAATAGTATAATTAAACTATTACAAACCATTAAATCGTTTCAGAGTGTAGTCAGAGTATTTATTTTTACAATTAACAACTCACATTACCAAAATATCTTAATTTTATATGTCTGAATTAGGATATAAAAGTCAATACATTTTTTAGTACAAAACGTATTAGGCTGTAAGGAATCCTAACACAGTTTATGGATATTACAGAACTAATAATTTTAGTAAAATTATTGATATTCGTCATAAAAATGTTCGCTCCGCCGGGAGTCGAACCTAGATGCACACGCATCCCAGTCCACAACACTGCCAACTGAGCTACGAAGCAGACAAATATCCTTTTATTGACTATGTATTGATATAATACAAATTAGCTATTATTATAAATCCTTTATCACATAAGTACCTGTAGTAAGTCGGAAAAAACTTTTGAAATTGTTTTCAATACATAGTATAAAACAAAGTCGCTTCCCGCGTCTGTCCCTATGTATTCTTATATCATTAAAACTATGCAACGGATTTTGATGCGGTTTGTTTTAAAAGATAGAGTGATTCAAGAGCAAGGTTTATAAGTATAAAACATGCACAAGATAGTAATAGGTGGGGCGGTACGAAGTTCGCCGAGTCGACTAGTATAAAACAAAGTCGCTTCCCGCGTGTGTCCCTATGTATGCTTAAATCTTTAAAAGTACATAACGGATTTTGATGCGTTTTTTTTTCAATAGATAGAGTGATTCAAGAGGATGGTTTATTAGTATAATACATGCTTAAAATAATAATAGGTTAGGCGTTACGAAGATCGCCGGGTCGACTAGTTCTTTTATAAATGACGTAAGGTTTTAATAAGTCTTAATTAAGTAGCTCAAGGTGCTAAGGTATTCTTAATGAAATTGTTTTCAATACAAAGTATAAAATGAAGTCGCTTCCCGCGTCTGTCCCTAAATATGCTTAAATCTTTAAAACTACGCAATGGATTTTGATGCGGGTTTTTTTTAATATATAGAGTGATTCAAGAGGAAGGTTTATAACTCAAATTTAAAAACCCCCGACCCAGTCAGACCCCTCATCAACTTAACTAGAACTAGAGCTATCATCTTAAAATTATCATGGTTACCTTAACATAATTATACTTTCAATATCATTAGTAACACTGTTCCAAATTTTTAATTGATAGGACAAATGCAAGGTGGTTAGATCCTCTCATCCATTATTCAAGAGCTGATCATCTTCAAACGGCAGATCAAGTCATGGTTACCTTATCAAATACTTAGCCTCTATAAGGCTTCTTCCCCATTCGCCCGAAAATATTCGCCCGAAATATTAAATTTACCCATTCGCCCGAATTTTAATAAAAAGTGCTCCCCATTCGCCTGAATTTATTTCATGAATAAATAGCACCGTTACAGGTCACAAAATACAACGATTATACACGTAGGCAACAGATGCTTCAAATTCTTTATAAAAGGCTTATAATTTAATTTATCAAACGCGTAAATGATATTTAAGGGCTAATACTTTAAGCGTAATTTTCGCCGTATGTTTGACGACCTGAATCTTTATCTTATTGTTATCTAAAAATATAAAATATTGCTGATTATGTTACATAAAAAATTACGGATTATTATTATTATTACGTACCTACATTATCCCTCGAGGTTTGTGACCTTTTCAGTATAAATTGAAACTAGAATACCAATTATAAAACTTGAGATAAGAAAAGCGTCCAGTAGACACCATTGACAAATGGTAAACTAAGTATGTACTTACCCAACATGAGCAGTAAATACCACGCACCGAAAAAGTAGCTATCGTTGACACAAACTGGCGCTGTATCAATCAATACATAGTATAAAACAAAACTTCACTTCAAGCGTTTGTCCCTATGTATGCTTAAATCTTTAAAAGTATGCAACGGATTATGATGCGGTTTTGTTATTAGGTAGAGTGACTCCAGAGGAAGGTTTATAAGTATGATACATGCACAAGATAGTAAAAGTTAAGGCGGTACGAAGTTCGCCGGGTCGACTAGTAAAAATATAAAGTAAAAATTAAGGCCTCTGACCTCATCATCGCTGAAAATACTAAAAGACATCGAAAACACTGGTTACATTGAACTTCAGATAGATCATGAGCGGAATTTTAATGTAGAACTAATAGCATGTCTTACTGCAGATAACTGTTGATTGCAATGTCTATGAAATAATCTCAATAATACTTTATTTTTAAAAAACTAAATTGTAAGTAAGTAAGTAGGTACATAAATTATTTACTTGTAGGTATATGTTTTATTTTAAATTTTTTTTTTTTAGTTAACCGGAATTTTATACTGTAAATATGTACATACATTACTTTTTAATTATAACCTTATTCATATTGTATTTCTACCATATTATAATAATGAATGGAGAATTTTCAGTCAAGTTTCAAAAGAAAAATAAAGGATAAAGTGAATCGTGGTTAGGTAGTCTCGCTAAAACTCGAGAACGGCCGGGCCGATTTAGCTGATTTTGGTTTTGTTCTGTATAATAAAAACGAATTGACTGTTTATTCTGTTCTTAATACTCTTTGTTTCATAAGATACGATCAGGCGAATGGGGAACACTTTTTATTAAAATTCGGGCGAATGGGTAAATTTAATATTTCGGGCGAATAATTTCAGGCGAATGGGGAAGAAGCCTTCTATAACATAGATGTAACATGGTACCAAAGGTTAGGCGGTATGAAGGTCGCCGGGTCGACTAGTTCTCTATAAAATAATTAATAATGTTCATTTAGTGGTGCTGGATGCAGGCCACCTGCGATCGGTACAGATGGAGAGCCTTGAGGGAGGCCTATGTCCAGCAGTGGACGTCCTACGGCTGAAATGATTTAGTGGTGACCGCGCACCGGAAAACGCAGAGTATGCAAACCCTCTAAACGGTGGTTAAACGACCTGGTGAACTTTACGGTAGTACACTGGGTGGGGGTTACTCAAGACCGGTCGTTGTGGCAAATTATAGTGGTGGAGTGGAGACCTATGTCTAGCAGTGGACGTCTTTCGGCTGAAATGATGATATATATCCTACTGTATCTGTATCTCAATTGGCAGTGATGAAAAATGTGACGCGAGAGCACTGGGTTCGATTCCCGACTGAGGGAGCGAACATTGCTATAATAAATAATAATGTTTGTTTTCAGGTTGGTTGTATTGATTTGTTCGTCGCTGAATGTGTTTTTGGCACCCTAGATACAGTTGCTTCCTAGTTAAGGGCTCTTGTGATTCGTTATCATTATTATATACAAGTTGACCCGGCGAACTTTATACCGCCTAACCTATTACTATATTGTGCATGTACTTCACCTAAAAACCTTTCTCTTGAATCACTGTATCTATTAAAAAAAAACGCATCAAAATCCGTTGCATAATTAAGGATTTAAGCATACATAGGGACAGACGCGGGAAGCGACTTTATTTCATACTATGTATTGATATAAAAAGAAATCGTGGTAAGTTTGTCTCGCTTAAACTCAAAAACGTCTGGGCCGATTGGGATAATTTAGTTTTAATTTATCTCGGTACAATGCTTGGCATCATTCCTTTTGACTTTTTTTTTTTTGTGGAACATATAAAAATACTTTTTCGGGAGTTGTTTTTATAGTATTCGTACAGTGGCGAACACGATCGGCGTAACACTTCCGGGTTTTCTGTATTGCAAAATAGCTCTTGTTCTTTGGTAATACAGTCTAGGGTTGACGAAACCATAGACATATCGTACATAATGCTACCAAACAAAAGTCATTACATGTTCGATATTCTCGAAAATATTTTTTGAGTATATAAAGCTCTAGGTTTCTACTGCTAACGCCCTGCAGTACCAGGCCGAATACACAGACAGGACTGAGGTATCCCCTGCCTGTCGTAAGAGGCTACTAAGAGGAGAAAAGTTTAACTTTTCAATAACTTATTGAAAAAAAATATTATTTGGTATAAAACTTGTATAATGATCTTTAATTTATAATAAAAAAAAAAAACTATTCAAAAAGGCCAATTAAATAAAACTTTACAGCTTCTAAACAGTAACCTATTTCCTAGTCTCAAATCAATATCAATCAATACTTATACAAAGTTGTTTCCGCTTTCTGTCCCTACATACCTACCTACCCATGCTTAACCCATTCAGCGCCACGGGCGCAACGTATGCGTCCGTTAAAAACATATCCCCAGGCGCCGAGGACGCCGGCTGGCGCTCGCACTATTTTCAATAAAAATCATACTAAATAGGATATTACAATATTATTTTTACTGAAAAAAGATAGTCAAGGATTTGATTAAAAGGATCTAATTCATGCTTTATACTTTTTTCATACATTTATTATATAGAAATAGCCATTGAAGTTCAACTTGAGATAAAGTTAATTCTATTTGCTCATTTTTTTTTATTTAAATGCAGAATTTAATAATTTTAATAGAACTATACATTGTATTTTTTTGATTTTTTTATGTCGTGATTTAGTATATATTGGAACAGGGCACATACGTTGCGCCCGATGGCGCTCGAGGAAGTGTATTTTTCGGTTCGCTCGTGCTACTTTGTCCAAGTGCAGGGGAAAATGTGTTTTGTAAGCAAGCAGTTAACGCTGCTTTTAGGATTGAAGTGGTAAACTGTTTCGACTTTTTGTAATTATAAAGGTGACCGTAGATTTGAACAAGCGTCATATCACCTATTTTGTATTCAATGAAATAAATATAAGGCGGTAATTTTTCGGTGCTTTTAAGTTCAAGCGAAACATTTTTTGTTTAATTTTATTAACGGTTAATTATAAAAAAACATTTAAAAAATATTCCGAAAATCACACAATACATAATCTTTGCAGCTGCGCGTTTCAATGTTAAAAACATTGAACAATAGATAAGGATATTTTTGAGTGGTCGCCGCCCGCTATTATTCTTTTGTCTTTCGATCATAAAAGTGCACAGCGTCGGTTCATTGCCTATTGTTTTAAAAAATAAAGAAATGTGGTGACATTTTTTTTGGTTTTTGCAGATTAATCCTTCTTAGAAAAAGTGTACACGTAAATATTGCCTCCAAGAGCACCTACTTATAAAATAAAAAAGTGGTAGTTAATGCAACGGCAGGTTAACCTCGGTCTAATCGTTAGGTACTGCGGCGTATCTCTTCGCTTGTTTGTATTTCTGTAAAATTTGTGACCTGGTGGTAAATCCCGATACTCCGATTTTAATCAAATGACCTGGCTATGGACACTAGCACTACAAACCCTCCTAAGACTGATCTGACAATGAACACTGGCACTACGATTGATATGGGAATTGAAACTGGTACTCTGAACCCTCATTTGATGATTGATCTGGCTATAAAACAGACAAATTAAGTTCTTTGAATCCCTTTTTAGAACATGTAAGTAGTCAACAGAGATGTTATCGCAATAAACTGTAAGTACTTTCTAGTACATAAGAAAGTAGTACCTAGTACTTAAATAGACATCATTTTAAGTGTGTAAACACCAGAATTTAATTTTTTTTGTTAATTAGGATAATGTTTCCGGTTTACAACTGTTTTCCATATTAAATCTTGACTATGTATTCAGTCCATATTTGCTAATTGAATCATCTTATCTTAATTCAGAGAATCCTATAAATCCTTTTACATACTTTTTAAATTTGGTATGTAAATTGGATTTTGCTATAAAAAGATTTAGACGATGACTTTACTGAAAATGAATTGGCGGGCTTAGTGGTTGCAACTCTTCATTTATCGGAACCTGAATCAGGGATCATTCATCAGACTGTGAATGAATGTAATGAAGATGACATTTTATAAAAAAATCATTAAATAACGAACAGCAAAATAATATTTTAGATGAAAATGCTGAAGAATTATAATGATGTTGACCTCGAAACGCCAGAGTGAAGTCATGAGCATCCACATATCAGTTCAACTGTTAACATTTTCACGGAGCGTGTTGGACTTGATACCACATCGACATCTTTAAAATCACCGACAGATTTTTTCTTTACTTTGTTTACTGAAGAGTTTTTATTGTTTTTACTAAAAAACATTAATGCTTCGAACCTGTTTCTTACTTCCACATATTTCGACAAATTGCACTTTGCTTTGACATAAATGCCAGGGGATCTATTGCCGTTCAAAATGAAAATTAGAATCAGTTTGACATAAGATAAGTATACATTGCGGGTATATAGGTGAATCATTTTTTCTACCTACACAGCGTCTTTCCGTTCTATACAAGGCCAGTACGCAGCCATATGAAACTGCTCACGTTACATTGTAATGCTGTTTTAAAATCTGTTATTACAATGCATACACGAATTTTGCGTACTGACCGTGTATAGTTTGTAGCGTGGATGCTCGCGTCTTTGTTCCGGACTATACTACACCATTTACTTACACTTGCACTCGACAAGAGTTTTTTTATTTTTTTTTATTTACTTAAATATTGAGTTAAATTATATTAGGTACGACTAAATCTAATCAACAATTAATTATAAGGACATGTTTAAGTGTATTATTGAAAATATAAGTAACTTTTAAATTTGATGAAGATGAATGAGCTTCTAAAATGGGTGTAAATTTATTGAGTTTTTCTTTCATTTCCGTCAGTACTATATGTGATGGAAACAAGGGGTCATCATTATTGGTTAACATTATTAACAATTATTTTTTTCACACTCAGAGCCCCTAACTAGGAAGAACCTGTATCTAGGGTGCCCGGTGCCCGTTACATATACACATACGATCAATACACCCAGACTGGCAAACAAAATCATAACAATTGCCCCCGCCGGGAACCGAACCCGGTACACCCGCGTCTCAGTCCACAATACTGTGCTGCTAACTGAGCCACGTAGCAGTCAATAGAGAAAATTGGTAGGAGAACTATTGCGTAAAAACTGTTCTATGCTGGCCTTGGTAACTATTTTTCGTATTTGATTAAAGAATACAATTGTAGTAATAGTTAGAATCAACAAAACCTATTAATCAAAATAGTTGCGGGTGCCGAAGGAAGATGCGATGTAAAAAAGGACACCCGTATATGAATTATCGTGAAATAAAAAGAGAGGTCAATACATCAAAATGGCGTTATGGCGAGCATGCAACTGCTCACGCACAAATTGTTTGGGAGCGCTTACTACGATACATACACGATTAGTTCGCATGCGTACTGGCGCTGTACATTAAGGAGCCAGATAAATTTCAACGTAACTACAAACTATACGTGAGAATTTGCGTACTGCTCTTGTATGCATTGTAATAACAGATTTTAAAACAGCACTACAATGTATACGTGAGCAGTTTCCTATGGCTGCGTACTGGCCTTGTATAGAACGGAAAGACGCACCTACACAAGAGATTCAGCTGTAAACCCGCAATGTATACTTTATCACTTGTCAAAATGTTTCTCATTCTTATTTTCATTGTGAAAGGCAATAGCCTAACGGGTCTCCAAACCGTCTGCAAGTTTATATCTCGATGTCCGCGCCATTCTCCTTGTATCGTTCACGCGGCCACCATCAAACCTTCATTACTTCTTTAGGCAGTGGTCCGACCGCCGACGATGAACGAGAAACGAGTAAAACTAAAAACTATAAATGAGTTGACGATCAGTGGAAGGCGATTGTACAGTTTGGATAGTTTTGTCTCCGGGCAACGAGCGATTTCTCACGCCACTCGCCCGTGGTCGCTGCGGTCAGTGCGAGCGAGCATCGCTGAACGAGCCCTTTTTTTTTAAAAGCTAGTCGTCGCCGGCGGCAGTGTGAACAGTCAGAGAGCAACTATTAATACATGCATCTCTTTCTTTTACACCGAATGTTTATGTATTGTTCCTGTCTTGAGCGAGAAAATCGCTGATAGTCGTTCTCTCGCCTACGACTCTGCCTTAATTATGCTTCGAAAAATTTCTGGTTTTCACCATTCAGCGTTGACAAATATCGACCTAATCTTACCATAATAATATTTTTTTATTCCAGAACTTGGTGGCATGTTCGAAACGGCAATAAATATTTTATTTTTATGTCCTCAGAGACAAAGTTTTGTGAAATATTAAGGACTAATCCTAATCATGATATCGGTCCTGACTACCTGACTAGACACTTTAACAAATTGTGAGATCATTAAGTTGCAAAAAAATTAGATATAATATTCGAAACCTCTTTTTCTGATAAAATACACCAAGCCTATTTAAGTACTTAAAATAAGAAATAAATTGGCAGCTACATTTAATAACTGTTACTTTAGTCAGTCAAAAAATAAACTAAAGTATAGCATTTGGTTGTTGAATAAGAATTTTTCTGCTTAAACACGTCCATTTTTTCTGCCAAAATCGGTAGCTTTTTAGGTGATTTTTACAGCTCGCGCAGCGCCAGGGGACGCCGCACTGTCGGCCTTGCGCGGCGAACGAAATCTTTGTATGGTGGCGTGGCGCGTTGTGTTTTTTGAAATCGCGGTGGAGGTGGAAGAGTTAAGGTGGTAACTCTCGCTATGGTGCGAAATTCAAATTTTTTCGTGTTTTTTATTTATTCTGGCGAAAGTATACATTTTTAATAAAGTTTAAATGAATTCGCGTATGTAAAAAACCATCTCCCACATTGCAATACAACGTTTTTGGAAGACAGACCTACAGATTTTGTGTCTAAGGGGTAAAAGGCCAAAAAACAAGTTCCTTGAATATACACAAAATCGGTAACTCTGTCTTTTAAAAACGATATATAACAGTGTGGGAAATAGGTTTTTACGTACGCGAATTCATTTAAACTTTATTAAAAATGAATACTTTCGCCAAAATAATTAAAAAACGTAAAAAAAATTGAATTTCGCGCCATACCGTGAGTTACCGCCTTAAATCTTTAAATATATGTAACGGATTTTTATGCAGTAATTTTAATAGATGGCAGTACGAAGTTTGCCGGTTCTACTAGTAGTCTATACCTAAAGAGTACGGTTTTTTACCACCCAAGTTTTGCACAGTCAGGTTTTTCATGTACATGGATAAAACTTGGATGGAAAAACATGGACTCGCATGAACAAACAGGCCGTAGGTACAAAACATTCACGAAGGTGTCATTACCGCCTAAGTTTTGCACGACTGAGTTTTGTACGACAAGTTTTGTACGCGGGTGTATTACGAACCCAGTACAGAGGTGTTTTTGGTGTCTGACGTCAAGAATATGGATTATATTTGGACCAAACACAACGCTCGGCACATCAATGATATTGTCTAGCTTGGTTTTCATTTACAAAAATATTAGGCTTACGGGTCAGTTACCTTTTTGTTTGCAGGCAAAGGAAGAAGTTTATATATTTAAAATGGTGTTACCATAAATTAATAAAACTTTTTTATTTTTAATATTTCGATTCTAAGCTAGCTCATCAAACTATATTGTGTACTTCCATTCTTATTTACTATAGTACTTATGTTTGCATCGTGGTTTTTTTTTAATGTAAGTAAGAAAGGAATCTTTGTTCTGTCGGGTTGAGAGTGCGCCGTCCCTTAAACTATCACCAATTTTGACAAAAAAAAAATCGTCTCTTATAATAGTTACCTACGATTTATATGTATTTTGACGATTAAATTTTTAATTTTATCGTTTACTTACAATAAACTCTTTGCAGAGTGGAAATAGTTTTTTACAGAAATAAAGAAAATGTAGTAAGCGTATTTTGTACTACAAAACAAAGAGTAAATGTGTTTTTAACAGACTTAAAAAAGGCTATGAGTTTCACCTGTACGTGTGTAAATTTTGAGTTTGGCTAAACCAATTTCATTTTCATAATAATACTTGTTATTGTCTGGTAAAGGTTTTAATGTTTTAACCGACATGACAAAAGAGAAAGTTTTCAATGTAGTTTTGTTCACGATTATCTCACGTTTGGCTGGACCGAGTTGGATGCAGTTTCAGAAAAAAATATTTTTTACATTAAAGAGAAGGTTTAAGTATTTTAACCGACTTCGAAAAAGAGGAAGTACCTGAGTAGTCGCTCTACAGAGATCTTTATTATTTTAAAAGCTTAATTATAATCTATTTACAATTTTTATACATAGGCCGTGGTTGTCGCGTACTCCAAGCTTTCAGTTATAAGAAACTTCGTATCTTATAATTTGATTGTTTTTAATTTTAATGTTTCCTAGTTAAATATTATAGTTATATTTCTCTATCCTTTTCCTTTTTCGCTTTCTCTTCTTCGTTTATATATGCATCGGAATAACTTTATTGTGTTATTAACTTCAAAAGTTTAAACTAAAATTAAATACCACTGCTATTTATCGATAAATATTGAAATTCTATTCGAATACGTGCAGCGATGTATTTTATTCCATACATAAATAGCCAAATAATCGCATCCAGTGATCAAAATTACCGGTTTATTAGCTACTTGCACAACGATATCATGCAATGTATGGAAACGATTGTATGTAATGTGTGGAAATGTCTCGTATGCATAAATAGTTAGATGTGTACCAACACATCTTTACCAGTGTACTATCTTAGCTAGTGGATATATTGAAAATCAGACGTGAGTGGTATTTGTGTGCAATTTTTTTTTATTCGGGAATTTATTCCTTAGTATTCCCTTCCCGTACATACCCCAAGAAACCCACGTGCAAAATTTCAACCCACTACGCCCAGTAGTTTCGGATCTGCGTTGTCAGTCAGTCAGTAACGAAAGAGTTTTATATACACGGTTACTTTTTTATCGTGAAGGATAATTTAACGCCCGGTAGGCATAGTTACACAGGACTGAAAAACAAAATTAAATGAACCGTGCTCACTTGAGCGAGGTACTTCGAATTTTTTTGTAAAAAAAATAAAAACGTTGTGTAGCATCAGAACAATGACTAACGGTGGTTTAGCTGGTGTCAGACGAGTCAGGGGGTGGAAGGCAATGCGCACGGGAGTGAACAAGGAGGCCATTGGCCTTAAATAAGTTTTATTTTTATTTTTTGAAATTTGTTACAAAAAAATCAATAGTAAAAAAAAAAGTATTTATAATTTATTCGAGTCATATATCATGCAAAGACCTCAAAGTTTACGCCACGATAAAAAAATGACTGTCTTTATTGATTTTTAAATGACCGCAAATCGTATTGATTTCATATTCTTATGAGTTGAACCTGATAGTTTTTCTTTTTTTCTAATGTCTAGGTATAATTGTCTTCTTTCTGTAAATATGTCTAGTTTTTAAGTTTATTTTGTATGCCTGAAAAGGCTTAACTCAGCGAACCTATCATATGAATGTATATTTAATATCATTTTACCTGTGTTGTACAAATAAATAAATTTATTTTTATTATTGTTATTGGTGCCGACCAACCAAAACGAAAATTTTAAATTGCATCTATACGACACGGTTTTTATTATCCAAGTTTTTAGTGGTACACGAAAGACTGTTTCGTGAAAAATTTATCGGACGTACAGGAAGTTTTTGCTGTACAGGTTTTGCACGACATGGTTTTTACCAGCTGACTGACACGAAAAACCCTATCGTACAAAACTTGGATGGTTACGGTTCACACCCTATCTATGTCTATAACAAAGGGTACAGATTGATTGTTTGTTTGTAAGTATGTTTGTTTGTATGTTTATTTGCTTGCTTGTTTGCATCGTATAGGTTTCGAAATAACTAAACCGATTTGAAATATTATTTCACTGTTGAGAAGCTACACCCGGCGAACTTCGTACCGCCTAACCAATTACTATGTAGTGCATATTAAACCTATAAACTTTCATCTTGAGTCACTCTATCTATTAAAAAACCGCATCAAAATTCGTTGCATAGTTTTAAAGATATAAGCATATATGTATAGCGACAGACAGACGCGGAAAGCGACTTTGTTTTATACTATGTATTGATTGATGGCCTAACGAAGTTCGCCGAGACAGCTTGAACATAAAATAAGTTTTTGAACTGATTTTTAACCCCCGACGAAAAAATCAGAGGGGTGTTATAATTTTAACGTACTTATCTGTCTGTATATCGGTCTGTCTGTGGCATCGTAGAGCCCAAACCGATGAACCGATTTCGGTTTGTTTTTTTTTTAACCCTCGAACGAAAAATTCAGAGAGGGGTGTTATAATTTTAACGTGTGTATCTGTCTGTCTATCTGTCTGTGGCATCGTAGAGCCCAAACGGCTGAACTTGAAGATGATCAGCTCTTGAATAATGGATGAGAGGATCTAACTAGCTTCCTTATGTCCGATCGAGTTGAAATTTGGTACCATGTTACATCTATGATATAGAAAGTATATAATAAGGTAACTATTACCTGATCAGTCATTTGAAGATGATCAGCTCTTGAATAATGGATGAGAGGATCTAACTAGCTTCTTTATGTCCGATCGAGTTGAAATTTGGTATGATGTTACATCTATGATATTGAAAGTATATTATGTTAAGGTAACCATGATATTTTTAAGATGATTAGCTCTAGTTCTAGTTAGGTTGATGAGGGGTCTGACTGGGTCGAGGGTTTTTAAATTTGAGTTATATTATTTGTTTCATAAATAATAACAGCCCGTATGTTCTTAGCCATGTCTCATGAAGATCAGCGGTTTGAAGATCATCAGCTCTTTTCTAGGTAATGAGGGGATCTAACTAGCTTCCTTATCCGATCGATTTAAAATTTTGTACCATTAATTGATGTAATTATATTGAAAGTATATGGTAAGGTAACCATGACTATATAATATAAAAGCCGTTTCAAGATGATCAGCTCTTAAATAGTAGATGAGAGGATTTAACTACCTTCACATATCATATCGATATTAAAATTGGTACAGTGTTACTTCAATGATATAAAGATTATATGGTAAAATAACCATAACCTGATCAGCCATTTGAAGTTGATCAGCTCTTAAATAGTGGATGAGGGCATCAAACTACCTTTCATTTCATAGGTAGTTAGTTAGACGCCCGTAGGCGTATAATTATCGTAGTGATGTGGACTGAGTAAGCGTGTGCCTGGGTTCGATTCCCAGGCGGGACGAATATTGATGTTTATTTTCGGTCTGGGTGCAAAGTTCGTCTTTGTGTGTGTTTCGGGTACCCTAGATACAGGTTCTTCCTAGTTAGGGGCTCTGA
Organism: Euspilapteryx auroguttella; assembly: GCA_951802225.1. Lineage (NCBI taxonomy): Eukaryota > Metazoa > Arthropoda > Insecta > Lepidoptera > Gracillariidae > Euspilapteryx > Euspilapteryx auroguttella. Next base: position 3,642,276 of record OX637652.1, on the reverse strand, counting down.
GTGTATATTTATACTGAGTGTACATGTGTGATGTGTCGTGTGTGTGATATGGTAAGGTAACCATGACATCTTGAAGATGATCAGCTCTCGTTCTAGTTTAGTTCAGTAGTTCAGTTAAGAGTCTAGTTTAGATGACTGACTCGGTCGGGGAATTTAGAAATTTTTAATTTTGTTATTGCAAGTATCTTTATCTACACTAAACTATTGCTTTAGAGAACAAATATCATTAATTAATTATTTATGACTTGTTTGTATTTTGTTCTATTCATACCATAAAACCTTGTAGTGTCCGTTCACTCAGACTACCTCTGTCAGCTAGTCTACTATATATTAAGACTAGTCGACCCAGCGAACTTCGAACCGCCTAACCTTTAACTTTCTTGTGAACGTATTATACTTATAAACCTTCCTCTTAAATCACTCTATCGATAAAAAAAAAACGCATCAAAATCCGTTACATAGTTTCAAAAATATAAGCATACATAGGGACAGACGCGAGAAGCGACTTTGTTTTATACTATGTATTGATTGATGACGAATTGTGGTTCGTTAATCTCGCTAAAACTCGAGAACGGCCGGGCTGATTAAGGTGATTTTGGTTTTGAAATGTTTGTTGTTAGCCCAGGGAAGGTTTAAAAAGTGAGGAAATATAGAAAAACTAGAGGCTGCCCCGCGGTTTTTCCCGCGCAGATTTCTCATAAACATAAAAATCCCGTTTTTTTCCGTTCCCGTGGGAATTTCTTGAAATCCCTTCTTAGTGCTCACCTACACTCCCTAAGGAACCTACATGCAAAATTTCAGCCCGCTACGCCCAGTAGTTTTGGCTCTGCGTTGACTGTCAGTCAGTCAGTCAGTCAGTCAGTCAGTAACGGAAGAGTTTTATATATATTGATGGAGAGGAAGTTAGTAAAAATAACAATTTATTTTTACCATAGAAACTGTTCTTTTTTTCGTTTCCATTGTTGTTTTTCATTAGCTCATTTTTGACAGGCAAAGAAACATAGTCCATACATTGAAGTTTTTAGTGGGTAGCAAGTTAATAATGGTGTAAACGGTGTAAACTTATAATCTAACAGTATTAATCATAAAGATACAGTAGATTTTAAGCCTTACTGAAGGCTTCTTCTTTGGTTTGTTGTATGGTAAATACGTGACACCCGGGTAAGGCTATACGGAGTTTGCCGGGTCAGCGATAATTGTTTAATTAAGAATTATTTAATAAATTTTATTAAAAGTCCAATAACGGCAGGTCAGGGTAAATGATTAACCCTGTAGGTCCGGGCGTAAGAATAGGTCTACGGTATGCCCTGCCTGTCGTAAGAGGCGACTAAAAGGGGTCTTTGGGGTCGTGGGTGTGAAGGGCGGGGGCCCGACACACTCATCAAACGGCCCTGAGATGGGCGGCGGCACAACTTGTGACACTGTGCCGCCGCAGCTCCAAAGGCGAGCCGGGGAGGGAACAATATGCCCTCCCCGAGCATGAAGCTAATAGTAGCTGAGCGTGGGAAGACTTCGGACGCTATAATGTGTGGTTCCCGGGGTTCTTCCGAAAAGCGCCAAGACGGCCGCCGAGGGGTTTTAGTGGGTGCGAGCCCCACATACCCCCGACGCTCCCCCGAGCGTCGGGAAATGCGATAGGCATTTCCCCTCGTTATATAAAAAAAGGGTAAATGATTGAGCTTTTTTTTAAATAGTTAATATTAATTCTATATCCTTAACTCACTGATATTATACAGAAAAAATTTTGTGAGTGTATATGTTTGTTGCTTCTTCACGTCTAAACCGATTGCAATGAAAATTGATATGTAGTTAGCTGACACCCTAGATTACTACATAGCCTACTTTTCACTGAGGTAGTAAACAGTGGGTAACACTGCTAGCACAGCAAGTAAATAATACTGCTCCTTAGCTCAGTTTGCAGTGATGTGGACTGAGACGCGTGTGCACCTTGATTCAATTCCCGGCGGGGCAAACATTGTTATGATGAATATCGATGTTTGTTTCCGGTCTGGGTGTAATGTTTGTCTCTGTATATGTTTCGGGCATCCTAGATACGGTTTTTCCTAGTTAGGGGCTCTGAGTATGATGCCTTAATAATAATAATAATCAATATCTTTAACAATATACATAGTATAAAACAAAGTCGCTTCCCGCGTCTGGCCCTATGTATGCTTAAATCTTTTAAACTATGAAACGGATAGAGTGCTTCAAAAGGAAGGTTAATATGTATAATTCATGTGCAACATAGTGATACATAAGACGGTACAAAGTTTGCCAGGTCGACTAGTAATATAATAAAATGCATCACACTCCAAGTTCCTAACTAGGAAGAACCTGTATCCATGCAGAGTAATAGTAATAATAATAACACATCACACTCAAAGTCCCTAACTAGGAAGAACCTGTATCTAGGGTGCCCGAAACACACACAGAGACGAACATCACACCTAGACCGGAAACAAACATCTATATTCATCATATCAATATTCGCCCTGCCCGGGAACCGAACCTGGGTGCACACGCTTACTCAGTCCACATCACTGCCAACTCAGCCACGGAGCAGTCAACAACCATCAGAGTAACCTTAACACTTACAAATACGAATATTACACTCAGAACTCAACCATTGCATAACATTAAATGATGTATCATCCTATGGTATTATCCCATACTCCGTAATAGGCTGTGCTTACCGCCGTAATGGGCTTCAAACTTTTATTTGCCGCCGTAATAGGAATTCCGAATTGTCAGAAAAAATATTTATTTTAAATTATTTATCACTCTAAAATAAATAAAACGACAACTGAAATAGAAAATATAATTATCATTAGTGTCAAACAAAAATTCAAATATCTGCTAAAATATTTAGAAATGCTTAATTTCTTACCCTACTTTAAAATGTCGTCAAAACGCGCCGTAATAGGGCATGTTACCCTAGTTTACCTATTCGATTCTTGAATTATTTTAGTCGAAAAACACGATTAAATAGAAAATTTAAATGGTAAAATAATAATTAAAAAATGCTATTTCGGTTAAACTCAGCAGGCGTCATATCGTTATCAGTTGTATTTTTCCTTTTGAATAAATAATTGGAGGCACGATTTTTTAATTTTTTTAATTTTTTTTACTGCTTATTGTTTTTTAATTAAATGCAAACTGTTTTACAGGATTAATTAACTTTACACAACAGATTTTAATTACATAATTACTCAAAATTCAATCACACTATGAAAACCACAAAATTGCCACTTAAACAATCCATAAACCTTTGTTAAACAACTAATTGTCGTAATTAAGTTAAGGATAGTGTTGTTAAAGCATTAAATCTTTTAGACATGTCATTTATCTATGTTAAAGGAGTTAAGTGTTAAATGGCTCCCAAAGCACACCCTATTAATGTAGAGGTAGGTAGTTTTTTTGTGTAACATGGACGTTCAATTATTTATTTTGTGACATTTATAATAATGTAGCAGGACAAAACCCTTCAAAATAACAAACGAATAACTTTTTATAAACCTTAACTAGACATTACTAAAGCAGAAACCCTAGCACGGATGGAGGAAAATAGGTTCGCTTGATAATTACGAGAGTAAATTTTTATAACAGATTTATATTTTGATATACAGGGTGTTTCTAACAAGGGGGTAATAAATCAAAGGGGGGATTCAGCTCACCATACCTAACAACTTTCCCAAAGCAACATGGGTCGAAATCTCAAAACGAAAATCAGCCGTCCCGTACATTGACCCCGTCAGCTGATCGAACCAATGTATGGAACAGCTGTTATTTTTTTTGCGATTTTGACCCATGTTGCTTTGAGAAAGTTGTTAGTTATGGTGAGCAGAATCCCTCCTTTGATTTATTACCGCCTTGTCAGAAACACCCAGTATATTAACTTATTGCGTTACTTTCACGTCTGTATCTGTGAGTAACACAAAATGTAATTGTGAAATAAAGTTTCCTGATAAACCCTTTTCTTTTACAATTAATCATGTATTTTACACTGGTCATAAAATTAAACACAAAATCACAAATAGAAACGCAGTAATCCACGTCATACTCATGCTAGAGCAGTCAGGTCAGGCGACGAGTTTTTGTCGCTGGCCCCACAACGCCTAGGCGCAAAACAAAAAGTTTTATATTTATGATCAAACATACATTTCTATTTATAAAACACAGCAGTACACAGGTTTCGTTCTTGCTTTTAATTTAATATTTAATTCAATTACTATAAACTAGAAATAGTAAAGTAACAATTGAGTGATATCCTTGAGTAAGGAAGCGATCTGAAGTGTCCATTATATGTTTTTTCCCTTGAAAATAGCTGGTAATCTAACAGGTGCAAATTCTGGCAAAAAAAAAAATATGTAAACAGACGTAGCGCATTCTTTCATTGTTCTGTCGGTACTAAAAACATCAAAAAAATAATAATAACGCATCACACTCAGAGCCCCTAACTAGGAAGAACATTGTATCTAGGGTGGTCGAAACATATACCTACAGAGACAAAAAATTACACCCAGACCGGAAACAAACATCGATATTCATCATAACAATGTTCAGCTCGCCGGGAATCCTTACTCAGTCCACATCACTGCCAACTAAGCTAATGGAGCAGTCTAATGCTCTTGCTCTATGTTGAATTGTTGAATGATTAGCCCATAATCAAAAAGATTTGAATTTTTAAGGCAGACATCGATGTCTACATTTTACATATTAAACTTACTAGTTTCAGCAACCCGGTGCCGTGGATAGACGATCTTTTCCACCACGTTCGGGAGGCTGGTGGTCGTGCGAGGCTCGTCTCGCTCCTCAAGCGCGCACTTTTCCGTGCTCTTGTGGTACGCCGAGTAGATCCGGGCCGTGCAACGGATCTGTAGACAAATTATTTGATTTTATTTATATCTGACCTCTTCATGGCAAACGCAAGCATTAAGGAGTTTTCAGAAATGTTTAATGTCTATTTGATTTAATGGCTAAGCATGGGTTTGGCTTATATTGCATGAACATCATTTTATTGTTGATGTTTTATTAATTTTAACTATTCATATTTAATTTTAACTATTCATGAAGGTACGAATTGACCTTCATGAAACTTTCATAATATGTTTTATTACAAATTCAAAAATATTCAGGGTATTTTTTTTAAAGAGGCATGAATCTTTAGTTTGTGTGTTTTTATCATTACTTTCAGGGCCTTAGGAAAGGCCACGCCTGGTTCCCGCTTATTTCCTTCTATTTACTTTGTGAATGATATTATCTGTATGTTTTTATAGTTTATCTAATATCAGAAACGGAGATGAAAGGATATCCAAAGGCTAATATGTAAAGGGACAATTTTTTGTACCGAAATAAAATAAGAAATGATATGATTTGTACTTCAAAGCATTCATAAATTGGATACGAAAATGTAAGCGGGATGTTATACAAATTTAATGGAATGTCCAGTTTTAGATCACGAAGCACCAATTTTGTAAGTACAACTCCAACTTACTTATATTACAGATTTTTTGTCGTAACACTTTCATTGAAAGTATACTTGTACTTACATTAATATTTGAATCTATCATTGATTAATCCAATCCAAAAATAATTTTTATAGCTGGGCTAGTGACCTTCGTACCGCCTGACAATAGAAATTTGTTAAGTTAACATTAATTAAATTCCGTTTAAGAAATGAGACCTAAAAGAGATCAAAGACACAGTCGGCCCACAAAATCACTTTTATTGTGTCACTGTAAAGTCTTAATAAAAAAACATATTTGTTTACAGTGAAGATTTTTCCCTTTCCTGTGTACCTACGGTAATCCAGGGTCGATCTATTTTAAATGATTACGTCGATAGCAACACGCTTATTGATTCTTCTTTGAAGCGATAAAATTCTGTTTTCACATAATCGCAACGTAATTGGATTTTCTCTAACTAAAAGCTTTACGTAAGATTGTACAAAGTGGAAATTAGCGACTTTAGCATAGAAGAAAAGAAGGGAGGCGAATAATAAGGCGCTTATTATACTTGTTATTTCGATATCACATGATTTCCACGTAAAACCGTAGGTTGTGGTATCTAGACTAGACAAATCTTAAATTAATTTTAAGCAGTCCGCCACGAGAAATTATTTGATCTTTATTTAATCCATCACGTTAAATCCTGGAGGATTTAGCAGCTCTGTTATACAAAATCTGGTTTAACTATATTTAAGAGCTAGTTTATAGCGATGCTAGCGCCATTTGTAAAAAAAGAAATATCTTCTAAACTAAAGCAAATATCAAAAATGTGGCACAGTATGGCCCTAGATAATTAGCCTAGTATTTGCTAGCTATGGAGGTTTTCAATTAGTTTTTTTGTTACTTGAGAACTCCGTCGTATTTTATAGTCTAATATTCAACTGTTGCTATGTATTGTTTTTAGGCGCGGAAACTTACAATTTTTTTTATAATATGACATTATAGGGTAACATGCCCTATTACGGCGCGTTTTGACGACATTTTAAAGTAGGGTAAGAAATTAAGCATTTCTAAATATGTTAGCAGATATTTGAATTTTTTTTTGACACTCATGGTAATTATATTTTCTATTTCAGTTGTCGTTTTATTTATTCTAGAGTGATAATTAATTTTAAATAAATATTTTTTCTGACAATTCGGAATTCCTATTACGGCGGCAAAAAAAAGTTTGAAGCCCATTACGGCGGTAAGCACTGCCTATTACGGAGTATGGGATGCCAATACACGCACGATGAAACATTTTCATCTCAGCTCACGGTTCCGTGCAATCAGAAAATGGTATGCAATGGCTGTAATTATTACTGGCACTGATACAGGTTCTTCCTAGTAAGGGGCTATTTTGATAATATTTTGTGTATCAACTATTAAATAAACGGCCTCGCGCTAAGAAGTTTCCAGTATATCATTAGTTTAGATATTTGGCTGTATGGGCAATTATGTTCCTTTGCCTGACCTGAAAAGGCGAATAACAAAACAACAATCAATCAATCTACGGCATCGTAACGTTCTCCTATCTCTCTGCACAACGGAACGGAATGAATTAAATATGCGGACGTTTTTTTTATATAAACCGCGCTGATAAAGAAACGATTTGAAAATGGCGGCCGAACGAATGCTATCTCGCGTATATTAGTATGAGGGATGAGTTGAGAAGCGAGACAGCCCATACAACGGCCGCCATTTTGAGATCGTTTCTTTATGTGCGCAGGTTATACTCATAAAAGCGTAATTGGTGTGAATTTGGCTAGCTTCTTAACATAATTTTTAATATTTGTTGTTAATCTACAGTAAGTGAAGTTACATAAACATACATAAACATAATATCACGCCGAAGGGTTAGGCAGAGGTACCAGCTTAAGAGCCGGACCCACGTTTAGCCGATTTTATGCTTTATTACCAACGAAGAAGTGCAAGTGAAGTGAAGTTACAAATGATCATTATTTAATGTCTGTTGACCAGGTCAATATCTCAGTAGAGGCTCTCAAAAATTTGTTCAAAAAAGGAAGATTTAGGCACAATTTTTGAAATTTTCTCTAAATTTCCATATTTTTTTGAAGTTTTTAATATTTGTTAGTATTTTTTTGACAACAAATAAAATATCGTGAATTTTTTTCATTAAATTAATCAAGCCGTTTCGGAAATTAGTGCCAGTGGCAGACAGACAGACGGACGGATGGAAAAGACATATTAATAAGGTCCCGGGACGTGTACCCGAAACCTTAATCAATAAACTAATACAAACCTAAACTAAGAACTTCCTCTTTTTTAAAATCGGTCAAAAATACCCAACTAGCAACGAAGGTCGTATAAGATTTACTCTTTCGACTATAGATCGTAAGACACTTGTATAAACGATCCTAAAATGTTAAAAAGCTGTATAAAAGCGGCTGTCTGGATTATTTTGCATTCAACGCTTTTTGGCTCTATAAACATGTCTAGTAAACGTTTATACGATGAAATCATATCGCATTTACTCGATTGTTGTATAAATGTATCTCTTGATCGCCATTATACAACAATAAGTCGTAAGACAGCTCTTTAAAAGCAACTGAATTGCTAATTTGTCGTCAAACTAGCTATTATAGCACAATCTATCGACATTTAATTTTAACAGCATAATTGTGGAGTAAACGCGGTTCATACGATAAAACAGCATCTTAGTTACTTTAACAGCACTTAATGTCGTATGCTAACTCTATGGAATGCTTTTATTCGACTTAACTAATTAGGTTGAGTAAAAGCTTCCAAATTATTCTTTTACAGCCTTTTCGGTCTCTAAAGGTTATTTGAAAGCCATTTTACATCGATATAGTGGCATAAATGCTTTTTGAAATCTTTTACAGCACTATCTGCCATTTTGTTACATGATACAAAAATAAACAACGTAATTTGCTTTTTTTATTCGCAAAATGGATTATAATCGATGGAAAAGGATTAAAAGAAGTGGAGGATTCCGACGTAAAGTAAATAAGATGTATACACGATTGAAACAGTCAAGATCTTCATTGGCTATAACCACGAGTCAAGAGCGTTTAATTGATAGGCGTGAGGGTTCCGTAGCGTAATTACTACTACTATTAGGTACTATTAGGTATTCTGTAACAACGGCCATATAGACCACCGTTTGCAATTTATTGAATTTGCCAGTATGTTTTTCTAAGTCATGGGTGTTTATCTTATACTTATTGTGTTTGTTTTTATAATTTTATAAGTTAGTTGGTAGGTACCCAAAGAATTTGACTAAACTATTATTATTATTTTTTTATAATAAAGAGATACTTAAGTAAGTACTTACAATTTTGTTTTGAATTAAGTGATCCTACTTGCAATAATAACATTCGTCGCTTGGATAGTGATAATAAATTGAATATTCTGAACACCAGAAAAATGAGGTGCGCAGTAATAATTTTATTCTCTTCTCAGATAATATAAAATGACGTGGTTTTGATCCATTTTTAATTACAAAATGACATGAGTAACATTTAAGCATTATAAAAAAATGTGTTTTCTTCCAAGGCCATTTTGCTTCCTTAAGCTTCTTTAAGTCCTCTTTTGAATTTATCTATATCTAAGTAGACTACCATTTTAAATTGTCACCTATAAAAAAAAAGCTAATTTTACCTAAAATATTGTATTCTATGAACTTACGCAAACCAAATTCAATGTAACTTAACTATTCAATGTGGTTTTTTTTTTAAGTTAGGTTGATGGTATAGGCAGTTTTTAAACACGGCCGCGCGCCCCGTCTCAAATAGAGGCGCAGATCGGCGCTTGTCTGATTGGTCAATCTTTCCAAAATTTAAAAATGTTTCAAAATGTGCAAAAATTTAGCGAAGTTGACGGTATATTAAATTTATTGATAGTAAAATAATTATTTTATACTAAGTACCTGACCCGGCAAACTCCGGATCGCCCTAGATATAAGTTAGCACGATTATTATAACATTATCTACCCGCTAAAAACTTGGCTGTATGTACTTTGTTATTTTGCCCGCCCAGAATTAAAGAATTTAAAAACAACTTCAAATCAATCAATCTTTTGATTAAAAATGGATACAACAGTAACGGAAAACTTAGTATTGGAAATTATAAGTAATTGTTGTTTTTTACTAACTTTTCCTCAATTTTTCCAAATTTTCTCACCTTTTCAACCTTCTCTGGACTACTACAAACATTTGAAGACGAAAAGCTAAATCGGCCCAGCCGATCTAGAGTTTTTGCGAGACTAACAAACCACGATTCATTTTTATATATTGGTAGATAGATAGTAGGTAGTAGAAGTAGATAGTAGATTTTGCACTAAGGAACCCTAAACTATCTGTAATGGCGTCCCTAGAAGTCGTAAGATGGAAATCTCATTTCAATCTTTCGACTAACAGCTGAGAGAATGCTCTATGATGATAAATGAGTTGCTATTATTTGCTATTGATGGCGAATTTATTTTAAATGTTAAATTAACATTATTTGTTATTCATTATTTACATAGAAATCTTGGGGCCCATTGAAATATTAACTACAATGCTAGGTATATAGACGGAAAAATTTATTCCGCACATGAAAGTAAGACCCTACGACCTAACTTTAACAGGTAACTAATTACCTGTCATCATTTGGTTTGATGGCTTAAAAACGTAATGGTTAATACCATGGCAAAATATACTTATATTAGGTTTGACACTTCAACTGACATAAATTACACGTATAAAATAAAAAGTCTATAAGTGCTGCTTGGGTGCAGTTACACGATAAAAAAGTCGAGTGATTGCAACCAAATTGCTTTATAACTATAAATAAGTCGAATAAAAGCGGTTCTACCGACTTGGAAAAAGCAGATGTGTCGAATAATGGCATTCTGATGGCCATTATGGTACTAAGTAGCATTCTAGTTGCGATTACTCGATATTTATTCGACTAAATAGCTACTTATACGATAATCTTACGATATTTACTGGATCTAAAGCTGAGAGAAGTGCGCCCAAATCGCGTTGAGAGAACGTGCACAGAGCATTTACACGACTTTTTAAAGATCCTTCTTACGACCAATAGCTGAAAGAGAAACGTGCTGCTGACTTTTTTACGACACGATTTGCTGGTTGGGTAGGTACTAAAACACTTCTTCTGAATTAAAAAAATACTTTTGTGAAAATTGGTTTTGACAAAATCGAAATAATCGCGGACAAACATGCATACAAACATATATACAGGTCGAATTGATAACCTCCTTAACCTTTTTTTTTTTCGTTATAAACCTTTAATTTGAAAAAGGCCCGAGGGTTTTAATAATCCTACTAATATTCTAAACAACAAAGTTTATAATAAAGGATGTCTGTAACTCTTTCACGTAAAAACTACGAAATAGATTTTAATGAAAACTTACAAATAAAACATATTTGAAGGAAAAATTAACTGGCGAAGCAGCAGAGTGCAGTCAGTGAAGGTTAAGTTAAACGGTAAAAAATATGGAAAATGGATTTCTACCTAAGTGGAGAAAGTTAAAAAAAAAAAGAAATATACATTTTTTTACAACAACGTTGACACAAACATGCAAAAATGGAACACAAAAAAAAACAACAACAAAACAGTAAACCAAAATACAATAATAAATAAAACAACCAGCTAATCATAATCAGTTTTGTATGCTGTGTCAAAGTTGCGGTAAAATCTAGTATTAAATTATTATATTGATGGGAAAATACGATAAATCTAACCTTAGTTTACATTTTTCTGTAAGTTTTTTAATTATTTACTTACCCTGTAAAGTGCATTTTAGTTATTTGACGTATGTCAATTTAGATAGGATGTCACGTATTTACCATACAACAAACCAAATAAGTAGACCTGCAGTAAAGCTTTTTAAAATGTACGGTACCTTTATGAATAATACGGTTAAATTATTAGCTCTGTAATTTCCATACACCTACCATTCCATATACCTATTAAAATAACACATGGACACCTTCGTAATACACATTCTTATTTTTATTACAAAGGTATTTATACCCAACCAGCAAATCGTGTCGTAAAAAAGTCAGCAGCACGTTTCTCTTTCAGCTATTGGTCGTAAGAAGGATCTTTAAAAAGTCGTGTAAATGCTCTGTGCACGTTCTCTCAACGCGATTTGGGCGCACTTCTCTCAGCTTTAGATCCAGTAAATATCGTAAGATTATCGTATGAGTAGCCATTTAGTCGAATAAATATCGAGTAATCGCAACTAGAATGCTACTTAGTACCATAATGGCCATCAGAATGCCATTATTCGACACATCTGCCTTTTCCAAGTCGGTAGAACCGCTTTTATTCGACTTATTTATAGTAATAAAGCAATTTGGTTGCAATCACTCGACTTTTTTATCGTGTAACTGCACCCAAGCAGCACTTATAGACTTTTTATTTTATACGTGTAATTTATGTCAGTTGAAGTGTCAAACCTAATAAATATAAGTATATTTTGCCATCGTATTAACCATTACGTTTTTAAGCCATCAAGCCTAATGATGACAGGTAATTAGTAACCTGTTAAAGTTAGGTCGTAGGGTCTTACTTTCATGTGCGGAATTAATTTTTCCGTCTATATACCTAGCATTGTAGTTAATATTTCAATGGGCCCCAAGATTTCTATGTAAATAATGAATAAAAAATATTGTTAATTTAACATTTAAAATAAATTCGCCATCAATAGCAAATAATAGCAACTCATTTATCATCACAGAGCATTCTCTCAGCTGTTAGTCGAAAGATTGAAATGAGATTTCCATCTTACGACTTCTAGGGACGCCATTACAGATAGTTTAGGGTTCCTTAGTGCAAAATCTACTATCTACTTCTACTACCTACTATCTACCAATATATAAAAATGAATCGTGGTTTGTTAGTCTAGATATTCAATTTATTATCACTATCCAAGCGACGAATGTTATTGCAAGTAGGATCACTTAATACAAAACAAAATTGTAAGTACTTACTTAAGTATCTCTTTATTATAAAAAAATAATAATAATAGTTGAGTCAAATTCTTTGGGTACCTACCAACTAACTTATAAAATTATAAAAACAAACACAATAAGTATAAGATAAACACCCATGACTTAGAAAAACATACTGGCAAATTCAATAAATTGCAAACGGTTGTCTATATGGCCGTTGTTACAGAATACCTAATAGTACCTAATAGTAGTACTTAGTAATTATTATACGCTACGGAACCCTCACGCCTATCAATTAAACGCTCTTGACTCGTGGTTATAGCCAATGAAGATCTTGACTGTTTCAATCGTGTATACATCTTATTTACTTTACGTCGGAATCCTCCACTTCTTTCAATCCTTTTCCATCGATTATAATCCATTTTGCGAATAAAAAAAGCAAATTACGTTGTTTATTTTGGTATCATGTAAAAAATGGCAGATAGTGCTGTAAAAGATTTCAAAAAGCATTTATACCACTATATCGATGTAAAATGGCTTTCAAATAACCTTTAGAGACCAAAAAGGTTGTAAAAGAATAATTTGAAAGCTTTTACTCAACCTAATTAGTTAAGTCGAATAAAAGCATTCCATAGAGTTATCATACGACATAAAGTGCTGTTAAAGTAACTAAGATGCTGTTTTATCGTATGAACCGCGTTTACTCAACAATTATGCTGTTAAAATTAAATGTCGATAGATTGTGCTATAATAGCTAGTTTGACGACAAATTAGCAATTCAGTTGCTTTTAAAGAGCTATCTTACGACTTATTGTTGTATAATGGCGATCAAGAGATACATTTATACAACAATCGAGTAAATGCGATATGATTTCATCGTATAAACGTTTACTAGACATGTTTATAGAGCCAAAAAGCGTTGAATGCAAAATAATCCAGATAGCCGCTTTTATACAGCTTTTTAACATTTTAGGATCGTTTATACAAGTGTCTTACGATCTATAGTCGAAAGAGTAAATCTTATACGACCTTCGTTGCTAGTTGGGTAGGTACTTATGTTCCATACATACTTCACAAATCGATCCTCAAACCTGCCCACCACCGCTTCACGCATCAAGACCAAAGGCAAGTGATCCATAATACGTGTGAAATGAACAAGTCCCACCCAAGAGCCCCGTGATGTGACCTATATCCTTTGCAGGTTCCCTTTGTGAGCGCTTCCATTAAGCTGGACCTTTCACCCATAAAGCCTTATCCGTCAACGTCTTCACCCTTTGCTTTTCGGCTCCATTCTGCGCCGTTGGAATGGATTTACTTAGACTTAATACATTACAGATGTCCTTTTTAGGGTTGAGTAGCTAGTTACAGGTAGTAAGTACAAGGTATACATTTTATACTTTCGGAGGGTTGCCAGGCAGAAATCTCTTTGAGTAATATGTCCGCCGATTGTATTAATAAAAAAGAAATATTAATGTTAAATTAATTGATTGCAATGAATATTATCTCTATAATATAAGAGTCATTTTACTAAGCCTACAATAATATCTGTCCGATGTTCTGTTGATCTGTCTGTCCTTCTGCTACTTTGAATACTATGTGAATTTAGGTGGAGGAAAATAAACAATAAAGTGCTCACAGCGAAAGCTATATTTCAACTACCGAGCAAGGCTGAGAGATGCAGCGCAGCTATTTACCTGTTATATCATCAATCAATACATAGTCAATACATAGTATAAAATCAAGTCTCTTCCAGTGTCTGTCCCTATGTATGCTTAAATCTTTTATACCAGTTTGGGGTCTTTTTTTAATAATAGAGTGATTCAAAAGGAAGATTTATAAGTATAATACATGCACAAGGTAGTAATAGGTTAGGAGGTACGAAGTTCGCCGGGTCGACTTGTTGACTATAAAGTATAACGCTGTCCTTCCATTCGTCTTCCAATTGTAAATTTTTACCATTCAGTCAGACAGTTCAGTTTTCTGTTGAAAGTCTCACAAATAATCTGTTTGTATAGAACAAACCGGAACCAATACTATCTATAGAAAAAAAGAGTAAAAATTGTTACAGAAATTTTCATACTACGGAACCCTCAGTGAACAAGTTGGTATTTAACTTGCCTTATTTTGTACTATTACCGAGACGACGAGTCGACAATCTAATAAAGCAGTAAAAAGGTAGTTTAACAAAGAGGTTGTGCGATAAGATTTTTAGTATTAAAGTCTCAGAAAAAAGGAAACCTGCGTAAGCAAGCACTCTTGGAATTCTGAAAATGCTAATAAAAATATAGGTATTAGGTATCTACAGAGATATTTTATTTCCAAGATATCGACCGGGGTCTAGTCTAATAACTTGATATGATGGAATTTGTAATCTTGCGGTTTTTTCGTGAAACAAAAACCGTCTATAATGCAGGAATGGTTAGCGAAATCACTTGCCATGCTTTTACGAGTTGAACTTGACCCCCTGAGGTACGGGAGCCAGCTATATGTTGCAGCATTGATCATGATTTAATTAAATAAAAAATCGTACTGCTGTCAAATTAATACCCGAGATCTACCTAGGAAATAATGTGTTGAAATCTTAAAAAGTATGTATAGAAATCTGCTTTCCATTAATTATATTCACTACGCACTATGTCCTTAGCCCGTCATTTCTAACGCTTGTTACCCGTCATCTGCCGAATTCACACAAGGCTCCGTACCGCTCTAAGCTTACAGTTAAACAATAGTTAAATTCCAAATATCTATCATTAGAATAACAACAGTATCTCAGCATGTAGAAACTAATGAGCATTTGTAGCGTCAGGGGAGGTCGGGTTAAAGGGGGTGGGGGTGTTCATTTCTGATTCGCTAATGGTGGAGGAAATCATCGTTAGGAAAACCGCACGACTATTATAGTAGCAAACGTTTTCGATCTTGTATCATGCATAGGTAATAAGTAAGAATTAAAGTTTGTATTTTCTTCTGTCTTTAGGTATAATTCAAATTGTTCAAACGTCAAATAATTGCCGCTCTAATGCATGGAACCTTTAACTGACAATTAATAATAATAATATGATAATTAACAGATTGAATTATAGTCCGAAACAAGAAATGAATATATATAGGAAATATATTACACCATAACCACAAAAAAAAAACAATAGATATCAATACAATTCATTTAAAGCGTGAAACAGGACCAGGACAACTATTGATACAAAATCCAACCCTATTACCAATAGAGAGCTCTAAGCAGGATCCTCTCGTATTTGGAAATAGTTCAATGAATTGGTGAATGACTTGCCTTACTAGCGATAATCTAGAGAGTATTGTGACATTGATTCGACCGTCTGACCACATATTTCTGTTACAAGTAGTCGGCACGGCGCTTTCTGCAGTTATGGGTAAAATCTAGAATTAGCAATGGTGCCTGATCGAACTACCAATTCATAGGGAAATCCTGTACGTTAGAATTTAGAAGCAATAAGATTATAAGGTTAGATTAGGTTAAAAGAGAAAGAAGAATATAATTGCGATTGAAACACAGAAGAGAAAAAAAGCTTTATTTTAAAGCGTTTTTGTCTTTTTATTGTAATAAATCTGTGTCCAATATAATGTCGTTTTTTATTTTAATATATTTTTTTCAAATCGAGGTTTGACTGTTACTACTTTTTAAATAATCAAAAGTCTTATTAGCCACTTTACACCACAAAAACAAGTTCTTACAAATAAATACTTTCTTAGCACGGATGCGAAAGTGTCAAATGATGTTATATTGCCAATTATTGTCAATGCAGCTGACTCTAGCAAGAAGTGCTTCCAAGTACTACGAGCTAAAAGCGAACCTGTCCCCATTCATTAAACCTTTCAGAGATGTATTTGAAGAATTTTACAAAATAAACATTTTTTCTGAATAGCGTTAGTAAAATAAAAAAAAAGTCAGTTTACTAACTCTAAATTTGACATATAGGAATGGACTTTTATTTTTAAACGGTATAAATACAGTTATACCGTCTAGAAATTTCTATTAGTTTATTTAAAATGTTCACTGAGTACGTTGAGCCTTAAAACTTTCGCATGTCTAAGCACAGGCCAATTTCTGTTGTATAAATATTATACAAGCTTAAGCGTCACATGCTAGATCCGTCACAACGGAAGCCACTGGCTGCGGATCCACCATAGTGTCGGCGTAACGTGAGACATGAGGTGTTCAAGTTTGAGAGCAAACGAAGCTGAACTCAATAAAAATCGATACGAGATTAAGATCCATCAATTCATTACAATAATGTCGGAGGGGTGCTGACTTGTAGCGAATGTGGTAGCACAATGCGCTTCGCAAATTGGCTACGTCAGTCACCTGATAGCACTCCAACGAAGCTCTCTATAATATTGTCAGATCCCGTAGCTGTGTCCGATTACGTCCGTGATTGTAAGTATTATTATTACAACAAAAACTTTATGAAGTAAATTGAAACGCTTCGAAAAATAAAGGGTAGAGTTTCAAGTGATCACTATAGTAGTGAAGTGACACTACGCGCTGGGTGTCCTCAACTGAAAGCATACATATTACACATACATATTATGCTAATTCTAGACGTATTTTTTTATTGCCTGCCTGACTAAACTTATAAACATATTCATTCATTTCTATCATATTTTCTTACTTAATTTTGAAATGTAAGAAATTTTGAAGCCGTAGGGGGTGTAAGGGCCTTGCCCTCTATGATAAACTGCTGCTGATTATACCAACTTTATGTTTCGCACGTTCGCGTTATGTGGTTTTCTTTGAGTGAAACCTAGATGTTACAAGGTTTTCTATACGTTAAAATGAGTCCAATCATGTCGCGCCTAAAGCAACTGGCCTAATTCCTTAGTAAAGTAAAAAAAGTAAAAAGTAAAGTAAAAAAGTAAAGTAAAAAATGATTTATTCAATACAGGATACAAGATATCGCTTATTGAAAGTCAATTAGACTAATCTAATTAATATTGATACCTTATTTTGTAAAGTATCCTATACTGATAGAGGCGAGGTAGTTCAGGGTGCCCACTAATTGGCTCAGGCAAACAATGTTTGCCTTGCCTTACGACAATGGTCGCCTGGAGACGCCCCCAAACGAGCCCTCCTCTGTCAAATGATTCTACTCCCTTTCGCAATGATTTTACAGCGTAGAGAAGAAAGGGGTAACAAACTCTACTTTACAATTTCTCTCTTTTTTTTTTTTTTTTTTTTGTTCTTATATATGTGACATTACAATTCAATTTACAATACAAAGAACATAAATTAATAAGATTTAAAGTACATACATGAAATAATGAAAATATCGTGCAGAGCTAGACTACTTCCATGCGTCTTTGTCGTTTTCATAATCATCAACATTGTAATAAGCTTTCTTAATCAAACCTTTTTTGATACGAGTTTTAAACTCATTATCATTTAGGATCAAAATCTCTTCTGGAATCTTGTTATAAAATCTTACTTCGTTTCCTATAAAGCATTTGTTTGTCCGTTTTAGTCTGTTCTGTGGAATACTTAGTTTGTTTTTGCTACGCGTTCTAAGGTCTTTAATTTTATCACATTTTTTATCAAACATATGTAAGTTTTTACGAGTATACATAATAATTTCAAAGACGTACTGGGACGGAAGCGTCAAAATATCAATTTCTTTGAATTTTTGTCTGAGGGACTCGCGAGCTTTAAGCTGATAAATGTTTCTAATTGCACGTTTTTGTAGTATAAAAATGACGTTAATATCTGCAGCTCTTCCCCATAGAAGCAAGCCATAGGTCATTAAGCTATGAAAGTAACTGAAATACACAAGTCTCGCGATAGAAACATCAGTTAATTTTCTGATTTTCCAGATTGCGTACGCAGCCGAACTGAGCCTTGCCGCAAGATTTGAGATATGGGGGTCCCACTGAAGTTTCGAATCTAGAGTGATACCAAGGAATACAGTTTGATTTACCAGATTAAGCTTGTTATTGTCCAAATGTATGTCTGTATCATAAGCAGTCACATTTGGCAAGGAAAACTTAATGCAATTAGTTTTCTTTGCGTTCAAAAGTAAATTATTAGAAGTAAACCATTGAGAAATCTCCACTAATGTTTTGTTTATATCTAAGTTGAGGGAGTCACCTCGTTTAACTTTAAATATTAAAGAGGTGTCGTCCGCAAAGAGGACAACATCTGTAAGTTTATCTAACATGTAAGGGAGATCATTTATGTAGACTAGGAACAGGAAAGGCCCCAATATCGATCCCTGAGGTACACCAATCTTGATAGGACAACCTGCAGACACCGCACCACCCACGTCCACTCGTTGGTCGCGATCAGTAAGATAAGAGGCAAGTAGATCAAGTGATTTATCAACTAAGCCATAGTGCTGTAATTTAAGTAGCAAAGTCTCATGATCAACGCAGTCAAAAGCCTTCGAGAGGTCACAGAAAACCCCAATAGCATCGTGAGAATCCTCCCAGGCTCCATAGACATCGCTGATGAGTTTGTGACCTGCGTCTAAGGTAGACCGCCCTTTCCTAAAACCAAATTGATTTTTGTGTAGGAAGTTATTGACTGAGAAGTGAGACGCTAATTGTGCAAGAATAAGTTTTTCAAATATTTTACTTAAGGCTGGAAGAACCGCGATTGGTCTATAATCAGTGGGGTTTTCGGTATTTCCAGATTTAAAAATTGGAATGATTTTGCTGTACTTCAATAAATTTGGAAAAATGCCTTTTTCGATACAAGAGTTAAAAATTAATGCTAGATGAGGCGCTATTAGTGTTATAACAGGTTGAAGTACTTTAATTGATATCCCCCATAAGTCTTCTGTCTTTTTTAAATTGAGTTCCTTAAATATCTTAATAATGCATTGCGGTCCAACATGGCGAAACGTGAGTGGAGGCGGGGCGATGTCAACATGTTCCTTAAGTATAGATTCCGCGGCGCTGGCAGATGCGTTAAGGTCTTTAGTGGTTTGAAATGGGATGTTAGCAAAGAATGATTCGAATTCATTCGCAATTTCCGACTTATCTGTTACGACTTTACCATTTAAGTTTAAAGCTTGAATGCTTTCCTTACCGTTAGCTTTACCAGTTTCTTTATTAATAATACGCCAGACAGTTTTACTTTTATTTTTCGAATTTCTAATTTTATTATTTAAATTAATAGATTTAGCTTTGGTGCAAACTATCTTAAACAATTTAGAATAACTCCTAACATGTTCAAGAAATGAAGGGTCTTGATCAAAAGTTTTCCTATCATATAACTCATATAGGGCATCTCTGCTTTTCCTAATTCCCGGCGTCGCCCAAGTACTAAAATTTGAATTTTTATTACTGCAAACTTTTTTGAATTTAAATATAAGATCGAATTCAATCCGTATCGCGGAAAATAACTCTTGATATAGTGTATTGGGATCATCTGCCTCAAAGCTCAGCAAGGCAAGGCGCATCTGAAGACTATGATAAAATCTTTCCATACGACTTTGGTTCATTGGCCTATAAACTAACGAGTTTTCTTTTTCTTGTTCAACTGTGTACAATAAAACATTTAGACCCTTATGATCTGACCTTAAAGAAGTTAACAATGATTTTTTGAAGTAATTACCGTTCATTGCTATGTTATCTAAACAAGTTGCAGACGTACCCGCTATTCTAGTGGGTTCGTTGAACAAAAACTTAAAATTAAAAGACTGGAATAGGCCTAATAGAGTGGTCCTTTGGGTCGTGTCTGTAAGTAAGTCAACATTGAAATCTCCACAAATGACTACTGTTTTATTTGAACAGCTTACTTTACCCAGTACGTCTTCCATTGCAGTTACAAAATTATCGAAGTTGGAAGAAATGGAAGGACGGTACACACATAGAATTATATAGCGGTCTAGCTCTGCACACGCAACCTCACAGGTGCTTTCAACTGAAAGTTTGACAAAGTCCTTTCGCTCTTTAACTTTATTAATATTCCTAGTTAATATAAGGCAACCACCTCCATTTGAGAGATTCCTGTTAAATACACTTGTTACTTTAAAATCTAGGAGACTAAAGTTCATTTTGTGTGGTTGTAACCATGTTTCTGTCAGACAAAGAATATCACATTTAAAATCTTCTAGGAAAATTTCAATTTCTAAAATTTTGCCAGAGAAGCGATTTATGTTCTGGTGAATTAGACTAAGTGTACAAGGCTGCTTCTCTGTTGTCTGGCTATGGAGTTTAAAGAACTCCTTGTTTGTAAATGTTTGTTAGAATTACTACTAACCGTCGGGTCCTTAACTAAATCTATCGACTTACCCACAATAGTGGTTGGGTCACTTATATTGTACGCTAAAAGACTAGCAAGATGTCTCCTACAACTAGATTTTAGATATATTTTATCTACGTGTATATAAAAGTTCCTAATGAATTTATTTATGTCAAATAATAATATTTTGTCTCTATGACGAAAAGTCAAATTATACATTAAAATATTTAGGCTATGGATTTTATTATTAAGTTCTACGGAGTTATAATTTGAGAACGGAAAGTAACAAATAATAATTTTCCCTGTTCCCATGTCGCAATTTTCTATTTTTAATAATAATGAACTAAAGAAATTTATAATGTCCTTCTTACACGTGTTGGAACTTTCGCCTAGTAAAAGAATCTTAGTAACATTTTTTTCCCAATCATTGACTAAAAGTTTATTTGTAATATAATTAAAATTACGACCAGGAAAGCAATTATTACATACTGCTTGCTTTAAATTGTAGTTAAGTAATTTACCTACACCTAATCCTAATCTATCTGAGTAAACTACGGAACGGGGGGTCGGTGCGGGACCCGCGCGGGCGGCCGGCGTTCCGCTCGCCACCGTCGCTGCCGCCGCGGAGGTGCTGGGCGCTTCATCCGGCGCCGTCGTCGATTCCGCCGCGGCGGAGCCCGGCGCTCCGCCCGCCACTGTCGCTGCCGCCGCGGGGGAGCCCGGCGGCGCTCTGCCAGTCAACGTCGCTGCCGCGGGGGATTCCGGCGCTACGCCCGTAGTTGCCGTCGCCGCGGGGGGCGCCCGAGAGCGCTCCGGCGAGCCTCGCTGCACCCTCGCGGGAGCAGGGGGTTCCCGCCGCCTGGCCGCTGCCGCCGCCCTCCTGCGCGCCCTTCTTGATTGTCGTGTTCCCTCTGCCGCGTCTGATGGTTGATCTGAAGCGGCGCGCACACTCGCCGCCACCGGCGCATGGCTCTGGTCCGGTGCGGTAGCTGCTTGCGCGGCCGCCGGTGCGGGCGGTGTGGAAGACGGCGCGGGTGACGTGGGAGGGCACGCAGGCGGTGTGGGAGACGGCGCGGCAGGACGGGCGCGCGCCGCCAGCGCGGAGGCCGCGAGCCGCTTGGCCGCGGCGCGGGAGAGCGGCGTGAGCGCGGGCACGGCGCGGCGCGCCCCCGCAGCCCCCGCCGCCCCCGCAGCCCGCCCAGGAGGAGCTCCAGGCGTGGAGAGGCCCGGCTGTGTGTTCGTGTGCTGTTGTCTGTCACGAATCAGTTCGTCCATAGCCAGCATGTACTCTCTCATCTGGTTCACGCTGTGATTGTACTTCTCGGTGAGCTCAAGTACAATTTGCTGAAGTCTGTTAATCTCTGATTGCAGTAGTCCACTGTCGAGCTGGTAGTTTTCAACCACGGTTTGAAGGGCATTGAGTTCCTTGTGGAGTTCAAGCTTTTCCCTTCTAAGTTGAACTGAAGTTACGGCTGATCTGCTCTTTTTGATCATTTTTTGTAATTTTCTAAGTCTCCTTTTAGTGTTAATATATTTCTTCAGTTTTCTCCCATGAAGAAATACATGGGAAGACTCAGAAGAAGACTCTTCGTTGATCACTTCAGTGTCATGACTGTGGTTCATAAGCTCAGCATACAGCGACATTGTGCTTGCAGTTTCTAGCTTTAAACGTTCAGCCTTCATGCTCTCTACCTGTTCCCGAGCTGCAGCTAGTTGAATAATTAACTCTTTGTTGTGATTTAAAGTCTGCTCATAGGTTTCGCTACATTGATTGTAAGAATTCAGAGTTAATACTAGTTGGTCACGTTCCCCTCGGATGTCTTCCAGCTCTATGTCTCCTAGTGCTAGTTGACTCTTAAGAGATGTATTTTTATCAACCAACTCTTTGACTTCCAGTTCAAACTCCGTGCGTTCATCAAGAAGTTTATCTCGGTCCTCGCGAGTAGCTCTTAGTTGTAACAAGGTTTCTTTGAGCTTGTTTTCAAGTTGAGTTTGAGTAGTCCTTCTGGTCATCATTGTGAGAGTGGTTGTTCTGAAACAGAAACCGGGGGAAACGGCAGTATCTTCTATTTATTTCCAAAAACGGCAACCTGCCTACTAACATTAAATAGTTCCTGACTAAATTTTGAGTGTCTACACTATTTAAACTGTCCTGCCTATGGTGAGATAGGTACTCCCTCACTTTAAATGGAAAGTGCTCTTTCAAAATTAAAAATTCAAATCTAAGTATTACTATGACTATGTATATATGAGTTTTCTACCTTCACTAAACTTGACTGTTCTGCCTGTGTAATACTAACATTAAAAGAAGAAAAGCTAAGGTAAATGGGCTAATTATACTGGTTTTTAGATTACTTAAATAAATATGTTTGTGCCTAATTTTCAAAAGTATAATTTTAAATTACTTATAAGTAAGATTATTAGCTGTTTAAGCATTTGGTCAGATTTCCCTACCTTAGATAGTATCTATTTGTCAAGTTATAATCATTAAAATAGCACTAAATACTATTTACTTAATAAAATTAACAAAAACTTCACCTGTGATTCAAAAAATAATCCGTTTGAGTACCGTTGTTTGATGTTTGTTCCAACGTTGACGAGACGCTCTCAGGTTTTGTTCTAAAAACTGACTATTGACACTTTTTGTTTTATTTAACTATGTACCACGTATATAATAATTATTTTAATACAAATCAACAGGTTTTAAACTCTAAAATACTATAATTAAAATTAAATAATTTACGGAGCAAACAGAACAGCTGTTGCCCCGCCGGTGTTGCCAGCAAAAAAAAAAAGAAAAAAAAAAAAAAAAAAAACTTACCTTTAGCTTGTGCCTGACGAAGTCCCCCCTCTGCACGGTGAACTGTATGACGCTGTATGACGTCATCAGCTGCGAGTCCGGCTCCGACTCCACGCGGTGCCACACGTGCTGCGTCACCGCCTGCGGGGGAGGGGAAGAATGAGAAAAATACGAGGAAGGTGTCTAATTTGCCAAGATCGATCTCCAGTGGGTTCTAATTATAGCTCGCCGTCGATCTTGACCAATTAGGACGACGACGCCTCAAACAATTCAAATTTGGTTTTTATATAACTTTAGATACCGGAGAAAGTTCAGTTGTAAAAAGGCTTCAAACGCGTGAAAAATATAAAATAATATACATACAATAATCGACCTTATTTTTTGTGAAAAGTGAGGCACGTTTTAATATAAGGTACATACACATATGAGCACCTATCAAAAAGACTAAGCTTAAGAATCGATTCATGATATTATTAATCTATATCGGGCGGGGCCGAGTGTGTCATATGACATGCTTCTTATAGTACATATTTTAATATGAAAGTATTTATTCATGATAATAATATGAGGGAGGATGTAGCTTAAATCACGATTGAAGGGCAAAATTTTATAATTTCGTAGCGCTCGAAACACTTTTTTTTAACTTTTTTCGCTTATTTGTATCGTGCTATATTAATAATATTGTACTTCTCTTCTTATTCTTTTTCTTTAATCCCTAATCACTTAGGGCTGGAATAACATTTTACTTAAAATAAGTTAAGTTATAAGTCAGTGAAGTTATAAGTTAGGTATAGTGGTTTGAAATTGGAAGCAGAAAACACATCATTAGCGTGCTAAATAAACTTTGCGAGTACATACACGGTTGCCAGACAGTCTGCAAGACTAATGAGATAACATTTAAATTGTACACCACCTCCGCTAACTAGATGCACCGCAGAACAATTTTACAAGGAAACTGTGATGTACCTTTATCTCGAACATACCCCAGAACCACGCAACTTAGCTCATGTCCCAAGTATTAGGATCTTAGATTAAATTTATACCTAAAATAAAAGTATACTGCTTTCGTAGATCTTCTCCATTTATATAGTACATAGAACTAAAGTGTGCCCGTATATTCGCTTTTTAGTGGCTTTGTGTCTCTATTGCCGTTCTCAAAAGTTATGAAATTAATAGTTTTTTTGTATGAAGCCTGTCCGCATAGCGATGTTTTATATGCGCGCAGAATAATATTAGCAAATGCTAAGTACTTCTTTTTACGCGTTATTGCAGTGCGGACCCTTCATAGGATTCAGTGTTACAAATTTTCGGAAAAAAAATAGCGGGGAAAAAAAAATCGAATTTTGTACGAGGCCAAAAACATAAAAACTTAACATGAATCTACATTTTATGTCCATTATGCCGTCAAAATTTAATAGATTGATAATTTTCAGTGCCTTTGAGATTAGCAATAGGCCACTGGTTTGAGTACCACTGCAGGGTAAAGCCAAGGCAAAACCTTATACCTTCGATTTCCACCACTTCTGCTCGCCATCCACCGTCTCTTTATTACTCTGGTATTGACGTGTAAACGGTTTAGCAACGTCTTCTCCGTTTGCCTTGTAGGCTTTTACGCTTTGAAAATTAATAATTTAAAATGCTAAACTATTTCTTACCGGTTCATTGTTGACGTAGAAGGAGAGGTTGGCCGGCGGCATGGAGTGGCGGCTGACGCACTCCGCGGACAGGCGCGCGCCCGCGCGGTACCGCAGCTTCACGCCGTTTACTTCCGGACCTTGCGGCGGGAAATCTGTAGATATAGATAGAGATCAGTCATTTATTGCAATGAATGAATATATTTTTTTACATTAAGGCTCACTGAATGGGAATGACAATTTAGACCAGCTATGGCTTGCCATCGCAAATGGCTTCCCTCGAGGTAATGGACACCCTATTGAATCATTTGACAGCGGTGAGGTGGTTTGGGGCCGTCTCCTGGCGAATCCATCTTTCTCTCTGCGATGGGTTTGATCGGCGGCATGGTGCAGTGTGGCTCGCATGGCATGACAGCTCTGTCTCCGTGTAGGGTTTTGCTATTCGGGTTGATCTGTCCTTCTGTGGACAGTTGTTCATGCTCTCGCTAGTCTGGTGCCGTATGGAGGCCTCTTTAGTATTATTGCAATAAACATTGATCGCAAATGTAAACGATAAAAACATGTACAGAGTACTTGCAAATTACATTAATTATACTTGCAAATCGAAAAACGTGAATTTCGCGCCAGACCGAGACTTTATAAATACTTACAATAAATTATTATAGTTACCTACTTTGTATCGGGTTGGCGATTTAATCACATAAAGTGATTTCTTCTTTGCAATACTTTTAAATTTAAGTTCAAGGTAAGGAAGGTGGGCGATGTGATTGATGTTGTATAAATATACGAAATGTAACGTAGGTAACTATTTAACTATATAGGTGGGTATATTAAATGGGTTTTCAGGGGTTTAACATGATTTATTTATGGGCAGCTCTAAAGAGGATAAAATAAAGTAAAAGGCGACTTTTTTTTTCTTCACAGTGAAACAGCAAATATAGTATTTTCCAAGTGAGTGGTCAAGTAATAAATTAGTAACTTAAGTAACTCCTTCGCTAAAGAGATGAGAACTGAGCAGTCCTTTTTATTATAACATTTTATGATTTTCAGTAGGAAGTTACATTTTACGTGCTGACAGACATCACTTTATTGAATAAAAAAATCATACAATTAATACAAATAGTATCTATCGATACATAATATAAAACAAAGTCGCTTTTCGCGTTTGTCTGTCACCATGTATGCTTGTATCTTTAATAATACGCAACGGAAGATGATGCGGGTTTTTATAATCGATAAAACGATTCAAGAGAAAGATTTATATGTAAAATACATGAAAAAATAGTAATAGGTCAGGCGAGACGAAAGTTCACCGGGTCCACCGGTTAGAAAAAAATTTTTTAGAATCAGGTGCTTCAATATCGCTAACAGCGATTTCTTTCAGGCCGCCCACATAGAGATTTTTTCAAGACAGCCCACCAGTCATTAGCGTTACAAGAGAGTATAAAAACTGAAGCTAAAATATAGTATTTTTTACATCGAGCCACTCATTCCATAATCGCCTGTCTAAATGCAAATGGAAATCCTCGGGAGAAGGAAGGAAGTGTATAAAAAGCAAAAGTGTTGAAAATGTTTGCGCGGCTCGACTGTCACTTGTTTTTTCAAGCTACCTCCCAGTGAGGACAATTTTCAAGAGCAGATTCACCCGCGAATTGAGGGTTCCGTACCTACATGTTACCGTACTCCTGCTCCGTAGCTCAGTTGGCAGTGATGATGACTCAGAATGCGTGTGCACCTGGGTTTGATTCCCGGCGGGGCGAACATTGTAATAATGAATACCGATGTTTGTTTTCGGTCTGGGTGTAATGTTCGTCTCTATATATATTTCGGGCACCCTAGATATAGGATCTTCCTAATTAGGGGCTTTGAGTGTGATGCGTTATTATTTTTATTGTTATAATGTTATTATTCCGTTAAGATGGAGCTTTTGTTCCAGCTGGGTGAATGATCTATTAGCGTATTTAGTGTTAGTTCTTTTTTGGTGATTCATATAAACTATATAACAAAACTCGCGAGGGCTTCTACGAGTTAGTATCGATCCCTGACTCGCGCCACTCAAAAGACCGGGATCCATCCCGTTATGCCGAAGGGAAGCAATGCCCTCTGGTACGGGCCTCTAAAAAAGAGATATGTTGAGGGCGTGATCTCACTGAAAACAATTTTGCTTTCATTTATTGTTTGTTTGTTTGTAAAGGGTAAGGACACGGCACAGTCAGGTCGGGATTATAATTTTTTACTTTTTTCCATTATTTTTTTATCTCAGGCTCAGACAAACTGTACTTAATTGAAATAAATTATATGTTTAACATTAATCATACTTATGCACACCGTAGGTATAGCAGTAAAACCTGAACAAAAACCAAATGCAAATCGGACTTCGCCATCTTTACAAATATTAGCTACGGTTAAATTTAATTTTATCAAATACTTTTTATTCTGCTTTAGAATTTCCTGTAAAATCCTCAATGTAACATAACATCCATTGTGTAAGTTAACCCAACATACCCATCTTCCCGGAAGTGCTCGGTGTGATGCGTCTCAAAACATCCGGGAAATGAACAGAAAGGATCTCCGCGGCATTGGCTCCGTAACACATGGCTACGACGTATGTACAGTGGTCAATCCAGCCCACCTACCTAAATGCGTACTGCATACAGGCGATTTTACCACGAAAATTAAAAGCTTGGAAACCGAATAGCGAATGGAATTGATTACGTTTCTTTCGCTTTTGCACCCATTCACAATTGATCACAGCTTGTTGTCGGATTAGTGTTAGTCATGGTTTCTTGCATGGTCTTTAGCTATCTAAAAACCATACTGTCATATAATGCGTGACGTGGACTAACGTCCATAGTATCTTTAAAGTTTATTGAAATTATGCTTAATATTTAAGACTTTTTTTTTCACTCCAAAGAATCAATCTTGGCTTCTTTCATTGTTTGAAATAACTTTACATATTTTTTTAAGCTCTATTTAAAGGAATAGAGGTCGAAAGGGCAGAGAACTTTGCCCAGCAGTGAGCCCGATCAGTGACGCATTACAAAGAAATAAAAATCATAACAATTAATTATGTTGCTTAGAAAACCTCTGCCAGTATTATATTCTCTGTACCTCTGCGAAGGAATTCCACGACAGTGGTTTGGAAACACATTTGAAAATAATTTTCCTTAATAGGTACCTACAGCTACTACTCACCTACCTCTAGTTGCCAGGCAAATTGGCAGTATGAGTGATTGTTAAACTTTTTTAATATTTGAATAAATGATATTAAAAAACTTGAGGTAGGTATCGGAAATTCAGAACGATAATGAATGTTTTTGCAGTTTTATAATAAGGTATCATTATTAAACTGTAAATTTATAACTTTGTCATCACGCAGTCCTAGTGGGGTTAGTATGAATCAAAGGACGTCTCCAGTATGCTAGACTAGATTGCGGGCCTGTAGAGTTCGTAACTACCACTTGCGCGGTGGCGTGCAGCTTGGCGGTTTGTAGAACAGCTCGAAGTAATTACTTATCTAATGTGAGCAAGACGATAGGTCTTTACAGTGCAGTTCGTACCTACGACGTGCACGGTGGCGTGCAGCTGCGCGGTCTGGAAGGAGGGCGCGTCGGCGGACACCTCGCACGTGTAGCGCCCGTGCGCCGTCGCCGTCGCGCGCGCTATCGTCAGCCGGGACGCGTCGCACTCCTCTCTCTGTATAAAAGAAATAACAGCACTTTATTTAATATTAAAAAAAATACACAAACATACAGACCATATCGATGTATGGTTCCGTAGCCTGATTCTGGTATAAACATTAGGTATTGTGGCTAGCCCGTTAGGAGACGTCAAACTTTGAGGACAGAGGAGCCGAGAGGAATCGTTACTAAGCCAAACAAAGTATTCATGAGACTGTAAAAAAATATTACACTCCGAAAATTGGCAATAAATCTCGCGCTAGACCTGCACGTAACAGTGATCGTCTATCATAAATTTTTATAGTTCAGGTGATTCCACAGTGTTCATATTGCTGTTTAAGTGCTTTCAGGATGCTCCAGGTTCTAACATTAAAAAGTTTATCGGAAAACTGTAAAAGTGGCAACTTTAGGCGTTTTCTTGATCGACGTCTTATAAAGTTTTGATACAAAGTACAAAGCTGGCTGCGATTTAATATATGTGAGTATAGGTAACTTAAAAATATTATATTTTGCTATGCCGTCTGTCCTGTTGTCAGTCAGTTTACTAAAAACTTCTAAATTGAAACGAAAAATCCCAAACTAAGCCAGTATATATACTTGAAAATTTGTAGTATTTTAGGTCAATTTATAAAAAAACGAGAGTACAAGAAATAAAGTAAAATAATAAATCCAACCTTCTAATTTCAGCAGTCTTCTTACATTAAGACGTCATCTAATGTACTCGGTCTACTACGACATCGCAGTATTAATCTTAAGGTATAAGGGAGTATTACGTACTTGACAGCGATTAAGTACGCAATCTCAGCGATGAGTTACAAAGCTCTGCGATGGGACGGTGCATACTATTATGTAATACTGTAGTCACACTCTGGCGCGAAACTTCGAACGAATGGGAGAAAAAATAGGACCACACGTGAGTTTCTGTTATATTCCTTTCTTGGTAATAATGGTCTACTACTTAATTAGCTAACAGACGGAGGCCTAATCTGTCAACAGCAAATAAGATGTGGTTGCTTGTGGTTTTAATAAATTTTTACCTTTGATAATTGACCACAAGAATCCGCAAATAAGCGCGGATGAAACAGCAACACTTAAAAATGTTTTGCATTCTTGTAATGTTTTATCTAAGAATTAAAGTACAATACTTGAAAATAATTTCAAACTATATTTCATGGTATACTAAATATACCTATTTTGTGTTTGCAGTAAGTATAATTTAAATTGGTGTCGATAATTATTGATTTTCTTATTTATTGACTTATCTGTGCCAACTATCTTGCGGCCTGCATTGATCCAAAATAGATTGAAGTTTTCGCCACCGACAATAATTATCTTAGTTTACAAGGCAATCCTTCTCAGTCTTATCAGTGCTTCAAGTCTCTTGTTATTATTATAATATATATTTTTAATTGATATTGATTTCAGTTATTTTGGCAAGAGTGTGCAATCAGTGGTGGTAGTTATATAAGAGCTGATAATATCGCTGTTGCCTTAAGCCCAGCTTATGCTGCTGGCATGAACGTCTTTGTGTCAAAGTGACAGATTCCTTGGTATTATCAGACACGATGTTATTATGCTAAGGAATTAGTTGAACTTCGGTTAGTGTTTCTATTATATTCAAACCCAACAACTTTCCCAAGGGTAGAAAAAACAAATATTTCTAAAGATAGCATGCTTATTAGAGCAAGTTGTTGAGCTGTATCACTCATATCATCATCATAATTGCTGACTTGGCAAAAACACCATGTACGGTACATAACTTTACCGTTACTAAATTATGAACATAAATCGTAATCACTAAAACAGCGCAAGACTTCAAATTACAAAAGAAGAAATCTGAGGTTTCTCATTCCAGTGCACCCCACTAAGGAAGAAAGCCCAAAATTAGAACTATACCATTAATTACTTAAGTAAAACATATAAGATAGGTACCTACATCAAATGTATCTTGAAAAGTTGTAAGAAAGAGGTGATTATATGATAAAGAACATCTTGTGTCACCAGATCACGTGTATATATCTCAATAATGTTATTTAATTCAAAACCTTTTTAAAACGCTTTGAAATAGGCGGCCCGTGTTCTGGTGATTCACAAATACACAGATTAAAGGATTTTTATTGTATACTCGATGTAATGAAAGTCCACATTTACAGTCCACTTTTCGAGTCCACAAATTCTATCGGATTACAAATTTTATTTTTATAACTGAATGTTAGAGAATTTTTATTAAAAGCCTGATAAATGCTAAGTAGACACAATGCTTTTGTGATAGTATTATGTTGGATTAATCTGCGTGAATGTCGGTATTTAATGAACAGCCGGAGCGTAACAAAATTAAAGTTGAAAAGAAAGAAAAAGGTTTTACATATGTATATTAAAGTATTAATTAATAATGGCCACCACTAAGGCGGCAAAAGTTGCGCCACTTTTTCAAGAATTTTCAAGAGAAAGCTGAAATCGTAACCGTCATTCAGAATTCAAGTTTTGAACGAAGGACGCTACATGGTTCAAGTAAATGATTAAAATTTGTATTTTTTTTCTTTATTATCATTTTCCCCGTAACTGAGACTGCAACAATGGCTGCAAATAATAATCAATCATTCTTCTCGAATTTCAAAATCAAAATATAAAATTGTTTCTGTCGAAAAAGGAATATTTATTTTTTATTCCCTTCGCCCCTTAATTTCCTTTTCTCTTTTCGGGAAATGTTACAATATAATGATTTTTTTGTAAGAACATTCTTTATTTCTAAATGATCTATTGCCGCATGTCTCAAATGATTAATCGATCAAAAACACAGGAATATTGAGATGTATTTCTAAAAATACTTATAAATGATGAAATTCTTTCCAGTTTCTTTTCATAAAATCTTATAAAGTGATGATGCCTTAATAAGGCTATGTTAGCTCCTATTATCCTTCAAATATTTTAATGTTTAAACCTTTATAATAACGAACACATAAGTATTTAAAATAAGCCAGTATTACTTACTAACTGCACAGTAAGGTATCTATCGGTACCCAATAATTATGTAAAAATTACAAACTTTTAAATAATTTAATACTTATAAAGCTTTAAACATTGGTTTCGGAATCACCTGCTATTAAAGCCCCGCTATTATTAATTACAATCGATATGACGGTGGTAAAGGTCGCCGAAGGCAGTGGATTGACCTGGCGCAGAAGCGAGGTGCGTGGCGGGCGTAAATAGCTCTGACCGGTTGATAATGATGAGATGATCAAAGTCATAACGTAACAAAGCTTTAACGGAAGGTGCAGATTCGAGTTATCTTATTTGTAAACATGTAGCAAAACATTTGAATGAATATAGAAGCTGACATGTTATAAAATAGATCATTATATTTTTTTACCTAGAAAAATAGCAAGTGAATAGCGAACTCAGCTTTATTCTGCAGTGTCTCGCAGAATCCCTAATGATCACTTGAATCCACGCAAATGCTCGTTTATTGTATATCCTTTTTTACAATGTGTAGGGTAGTCGAAGTAGTATAATCTTGTATATTCTTCTCGGGGATTTAGAGATAAATAAAAATATTATATTTTGTTCAATGGGACCTGTTTTTGTTTTAAAACTACTATCAGTAGGTTAGTAAAACCAGCTAAATGATTACTATAATACTTTTTATTGTAATCATATGAATTTTTTGAAATTTTTAGAGCAATAATTCAAAACCTCTACAAAACGAATTTTTGTCACTGTAGAGTAGAATTAGATCAAAAAAAAACATACAGAAAGATTTTACAAGTAAAAGTTTAGCTTAAAATACTTATTATATTATTATATAAACCTTACTGGTAAAATAACCACATGAGGCAGGAATAAAAATCATAAAATAATTAACTCAAATATTAAAAACAAGCTTTCCCGGCTTACTTCGTTACGCCATAGAATATAAGATACTACAAAAGACTTGGCTCTATAGACTATGTTCTTTTGACTGCCCAGAATGGCCGAATAAAAAACAAAAAACAACAACAAACCACCTGTCAAAATATGTAAACAACGGAAAAAATATTGCACCTTGGGTTACATTATTTAAGTTTAGGTAAGGATCCCTAATTTTTTTTGAAAATCTAATATAGCCTATGACACTCGGGGTTAATGTAGCTTCCTACCAGTGACAGATTTTTTAAATCGGTTCAGTATTTCCGGAGCCTATTCGTTACAAACAAACAAATCTTTCCTCTTTATAATATTCGTATAGATAAAAAACGGTTTTAGCACATATCTTGGCCTATTAAGCCTGTCTACACCTTTAAATGCAATACGCCATAATGAAAAAAAAAACATAATTCAAATATGAACCGGTTTTTTTCCGTGTCTAGAAAGAGTGGGTTTTTTGTGCTCTATCAAAAGACTCACGCTATATTATCTTTAGAAAAACTTAAAGCATAGTATTAAAATAACAAAAGAATCGGAAATAAAAAGAAAGAAAAAACGTTTAATATCACTATAACTTCGTCAGACCTTGTGGCACCATTATGGAAATTGGACATCTCTGGTCTGTCGATTATGGAAATTCGGTTCGTTATCTGTATTCCGGACAGCTAAACCTGTATCCGGATACGATGCCGGATACTAATAGTGGAGGATTATACTTGCTGATAATTTTATCTGCGGATTATTCCTGAATAGTATAATTAAGGAATGGAATAA
This sequence comes from Euspilapteryx auroguttella, assembly GCA_951802225.1. Lineage (NCBI taxonomy): Eukaryota > Metazoa > Arthropoda > Insecta > Lepidoptera > Gracillariidae > Euspilapteryx > Euspilapteryx auroguttella. Next base: position 3,608,840 of record OX637652.1, on the reverse strand, counting down.
TGAATATGGAACTGTAAGCTCATTAGCGAAACGGGTTTTGTTAACAGAATAACTTAAACTGTTTTCAGTTTTTGCACTCAAAAATACATATTTAAGTAATTAAAGATTTAATATTATTTGACAATAATTGAGCATGCTTTAAAGAACCATAATTTAATTGGAATAGCCTTAAGCTTCTGGAATACTTATTGTTCTTCAATATTTTTTGTTAACTTGAATATGTTTCAGTGTGAGCTTTATTCGCAAAATATAGAAATACTCTTTACTGAAATCAATAGAATTAACGTAATTACTATTTTCTTCTAATAATAATACACTTAATAATTACTTAGTAAGTAAGTTAGTAGTATTAGTAGTAGTAATAGCTAATTAAATTTCATTTGTTATTTTTTTTTATAAAATTAATAAATCAATGCAAGTAAAAAGGCAAATCAATTTATTGATTTATTGACAAGTTTTAACTTGTATTGTATGTAGTCAAAGCTTTATTGGTGACTTAGTCAGATAGATTACTGGTGGTGGTTTGAACAGCTCATGCGCGCTCTATAGCTTGTCAATATGGATATATATTCACATTCCTTTGTTTGTACCCATCCATCCACTCGTAATTCTTGGACAGGGTCCGATTTGACTGCAATATTTAGTACGGCGTTTTTACTAAGAAAAAATAGAAACTTACTTGAAAGCTCATTGTTGTGGTGGCATAGAATTTCACTACTCAATCTACAAGAATATGCAATATTCCATGCGTACTGGAACCTCCTGGGCTAAGTCGAACAGACGGTAAACGTCCGGATGGCTTGACGCTGGTGCCTTGGGAAAGGGGCCGTTGCTTGTTGTGGGATGCGACGTGTGTTAGCACCTTCGCCGCTACTCATCTCCCTTCGACAATTAGGGCAGCTGCTTCCGCTGCGGAGAGTGCGGCCAGGCTCAAACACTCTAAATATGCCGCACTAGAGAATGCCTATATTTTTGTACCTGTGGCCTTTGAGACAATGGGAGTTTGGGGTTCGGAGGCGGCGTCTTTTATAACCAAGTTAGGTCGTCGTCTTGTGGATCGTGGTTGCGACCGGCGCTCAGGGTCCTTCCTTTTGCAGCGGCGCTCTATTGCTATCCAGCGCGGCAATGCTGCTAGTGTAATGGGTGCTTTTGAACAGGGCAGTTTGGGCGGATGTAGTAGTAGTTGTGTGTTTTAGTATAGAATGACGAAACCAAAGTGGATATTATTATTATGACATTTTTAGTATAATTCAATTTTAATTTATGTATACTTTATTTATAGTTATATTTCACAGATTGACACTTTCATGTTTTACGTGGATTAATACATTTTGTTATTTTATTTTATTTTGAAGGGAAGTATCTAATTTATTAAGTTCGTGGTCTGATTAACAATAACAACACAAAACCATGGCCCAGTTATGGTTGTAGTATCTTCTTTATTATTACAAAACTGAATAAACTAGTAAAACATAAATTTTCTTAAAGTTTTCTTAATATCGAAAAAACAGCGTTTTTCGTTGAAAAATGTACTCGCGATCGCTCTCCCGCCTGCCAAGTGCGGCGATTTTGACCAAACCCTCCACAGTGTTTGTTATTGTTGAACGCTAGGGGAGGTGGAGGCACCCTAAGGAGGTGTTTTGGGATGAGAAGAAGAATTAATACTCATTCAGGCGCTGGTTCGAAAAATGTATAGAAAATACCTGCGCTAACATTCGCGCTGGAACAAGCTCCTATGTCCACGCAGGTATTTTCTATACATTTTTCGAACCAGCGTTAACAAGCGCTTGTTGCCAGCTTGGTACGTGGATGAACTCCGCATTGTAGGTAACCTTTATGAAAATAATCACAGTGTTACAAAAAAAGCAACACATGAGAAAAACATATTGACTCAATAGCGCCGATCTGGATTTACAGCCTCCCTTATTTATTTGTCAAGAAAAGAAGATTACGTCGACAGATTGAGCGACATATATAACGAAACGCTTTTCAGCATCTTTTGTTGGGTTCCGTTCGTAGAGGGTAAAATGAGACCGTATTAATGTCGGCATAGCCCCGGCACGGGGTGTAAGGGGAACCATCCTTTACTTGTCAGTCTGAATAGACTACACACACAGTCTTTTCGTCTATTAGTTCTTAATGTGTGGACGTCTGTACTGCACATAGATAACCCCCTTAATAGCGCACCATTGGCAATGTTGAACGCAGTGTTTCCCAAACTCGGGTAAATCGGGATTCCGAGAACAGGGCATGGCTTTGAAGCATACAATTTTGGCATTGCACGGGAGGGTTATCGGATTGCAATTGGATTTTGCTTAGAATTTGGCTTTGTTAAGGCGATAATAGCTTACAAATATCGAAGAAATCGTTTTACGATCTTTTCTATACGATAGAACTAGGGTAGAGCAATTTAGTCTCATTGAAAACGTTTTTTTTTTATAAATACAGCACTGTGTTTTATCTTGTTCATGGTGTTTATATGTCATCTTCGATCAATCACAAGACTCTCGCGTCATATCGGCAAAATTTGAAATATTGCATTTCTCCTGGGCTGTGTTAAGTCGAAATGAAAAACCGTTAAAGATTCATATTGAAATACCAGAAAGGCTAAGGAATTTATTTCATAAAAATACATTAGAAGCAGTATGGGCGACACGTCGTCTGCTGCTACTTCGTGCAGTCAGCTGCTGACTGATTTAAATGCATGTTTATCTTTTGATTAGGTATTTCGGATTCCCATTGATTTAAAGGTTTATAATAGAAGAATACGTTCAGCTTACAGATGTTCTTGTTGGCTGTTTTCGCATATTTAAATCTAAAAAGAATGATGACTAAAAAGATTATCCATTCCTATAATTCCCATTGTTTAATCTGCTTCTTTAAATACCAATGGAATAACGAAAAGATTTTTCGCATCGCAAGCGGTACACAATTTGTGACAATGGTAATCCTTATCCTAGACTTTTCTTCGCAAGAAAATACACAAAAAGTACGTTTATTTTACTCGTACAAAACTCGCAAAGATCTTGGCATTTTGTAACTATAGCTGTACTCAAAGTAATTTTCTTTAAAGCCTTTTTAAACCCAGATTTTCCGGTGTAAATTTGTCTCCTACACATTTGATTAAAACTCCATAAGTATCGAAACCGAAAGCACTCTGAAACAAAATACCACCACACCTACCCACCTGTCGAAAAAAAAATATTGCTGATTTCTTGACTAGTATTTTTTTTCGGAAACTACAGTAAAATATTATTTAGACTAAGATATTATATTTGATTATGATATCTTAGTCGTAATTCATTCCTAATATTGTTTAGATAAGGAGAAGTGGGATAAGGGCCTTTTAATATGAGACAGACACTATACCATTTTTTTTTATATTTAAGTTAACGAAGATTTTAAATTTTTATTTAAATTACTTACAACAACGTCGATGCCGGGGATGTGGAAGAGCTTGAGGGGCGGCACGTCGCGCGGCGAGTAGCGCGCGAACTCGCGGTCGCCGCGGTACCACTTGACGGAGTAGAGCTGCTCCTGCTCCGTGTCGAACAGGCAGCGCATCTCGAACGAGGCGCCGCGCCGCACCGCGCCCGGCGCCACCAGCCGCACGTCACGCAGCGACCCAGTACCTGCGAGCAAACACGAGCTATGTAGTAAGCATGGAGGACATAGCCACAGACAGGCACACGCCACAAACATGGAGGACACAGCCTTGCTGCATCGCGCCCGGCAACAGCCGCAGGTCACGCAGCGAGCCAGTACCTGCAAGCAAACACGTCCTATGTAGTAAGCATGGAGGACACAGCCCTGCTGCACCGCGCCCGAAAACAGCCGCACGTCACGCAGCGAGCCAGTACCTGAGGGAAGACACATCTCCTGTCACAAGCATGCAGCACCTAGCCTTGCCGCAACGAACACTTCGCCGCATAGAGAGACGTTGGATCCGTTGGTCTGCCATCCCAACCCCTGGACATAAACATGAAGAACATAACTTCTGCCGGCGGCCATACATTCCGCAACGTGCCTTGTGAATATATGGCTGATTTATCGCGGCTGTACACTCTCGTAGAAACATCTCGACACAGACCGAGTGTAAGAGTGAACATGGTAGCCATAACCATAAACCTACCCCAGGCTGATGCCCCAAGTCGTCTTCTAGCTGTAAACATTTGAGATATAGTGAATATTCACATTCAGCCAGAAGACGTTTCAAATTGAAGGATAGTTAAGTTTGAATAATCTGTAGTCTGACTGCTATGTCAATAGTGCCGATTCACTTATCACATCTTGGATATTTGAAGTAGAATATTTTCGGAGATATATTCATCTCGTTTACTTTGGTGTCTGTATGCAAAATTCTATAAAAGCTATCTAAAATACACTTACATTGCACGTTACGCAATGTTTAAAGTTATCTCGGAATTGAGAGCTAGGAAAAGTCAACACTAAATTTAATTGTGGCTTTGACTGTCTCAAAATATGTGGTTTGGTTACGTGTTGAAAAAAAAAAATTAGCTAAGAATCATTAATAATTCAGAATGTCATTATGAGATTTGGTTGAGATTATATTTTTTCATCAATATTTTCTAACCCTGCAGCTGCGAAGAGAAAAGTTAAGAATAAATTAAACAATCAAAATATACCTAAAAGCAATCACAAAACAAAATACAATTTAACTTGTAGAAGTCATTCGCAATTCTCGACGGCTCGACGGGTAATAAAGCAGGCTGCTCTGCCGAGCTATACATTGTATGAAATTATCGCTGGAGTGTCCAAGTTATAAGCTTGCTTTACAATGGCAGAGTAAACGCTTTATTTGCAAAGTAGTCCTGCCTGATAAAATGTAAGTCAGCTTGTTTGTGTTGTCTTTTATTAATATATCAAAAATGGTCCAAACATTTTTTAGCTATATCTTCAAAAGAGGTACGCGTGCCCTAGTTAAGTAACGAGTGGAAATAACAGATGTTACACAGGTTTACCTATTAGTAGTCAAATTTCGTAGAGAAATGTGTTTCTAAGCTTACGCAGAATGATTCGCTTCAAATAAGGAGGTAATGACTCTTTCGAAAGTAACAATTTAAAATAGCTTTTAGACTGTAATGGATACGAAAAGTAGTGTTCAATCTCTCCAGGTGTTTGGACAGACACGGAGTACACACATTATTAATTTGACTAGTGTTCATACAAGGACGTTAGCTCCACTTATCGAACAAGGATAACTCAATAAGTTAACAATAAAAAAAAGAACAACAAATTTATTATTATATTTTAGTGAAGCTGTATAGTAGATTGGTCAAACAGAGAAAGACTAGGTACAAAGTATTCTTTGTTAAAGCAGAGTTGCCCACTAAGCTAGTTGACTTTAGTCTACTGTGTAGTGTGTACTCCACCAGTGTAAAGCAGCTTTCATAGTGTCACATTACAAATAGCATTACCTAGTTAGTTCTGACTTCTGACACGTCTCTTTTATGACCCAATTTTGTCTTAACTATCTAGTTGGCACTCTCAGAATTACTTTTTGGACTAATTTTGTTTGTCACAAGCGGAGTAGAATTTTTGCTCTTCTAAATGTACTACGAGCTTTTAAGCAAACCCTGACTTGTTTCTATGGATTTTTTTTTTATTATTTAATGCGACTTAATTGCTGAAAGAACAAAACTTAAAAACAAAGAAAGTAAAACGAAACAGGAAAAAAAGGAATTGACAAAGTTATATCGAAAAATAAAGAAAAATATTTACAAATCTAAACAGAAATACCAACTAAAAGTAATCGAAAGAGAGCTGGAACAAAAAAGTTCAGTCAAAAGATCCCAAAAAATATTAAATGATTCAAAGAACTGGATAACCGGACTTAAGGGCAGAGATGGTAGAGCAGTGACAGACAGAAATAAACTCGTAAATATAGCTACAGAATATTATAAAAATCTTTATGACCATCACCAGAAACCAACCGAAAAAATACTAACGCAAAATACAGAAGACATCCCACCTCTCCTTATCTCCGAAGTTAGTTGTTCAATCAAAAACCTTAAATCAGGCAAAAGCCCAGGAGAAGACGGAATCAGTAATGATATCTTGCTGGCCATTCTTGAACAGATAGCTCCTATACTCACCGAATTATTTGACTCTATCATAAAAGAAGGCCGAATACCAGAAGACTGGGAAAACTCTACAATTATATTACTTTACAAAAAAGGCAACTATCTTGATATAGGCAACTACAGACCTATCAGCCTTCTTCAATCTATATATAAAGTCTTTACGAATGTTTTGCTGAGGAGAATGAAAAATACGTTAGAACAAAACCAACCAAGGGAACAAGCAGGCTTTAGGCAAAATTTCTCAACCACAGACCACATGTTCGTGCTTACGCAAATAATCGAGCGGTACTCGGAATATACCCAAAAGCTCTACATTGCGTTCGTAGACTACAAAAAAGCATTTGACTCTATCCACCACAATGCTCTATGGACTGCACTTGGAGAGCAGGGAGTTAATGGAACATACATCTCCATACTTAAAGAAATTTATAGCCGAAGTAGAGCAACAATTAAACTAGACCGAAAAGGACACAGCTTCGAAATAAAAAGAGGCGTAAAACAGGGCGACCCTATCTCGCCGAATCTCTTCATAGCCCTATTGGAACATATATTCCGCAAACTCGACTGGGAAAAGAAAGGAATAAACATCAATGGAGAATATTTAAACCACTTGCGTTTTGCGGACGACATAGTACTAATAAGTGAAAATCATGAAGACCTGGCACATATGCTGCAATCTCTAGACACAGAAAGTCAGAAGTGCGGCCTGGATATGAACCCCACAAAGACCCGTGTTCTTACAAACAATACGAGACATCCAATAATGATACAGGGTAAAAATATAGAATATGTCGATGAATATGTGTACTTGGGCCGTATAATAACGTTTAAAAATCCGACACTTAAGGAAGTAGATCGTAGAATTAAAATTGCGTGGAATAAATACTGGTCTCTTAAACATATATTTAAGAGTAAACTACCCATACGCCTTAAGAAAAAAGCTATGGACAACACAGTGCTTCCTACACTCCTATATGGTTGCCAATGTTGGGCTCTCACTTCAAATATATTACATAAAATACAAGTTTTTCAGAGGTCAACCGAAAGAAGTATGCTAAATATTAGACTAAAAGACAGGAATACAAATATAAACATCAGAAAAAGAACAAATTTAATAGACGCCGCTAAGCTTGCATGCCAATTAAAATGGCGGTGGGCCGGCCACATAGCCAGATTATCAGATGGAAGATGGACAGAGAGAGTCTTACACTGGTACCCGAGAGAGATTACTAGACCCAGAGGTAGACCACCGCGGCGCTGGCGAGATGATATCCACCCAGTGGCTGGAGGCGCTACATGGACGAGGCTGGCGGCGGACAGGCAGGAATGGAAACGGTTGGAGGAGGCCTTCACCCAACAATGGGTGCCCCACTAATATATTGAATATTTTTAAGTTTTAATTATATAATAAAAAGTTTAAATTTTATGTTTAAGTTTAAATTGTAATATTTTATATGTTGTAATGTTTAATAAGTGCTAATAGTTTATAACTTGTAAACTTTAGAGTGGGAAATAAATGGCTATTATTATTATTATTATTATTATTATTATTTAATGCTTATTAAATTATTTATTGCGTGTTTCTGTAAAGGATGCATGCATAATTTCATGCAAAAATTTAACTGTAAAAGCAAAACAATTACAAATAAAATCTAGAAATCAATATAAAAGTAATTAACGCAAGAACAAACACCCCAACTTCTTTGTAGAGTTATAAAATTACTCATTTTAATTCAGAAAGTATTTTGAGTCCCTGGATTTTTTATCAGTAATCATTTATGTATATATTTATTTGTAGATATTCTGGGTGCTGAATTATTCATGAAGAAAATAGAAAGAACATTTTGCTATTACAAAACACATAATTCTTCCCATCAGTCCAACATTAATGTCTGCGCTGTTCGGCCGGAGCTAGGAGTCAGGTCGTCACTTCAAGTACCTTCTTTATTTCGCTCGTTAAGCTTTGTGGTCGAAATGTATCAAGCTTTTGCCTGACGATCGTGCAGTAAGTAAACGGAATAAACGGGTCTAAATGCATGTCCACTTTGACTCATTTGTCGCTCGATTGACAGAAACGACTAATTCAGAATCTGCCCACTACACTGTTCAAAGACCGTGTGCTAGAAACGAGGTTACTACCGAACGGATTTGTCTGAAATTAAAATAGAAATAGCTGCAATACGATGCTTTGTTTTAAAATAAATGACGATACCCTAGCTGATTCGCAAATGAAGATAAAAAGTAAATAAACGCTTTCGGTGAATCGGATTATTGGGAAAATTAATTTAGTTTTTTATTTTTTAAATTTTAAAGTATATTTTTAGCAGTTTAAATTGTACATTGTCCTTACAGTCATTTCTTATTTATTCACTTATAATAGCACCCAGTGTACATTCATATATTCCTATCAACACAGAAGACATAACAATCACATATTGCATTAGTTTACATTACAACACAAATATTGTAGCGTCGCATGTCAGTCTGGCCTAGCTCAGTGCTTGCTCCAGCGTATACCACACTAAAGTTACGATCTGACTAACTCCGAGCGACCGCAAGCAAACTGCCGGTAGTTTTAATGAATCCATTCGCAGGTTGCAAATAGTAACGGATGTGGTGCCAGGGAACTCTGTTTAACTGTGATTAATAAACTACTGAGAGCAGTCAGTGTTTTATGACTGTTGATAATATTTACAGTGACTGAGTTCTGAATAGAATAGAATAGAATACACTTTATTGCACACAAAGTGAGATACAAGAATACATTATAATTACAAGATTGAATTTGCATGCAATGGGCGGCCTTATCGCTAAAAGCGATTCATTCCAGGCAACCGCTTACCGCCGCTATTGCAATATTGTGCTTTTCGTTTTTTTATGTATTGACTTTGACACTCTAGAGGACGAAAAGCAATATTGCAAATGTGGCCGTAATGTACCTGTAAAACTTAAATACTTGTTGAAAGCTTCGTCAGTGTGATTTTATATGACACATGCACAAATACAGGTGACAAACTAAAAACACATGCTACACGCTTTATCCTGAGAGGGGTATTCGAAGATCGATGAAATTGCTATGAGGATTGGTAATTCCCTTACTCCATCGCTTACGTGATGCACAAGGCACAGACACCCTTAAATCTTTAGGTACTCCGTCAGTAGTGTCCGGGCTGCTGACCCATTGACTCTATGGAGATAGAACATGGATGATTGAGATTGCGTGACTGCTTTGCCTGATAAAGTCTTATATCATCGATTACAGAATTAATTTTTCCACTATAACTTTAAAAATATTTTTTATAACCAAAGTTATTGTTCTAACAGCAACGTTATTCTAACTTCCTACCATCCCCATTTCTGTTGTATGGCATAACCGGCACAGAGGTTCCAAACTTCGTTATGTTTTGCAGACCGTTCCGGCCGAGGAAAGCAACTCAATTTGCAAACATTTCGTATATAAATTGTATTTTCTAAATTTAAATAGAATTGTTTTCATTTTGATGATATTTTTTCATAGCATCGTAGGGTTGATTTTTTTAGAGTTTCCGGAACAAACTATTTTGGCGCTATGCTATGACCCAGAATTGGTTATTGACTATTTATGGCCACTTCAAATAACTTGATAAAAATTGTTTGTTAACTGGCTAAAGATAGGCAGATTGTTTATTATTAATTATCCGACTTGATGCCAAATTTTTCAGTCTTTGTTTGTATAAATCGTCCACAATGTGCTCTGCAGTCTCAACGAGCCAGCTTACGCCCAAGTTCTACAGACCCAAAGCAGCTTGAATATTCTGATAATCTAGACTGTACATTATATGTTTTTTGTTGCCATACAACAACTCTTACTAGTCTCAATAAAAAGATACTTAAGGCCTGATTACACCTACATACCAGACAGTGGAAGTTCACTCGGTAGACAGTGATTTACTCGGTTGAGGAAACACACATGTTTTGAATTAGCTGTCAGTAAGTCAGTTGATTACGCGCACGGTACGAGGACAACTATAAGTATCGAAAATCACTGTGGGCAAATGGCGAGCGGTCACCGAATGCGTGTGCACATTTGCCGAGTGAGCAAGTAAGACAGTTCGAGAACACTCTGCCTAGTAATGGATTGGGGACGGACCAAGTGACTCTCTCGCCCTGTTGCTCGCCCGAGTGCTTGGCTGAGGACACTCTCTCGCCACTTTACTTGATCAGTGAAATAGGCCATAAGCATTACAACTACATTTATAGGTTTAATGTTCGTAAAAATTCAATCGTCTGAAATTAATGGTCAAATATAATATATTTATGATATCAAAAAATAATTATTATAAAATAACTAGTCGACCCGGCGAACTTCGTACCGCTTAACCTATAAGTATATTGTGCTTGTATTATACTTATAAACCTTCCTCTTCAATCTATCTTATATCTTATCTATTAAAAAAACCGTATCAAAATATGTTGCATAGTTTTAAAGATTTAAGCATACATATGGACAGACACGGGAAGCGACTTTATTTTATACTATGTATTGATAATCCCTGAAAGAAAATTGTTAATAAGGTTATGCTAGCTACTTCTGCTAACTTCTATAACTGGGATAACACAGTGGTTTGATATATTTATTTAATAATTAATGTTGTGTGTTTTGTATTTTAAAGTTGTTGATTTAAAAAAAAAGAGTATACTTATTTCTATTTTGCTTCGATTATTCGCTTATATTTCTCACCTTGTATGATTAAAAGCAAAGCCCAAAGATTCCAACATACACTCATCGTCACATGTTACTTTAGCACTATTTAAATACAATTTTATAAATATCACATTCACTAACTAAACCACTTAATAAGCTTTATTTGGTCATTACGCACTTTATTATTCTAAACACTTTGCCACTGAATTATACTTTATTCATTATTATTTTAAATTACACACTTATTTAATAATATAGAAATAATTAATCGCACAATTTAATGATTCGTGGTCTCGAACTATTCGTTACGCTCACGACAAGCTACGCTACAAATCGTAGCCGTCTACGCGCTACGCGGTGCTCGGAGCTACTGGCGTAGCGGCGTAGCGACCGCAAGATTTCTACGCTCCGTTCTGTTTACTCAAAAGAATTAGGCCGTTGAGACCATAAAAAGTTTGGTGTTTTCTTCCAAGATTGGATTAGTATGGTAATAGTTATCTGTAGCTTCATTGTTATCACAAATAACTTAATCTCATTATGAATTATAGGCCAAATTATATCTATCAAAACAACAAGTAATTAAGTAAGTTACGTACTAATACAAAAATAATTATGTTTTTTACTGTACATAAAGTTTACTTGTTTTTTAGTTTCGTACCCAAATAAAAAAAAATACCAATTAAGTAATTTATACATTACACTAATATTATGAATGCGAAAATTTGTGAGTATTTGTGTATGTTTGTTACTTCTTCACGTCTAAACACTGTGTATGTTTTTTTTTATTTTTTGGTACAGAGTTAGCTGACACCCTGGATTAACACATAGGCTTTTTATTTTCTCTAATGAACCGCGGGTAACACAGCTAGTAAAACAAAAACACCTTGGCTCATATTACCTAGACAATAACAAAAATGAAATAGTTAATATTGTTATTATTAAATCAATATAAACGCAATCTCATCTACTTTTTTTGCCAATCTAATAAAATATCAAGGTGTTTGATGTCTGAAATAAAATCCAATTTGTAAAGAAGTCATTACTTATTGATTTCACTCGCTGGATTAGGTTGCCGCTTAAATAGATTACGATGCTTCTTTTTTAATTTAAAGAAGAGCTTATAATAATTAACTAATATTAACACCTAAAACAGAAAACAAATAATCTTTACCAATATTATAAAGAGAAAATATTTGTTTGTTTACAAGTTTGTATTGAATAGGCTCCGAGATTACTGAATCGATTTCAAAAATTCTTGATATATGACATAGGTTATACAAATTTCTAAAAATTTCAGAATGCAGGGCGGTACGAAATTCGCCGTTTCAGCTAGTATATTAACACATTCCGGGACACAGTTCAATCTTAAGATCTTGCGATGTGACACCTCGAAATCTCATATAAATTTTCTTACGTCCATGGCCGTTACAACATATTTTCAATAGTAAGCTAAAATTCCACCAAACCAACTAAGCTGATCGTGTTGTGACACCAAATTTTAATTGCTATATTTTTGTATGACGTTTTTACGGCTGCAGGCGGTCTGTCACATCATGTAGATATCGTAGCGTATATGAAAACAACAAAATGCCCTGTAGTGTTTGTTATGACACCTATTAAAACAGAGATGTGCGCGATATGACACCTGATCACGTGCTTCATACTAACTGTATGAAACTAAAACGGCTGTCGACGGTCTGTCCGCTAGGAGCACCTAAAGTCGACGGCCCAGAGCCGTACTGTCAATTTACACGCAACCAAGATTACGTCGACAGGCGGAGTGTCCCGGAAAGTGTTAATAAAAAAACAAAACAGGTAGTAAAAAAAATGTTTACAATGCGTAATTGTTACGGTCCTTGTGGAATCAAAGACATGATTGTCTGGTTTGCCTCAAAATCTGTCTGCCTTGCTCATAAGGTTAACATTGTTTATCGCATACGTTCGCTTCTTTTATTCAAAAATGGTAAACGAGACCACGGATCGGCAAGCGCAGCGTAGGACGTCCACCGACCAGATGGACGGATGATCTGCGCAAGGCTGCGGGTCCACGCTGGATGCAGGCCACCTGCGATCGGTACAGATGGAGAGCCTTGAGGGAGGCCTATGTCCAGCAGTGGACGTCCTACGGCTGAAATGATGATGATGATGATGAAACAAGATTTTTTAATCTTGGATAATATTTTTTATTATAGTAAGTACACATAATTTATCGAAAATTTTCGACCCACTTAAATATCCGTAGCCCACCATAATGCGCCAAGGCAACGCCAATTCGTGTCGGAAATGAGTATAACTTATTACATGTCGGAAAACCACTTATCATGTCGGAAAACTAGTTATTAAATGTCGGAAGACTCGAGTCAAGGAGAGTGACCGGTGACGATCCTATTTCCTGACGTTTTGTGCTAGATTTGTATTGCTGATTTGCTAAATTAAGTTCGGACACCGAACTACCAACAAATCAGTTAATAAACCTATAGAGTAAAATGCACAGTACCTATCATAAGAATCAATTCTATACCTAGCAACGAGGAAATACGATAATTGCATGTAGAAGGTTTTAAATAAAGGATTTTCATTACAGAGATAAACAAGCAGGATAAAATGTCCTTTGAAATTACATAAATCATAAAATATGTTTGTTGATTTACGTTACAAGGGCTTGTCGGAAGTACTAAAATATTTTTTTTTTTCTGTAGGCAGACAATTTTGTTATAAAGCAAAACACCTAATGAAGTTAAGTCAAAGTTATTTTCCAATGAAGTGGTTGCCGCGCTAGGTGCCGAATATGTGAGGTACCAGTTTAAATTAATTTTCATCCGGGTGGCGGTGGCGGGCTCTCTCAAACTCGCAACGCTCAAAGTTTTAGCTCATTATTATTTAAGTAATCCAATTTTAACGAAACATTTCTCTGCACTGCGAATTTTAATATGTTAGAAAACCGGATAATAAATGTACATTTTTGATTAAAATAGCGGTTTAATCACAGGGTTCAATATTAAAGTATAAAAGAAGATTATTGGAATAATATACAGACAGGCAAATATTTTTATTGTGATAATGTTACCTTTTGACATGTATTCTGCTTCTTGTGTTGGTGTTTTATTTTCACAAATAAAAAATATATCATTTTTGAAATATATGATCAAACCAAACTCATAAAATTTATGATAACACGGCTGGGCTAGTCTCATAGGAAACCTGAGTACGTAGTTCGTGTAATATTGGTTACAAAAATTATACTGGTCGATTTATTCGTACCTTTGTGTTCTCAATGTTAAAATGTTTGATGCTGACAGCACTGAACCTTTACTGTAACCTTTTTTTTTTTTTTCAGAGACATTGATAATTTTTAATACCGTAACTATAGGATATATAGATATAATATTATAGGATATCAAAAAAAAATTTTTTTAGTTTTTATTAGAAGACAATTTTCAACGCTTTGTAAGTGAGCATAAGTAATATTTTTAGTTCGGTGAAGATGAAAAATAAGATAAACTAGCCAGAATCACACACAATCCGATCACCGAAAAGAGATGTCAAAGCAAGGAGGCGCAGTATCGATCAGCGATGTTGCTGGCATCGGGCGCGACAGCGCGGCGCCGCCGGTGATGCGGGCCCGGGCCCCTACGCTCTCTTGTTGACGGAAACACGGAAACCATGGTGCTTTTAGGTAACATTTAATACAATGTAGGTACCCATCACATGAAAAATGTTTCATTAAATTTTTACAAACTGTAGGAAAGATGCCGTGGTGTCCTCCTTAATTATTGACCTTTATTTTGCTCACAATCATAGGCTGAAATAAATTACTTGAAAAAACGATTTGCCTTCATGCATCTAGAAGTTTAGTCGGGTATTGTATATTGCATGCAAGTACTAAATGAAATGGTAGGCGGACACCACCGAATCGATAAAAAAAAACATAAAATGTGCTTTAGTTTACGAGCTGTGTTTACGATATAATTCTATAGATCCTGGCTAAAGAAAATAAAATTAAAAATTAAAATTTAGCGCCTCATCTTTTATTCAAAGCACCATGAACTCTTTGTATCAATCATGACGGCTAAGGGTAACAAGTTTTGACATTCCATTAGTCATTTTATGATCCGTAATTATTACAATTAATGGAAATTGAGAGGGGTCCATTATAGGTGGCATTTACAAATTTATTGTAAGTAATGCATTTACAATTTCTTCGTATTATTATGACTATTTTCGTTGCACAAATAAGTGTTTTCGAATATGATGCCAGAGTTATCTACGCGTTCTTATAAAGTGTTATTACTTGGTAATTCTGAGAAATATCCAGAACATGCTCTACTTGTGAAAAGCATCCTTATTTGATTTCTGTTTTTGAGCTTATAAAATAACTTAATTTGGCTAAGTAGAGTCAATTTATCGAGATTACATAGTAACTTAGATCACTGCGGAGCGATGCGTCCCGCCAAATTTACGAACTGACTTGTGGTTCCCATAAAAAAATGCAGAAATAAAACTTTTATACGCAGTCGGGTAGCCATTACTCTGGTTCTATGTGCCGTACCGATATTTCCGATTTAAAATTCAGAAAGAACAATAGTAACAAATTTGTATCCATTGTTTTTTTTTGTTTATATAAATTTACCACATTTATAAAATAAACCAATTTTAAAAAGATGGTTCATAACCCAGCACATCCAACCCACCTTGCCATGTAATGACGATTTGAAAAAAATAGGTAAGTTGACGTGGACGACGACGACGATAATTAACCAAGAAAAAAATTCGTAAAAGTAAGACATACTGTGACAAACAAAAGCAAAAATAAATCCCATTAAAATTATATTTGTCTTGATTTCACATTTTTACGAGTTATATGAAGCAAGATGAATCGCTCGCATCTAAACCGCACCGATTCTACAGGAGTAGAAATTATATCGAATAATATTATGAAGTCGAAAATAAAACTATCGACATTCAAGAGGGAAACCAGATAAAAGAAGGTGATTTATTTATAACAATAGAATATAGGCGTCAAAGCCAACAGTGGGGAAGCCCGTGGGTGCACGGGTCACGAGCCAGTATTTCCAGAATACTCAAAGTAAATAGGTATTAAAATTCAGAATATTGTAGAATCGTGCCTTGACTCGGAAATTGATGTGAAGGATCCTATTACAGGTGATCGATCGAGCGGTGGAATTTATGATCCGACCGTCTGATGGTATGAATCACTGATTTTCAAACGTTTTCTTTCCACGCCCCCTGATTGTCATTTTATTTACTTATCTATACCTATAATAAAGAGGAAAGATTTGATTATTTGTTTGTTTGTATGTAATAAAAGACAAGTATTATAACATCAACGTACCCTTACTAACACCTTAATACGTTCTGGCTACTGTACTGACCGATACAGATTTTTAAAGAAAGCCATTTACAAACAAACAAATTTTAATTAAAAAATATTATCAATTAGCGCTATTTGTGTCTTGGCGATATAATTACATACTTTGAGATAAATTGGATTATATTTAAAGATTATAAAAGACATTTTTTTAATATTAAGCCTATGGCAATGTGTCAAATACTCTAATTAGCATGTCCTTGCTCAGCTTTACGGGTAAGAAATCTTCTAAATCAGTAATTCGCAGTTCAGTGTTGAGTAGTTTGCGAGTCCCCTGGATGCCCAGGATTCTGTGCTTCATTTCTAGATAGCAAACTTGGAGTTGATTATTTATTGATCAAACAACAAGGCACAGGCTATATAGAACATTATTAATTTAATCTTTGCTTAGTTATAAAAGTTACAACTTTGTTTACTCAGCTGCCACCGAAATCACCTTCTTATAACTTTAGGTGAAAATTCTTACAAAGTCCGTAATGTAATAAGATGTTTACGAAATTGAATAAGAAGGCTTTAGAGCTTCGAAAGTAATTTCGTTACTTTCTTTTTTTCACCTTACCGCATCTTCGGAGGTCGAGGAACTTATACCATACGCCTTACACATTATGTATTTATTTAATAGTAAGAAAGTCAAATCATAAGTCAAAAAGCATTATTCAACAAAATATACCAAGCATATTTAATTGAAAGTCTTGCACACTCCAATATCTGAAATTAATAAAAAAAACTTTGTAAGTTTAATAATTTGTATTTTCTTATGGAGTTCAATCTAATCTCTGTATTTTTGAACAAGTTACAAGTTCATGTTAAAAGAAACAGTGTCATCAGAATACGCCTCTGACCAAACAGGAAATTTAAAAAGCAATAATCGAAAACGTGAACTTTATTAGGAATGCCTCAACAGATAATAAAGAACGTTTTCGTTTTTTTATATAAACCTTTGTCAACTGTAGGAGTAATGACTCTCTGACTGTCTCTAGTATATTTTAATAGCCTGGATGTTGTCTCACTATAGGGCTTACGAGCTCGACGTCCAGTGACATAAGCCTACCTCTCAGGTCATCAGGGACAAATGTTGTGGAGGAGTTTTGACACAATGGGCTGGCTTGGCAGGCAAGTTGGCGATCGCTGTATGACTGTTTGAAACGCAGGACGTTGCTGGAGCCTTGTAGAATTCTATACCTACATTACTCAAAACGGCCATACTACCTACTTAATATTATCATAATTTTCATGCATTTTTATTGTACGTAAAGTATGATTCGAGCTAGTCACGTCATTGGCTCGTAAACTTTAAATACATTACAAACAAGTAACATAATTATATCGCAGTTATAAATGTTTTTAACAAATTTTTAAGACTGTCTTAAATATCTTTTAAGTGGTAATATACACGATATCGCTAGTAAACTCAAAATATTTGGCTCTTTACTTTTAAATGATTCTTAAAATTAAAAACTCGAGTACTCAAAGTTCAACATAGTACTTACTTGTTTTTAATTTTTTTATTCATGATGTATATAGTCAATGCGATCTAACTTTAGCATATTCGTTGTTTTCTTGTTTATTGGTAATCGTTTAAACATAAATTAATCATGAATATAAATAAAATAAAGGAGATATATTTTTTTTAAATAAATATTAGAAACAGCAAGAAAACGCGACGACTGCATAATTATAGCTATATTAATTTACTTCATAAATTTCTTACGTATAGCAAAGATTTTATTTTAGAATTCAATCCACAATAATATCTATCTGATAAACATTAAAGCAACCCCTTTGAAAGTTTCCCCGCCATCTCATTTTTCTGTATGCTCAGCCTCGTACAAAACGCCTCACATGGAATGAAATGAGGGCATCATGGCGCCAGATATTATGACATCTCTGTTTGTTCTATAAAAGGTCGGTGATCTTTCGGCCTTTTTAATCTCTCTTTGTGATTTTAGAATAGAAATTAAGTATTTTTAAATATTTATTCACAAGAAATATTTTAATATGACTTGATTTTAGAGAATGAGTGCATTACCATGTCATGGCAGTGAAATTTTGCAGGCGGAAAACTACAGTGCTTCACTACTCTGTCATGATATAAATATTTAAGCCGCTTCACGTTCTGAGTCAGTCAGTCAGTCTGACGGATTCCTGACGGGCCATTTTGTCAGAATTGCACTCCGATTTTCATTTGACACTAACTAACAAACTATCAATGTCGGTTCAGAGAGTATGGCTGACATTCACAGTTGTGTCGCAGCTCGAACTCGCACTCCAAGGTGTAAAAATGTTACTTTAAATCGTTCTCCACTCAAAATTTATATACATAGTTGAGTTCTGACTTCGTGACAGTAAAACATATGCTCGACGGAGTATAAGACAGCGCAAGCAGTATTATCAGTACTCGAGAACTACTTGTACGAGTATCATACTCAACCGAGTAGCCTCCAAACACTAGCTGTGAATGTCAGCCTGAATGACTTTTGGTTATTTTAGTTTTGTTTCGATATCACGGAAGGTTTGGGTATTTGTTTTTAAATATTTGCTTGCCACAAATGAACAAATATTAACCTAATTGTAATATTACTGTATAGGTATATTTATCTAGTTTTACAAACTACTATCATTATTTATTTGCGAGAGTTTATCGAGTCCCTTTTTAAACTTCTTTAAACATAAAATGTTGCATATTTTAAGACTCCAAACCCTTATCAGAATAGAGCTGAATTCATTTCTAGTCCAACTAGACCACGCGCCCCTCATAGCAAGCGATGATGAGCGTGGAATGAGCAATGGAGGTTGGCGGTATTTTCATTAAATTCCGCCCAACACTTATTGATATGGGCGGGCGGCGCGCCATCGGCTTTATTAAAGGCCAGATATGCCGAGTTATGCCGCTACCGACTCTTGCGCGACTAGCGGTATCGCATGCAGTACGATTGCAAAGTACCTAGGTATTTGGTTTTATTGGTATGAGAAATTTAACACCATTTTTTTTTGTTTTCTGTAGCTTAAGCTGAATTAGATGCATTTTAAGTTCGCAAGACTTTACACATGCATAAAAAATATTATACAAAAACATTGTTTATCTTGCTAATTGAATTATACGTTCTTTTTTTTATCAGTATATATGTCGTGGCCAGATCGTTAAATTGGCCACTTCATGATATGGCCGGCCATTTCATGAAAAGTGATTTTTTCATGAAATGGCCGATTTTCGTAGGCCAGATCATTGAAATGTCAACGTTTAACGATTTGGCCAAGTAATAGCATGACTATTTCATGAAATGGCCAAATGTTAGCGATCATATCGTTGAATAGTTAAAAATTTCTCCGCTAGTGGCGCTGTTGTTGCATTTGTGTTGTGTGTTTTGATTAGTGATGGGTAACTTAGTGATTTCAAAATTGAGGATGAGAGAGGGCCTCATTCTTTAGACATTCACTAATTTAGCAATATTAGCATTTATTGTTTAAGTAACATACTTAAGTACTTATATTTTCCAATTTAAATAATTAATATTAAAGTACCTACATAGTACAAACATAATTAATGTTAAGTGATTATTTGATGTAAGTAACGTTATAATAAATAAAAAAATGATTAAGTATATAATTTTTTTTATTTCACCTTTATATATCACTCTACATTCATGATTTGGCCAAACGTGGTTGGCCAAATCGTTGAACGTTGTCATTTCAAATACATTTCAACGATCCGGCCAACGAAAATTGGCCATTTCATGAAAAAATCACTTTTCATGAAATGGCCGGCCACATCATGAAATGGCCAATTCAACGATCTGGCCACGACATATATAGTTTATTAAAGTATTATTATATAATCGGTTCTCACATTCAATTCCCTTTTGCCTCGTTTATCTTTTATGCATTGCAATATATTATTTAATTTATTTTATTTAAGAATATTCATATGATAATCGGATAGGTATGTAATTTGCCCCTCAAATTTTAATTTAAAATACGACTAAGAACGGATCAAGTGACTCGTGTGCACAATATTACTGAATGTAATTCCATCTTATTGCTAACAAAATTTCTGCTTCCTTCCCTCCCCTAACATTAAAAAAGACTGCAAAATACATCTGCGAGCCCTAAATTGAATATTTTGAGCATTTTTCGCAAATTACGTGAGCCGCGACCATCCGGGAATTTACGATTATTGCTAATAGCATTTTGAAATATTTATCAATGGTACTTTATCAATAAATGGCCTTTTTTCTGAGCTACGTGTAGGCTATCGTTCAGGTTTATAAATATTTACTAGAGCGTGCACATAGCTTCAAGCGTGGTTTTTGAAGTTTAAATGTGAATCCTCTTTTATTTCGCATTCTCGACAAATATTCGACTGCACCGGCCCCCCGACCTTAATACCAAATTTAAAATATCTATTTGTGTGCGATGTCCAGTAAATGTCTGAAGGAGAGACAATATACATTAGAAGCCACTTCAGTCGTACGACGTGAGAAAATGTTTTTTTAATTAATACTGGATCTGAAAACAAGCTAGGTACTTGAAAAAATTCGGACATGTAGTTTCGTTTATTATAAAAATAATAACAATTTTCACTGTGAAATATTACGCAGTTTCAAGCATATAGAAAAACTACGCACTTTCAAGCATTGTGCAATGTTCGATTAATGTCGGTTCCGTCGCTTATTTGGATGTTTTTCACACGTCACGAGCGTGCCCTGCCGCCTGCCGCCGGCTGATTGGCAGCTTCGCTTCAACACAACCAGTTCTAAAATACCCTACAAATATTTGCCATTGACAAAATAATTTAAGAATTGTAGTCATATTTGCGTGTTAGTACTTAGTGTTAATCATTAACATATAGACACAAACACAATATAAAGTAGAATATGTTATCAAATATAATAGGTCCCATAAATTGTTTAGCTGCACTTAGTGTTCCAATTGGTTTACTCTTGAGCAAGTTAGGGTTTAAAGCATGCCCTATTTATAGCGTGATTTCACATAATAAATTCCCTAAGTATAACCTCTGTGCGGAAGATGTACCCATATAATGAATTACAAAGAAAATTAAATTTACAAATTTTAAACGCAAGTGTTTTTTCTGTATGAACGAACATCATACTAAATCGACGTCTGACTGCCGGCTCTTTCATTAACACGCCAGATTGATGGCTGCGCTCGGTGCGCTGTATAGCACAGATTTTTCTTTTTCAGTATAAGCTTCGTTTTGATCGCTAACGGTGCCTGACCAGTTGAATTGAAAAATGGAAAAGTAAACCAGTTACCTCAGCCATCCCGTTTATTTTTATCAATTCAAATTTATTTAAAAGTAAGCTGCCTATTATGGAGAAATTCTTTAAGCATTTTATTTTTTTGTACACTAAAGAGTTCATCTATCGAATCTACATTACTGAGCTTTTAATTCTGTGTTTTTTTACAAAGCTGTGTGTTAATTTTAATATTTTTATATTACATTATATTACATACAATTTTAATTTTAATATTTTTATATTACATTATATTACATACAATTTTAATTTTAATATTTTTAAGATGATTACAGAAGATAACCCGTGCTTATCCATATTTTTTTTCAAAAGTCTATCAGTTGAATAAATCTCTAATTTTATCTGAATTGTGAGAAGCAAGGTTAATTTACTTACTTAGCACGTAACCATTTTCTCTTCGTAAACTGGAGTTCAGAATAACGAGAACTGCTATAGAAATTAATGAGTTGATTTATTGTTCTGGCTCAACAACAGACGACTAGCTAGTAATCGCCTCTCGAATCTCAAAAGCCATCATTAACAATAGCAGACAATTTCTTGCTTATTTTCTAATAAAAGTAATCCTCATCGTGACTAAGAAAGAACATCGATCAATCAAGGTTGTAGGTTGATGGCACTTTTTGGGCAATATTTGGCTAGGCGAAGGGCTCGAGAGTGTCGGATCTGGACTCAATTGTGTCTAAAGTCTAGCTAGCTGAGTCACTAATACGAGTCAATCGATTCCCGCGACTGTGAAAATACTGATATTTTTAAAGACCTAGCCTACGAGTGTGCCCGCAGCTTTTCCTGTTGATTTTTACGTGAATTCTAATAATTTAGCAAACTCCTAAAACCGAAGGGATTTTATTTATTATATACTAAGCCTGTAGTAGTTTCTGTATATTTGTCAGAGAGAGACCTCCGCCTCGGAGACGGTACAAACGTATCTTGGTTTTTAAATACAACCAGAAGAAATAAAATGATTCTAATTCTGAACTTGTAATAATAAATATGCCAATTTTGCTATACTAACAATCTACAGAGTGTACGCAGCCCGTAGCCATTCGTTAGCAGTGAATTGCAAAAACCTATTTCTCCGTATCACCAGAGCCGAAAACCATGATTGTATTGTATGAAGTATGATGAACTCATTGTATTACAATAGAACTTTATTATTAGTCGACGGAATAATAAATAAATGATGAGGAAGCCCCTAATAAGGCCTACCAAGGAGGTTTGGCCTTGTTATTGTCTCAAAATACAGTTATCTAATTCAATAAATATGTATTTAAAAGATATAAAATGTACCCTATTCGCATAACTATTAAACAAATGTAAAAGCAAATTTATATAGAAAAAAAAACTTTGTTACTCACATTTCAGTGGCTGGTTTACACGGTGCGAGCTAGCACCCGAGTCAGCCTTCCGAGTGGCTGAACTGCAGTAACTCGCACCACTTGGACTAAACTAACGAGTAACACGTACTTTTGAGTTGCAAACAAATACAAAAACAAACCAAGTAGCTGTCGACTCGCCAGGCGCGCTGCTCACGCTGTGGAAACCAGCCATAAGTAATATAAAATATCATTACGGTTAAAATTAATTACCTATACTCTTACCCACCATTATATAATGAAAGCCTAAGTGAGCACTTATCATGCAGTTCATATACCCATAATTCCAGTGAAACTAAATAAATGAAAATAAATTTAGCTTATACTTTTAGAAAGGGTTCCACGGTACCGCTCCGAAAAAAGCAAACGCCAAGACAAAAGATCTAAGTGAAACAGCACTCAGACATAAGACTGACTAAGACAGAACGAAGGAAAAACACATTATTCAATCCTTCATCTTTTAATGATATGATTTATGATATGAAATAATATGACATGTTTTAATGATATTGTTGTACTTAAAATGCACTTAGTTTAATAGTATTGGATAGATCGCTTCAGTCTCAAATCCTCTACTAATGACTAATGACTAACCTACAGAATGATCTAAGCATCTACAAAGCAACAAGAACACCCAGGCTCGATAAAACAAACATCGATATTCGATATCAAGCATGGATTCAAACCCAGACCCGAAATGTCACGCACGACGCACGATCGATATATCACTGTGACACAGATCACACAGATATATTATAATATAACGGATTGGTATATAAATTAGTTTTTAAATGAAAAAAGTGAAAATAAAAGCAATCTTTGCAAAGGCAGAGGCCCGAATTATTTAATCCACCTGCCGCCGGGTTGACATAATAACTTTTTTTATTATTTCACCCGACCCTTTCTTAGGAGAATTTGGCGGTAAAAAAAAGTAAAGATTCCATCCTGAATTACATTTGACCTTTCTGGTTCGATTCTTTGAAAGAACACAATATTCTGAGCTGGATTTGAATATCCTAATTATTTATTAAGGGGTAAAGAACACTTTTTGGTTAAAAAACAGTATTTTTTTATAATTATTCCAGTTAAAACCTGTGTCCGTCCGTCTTCCATATAACAGTATGGCTGTCTTGTTTATATAACCATTGGCCGTCTGTCCGGCGGTCCGTCTGTCCGTCTGTCTAGCTGTCAGTATCTCCGCTGGCCGTATGTAGCTACCGTCCAGCTACCTTTTCATAAATTAAAGTTTTATATATTTTCCGTTTGTTTGTCTATCCGTTAGAATGTTTAATATTTTAATTTGAACTTCCTCGTTTTAATGCATTAAATATTCAATACTAACGCTGAGAAGTAGGTCAGTCCCACAATCGTGTAGGAAAGACATTAAATAAAAAACAGAACATTGGAAGAGTTCCATTTGGCTTGGAGCTTAAACCCACGACGTCCTCGTCCCTAAGGATACATTTTCTATTTTTCTAGACGGATAGCTATGCCAAGTTATTAAACATACATCTGCTTCCTATATTTATTGAGCATCGCTTTAAAGAGGACGAGATGAGCAGCGTCACAGCTTATTAAACTGACATAAATATACCATACAGCAAAAACTGCTTTAGATCTGGATGACAGGAAAAGTATCCCTGAAATTTCAATATTGGCAGAAGCTTGTAGTGCTTATATTGACGTGAAGAAAATAACTGAATATGTCCACCTTTATTCCACATAATCTGACAAAAGTATCTCTATCTTTTTTCATTATAAAGTAATATTCATATTACGTATAAGAGTACATACACGATGCGGAACAATCCAGACCGCAACACCTATTCCCCGAAACGCTGTCGTGTTCAAAACTTCAAGTTTCATATGTAACTTTTTCTCAACAATTTTAATTTGGTTGCTAAGTTCCTATGTACAACGTGCGTGTTCTAAACCCCTTTATTTCCAAAGTTTCATTAATGAAACCACAGAGCGCTGCTTGCTTAATGTTTCCATTAATTTCCGCGTAACTAAACGATTCACTCGATTACTGTAGGGTTGACGACAATTGGGTTTGACATGTACAGTGGCGGTCTAGGACGGCGTAACACTTCTGGTTTTCTGTATTGCAAAATAGCTCTTATTCTTTAGTATAGATAGAGTCTAGGGCGCACGAGTCCATAGATAAATCTGTTACGCCGTCCTAGACCGCCACTGTACGCCCACGGTACATATTTAATACTAGTGTGCTGTACACCCCGCGTCTCCGCAATCTCAATTTTCCTATAAGCGCAAATACCCAATTTTTAATAGCCTTAATTTTGGGATAAAAATAATACTATTTCCGCCCGTCTCGTTACCAACCGACCAATTTTCAGCCTGTTTTGGTTCAGTAGTTTAGGCGTGATTACGTAACACACAGATGGATAGAGTTATGTACTTTCGCATTTATAATTAAGTATGGAAGTATAGATTATTCGATAGGTTTTGCTGAAATGCGAAATAGTTTTGCAGAAAGATAAGTACTTAAAGTATATTTATTTTATTTACTTACGAGTTTTTTGTCCCGAAAAATGTATACTGACATAAACGGCGTAAGCTGTATTTGCCTTCTTAAAAAAAAGGTTATAATATATCTCGGTAAAAGCTGCAAACATCTCGGGAGGACGGGCTACCATTTGTCAACCTCGCCGTCTACCGCAGAGCGCCTAAATTAAATCCTCCATGTCTTGCATAATTTTTAAATAAGCTTTATTCTTATTCCGGTTGGAACATTAAGAAATGTTATTCTTCATTTTCAGGCAAGAAGAAGGCAAAGTAGCGGCTGAATTAAAATAAAAAATTTGGAATTAAAGTTAAATAAAACAAAATGTAGATTCTTAACGTAAATATTTTTTAATCGACATACTTTTTAATATGTACCCTATATGTATGTATTCCTTGGCCATGTGGAGCCGGCATAGAATACCATCCACCCCGCCTGTGTTTGTCCTTGTGAAAATCTGTCGGAAATACCTATGTCCAACATCACCGATATGCCAGACATCTGTCTGGCATATTGGTGATCATAACAAGAAGCATATGTACATGGATAAACTTTCCATAAAAGCATAATATAAGTAAGTAATAGCATTTCTAGTGCATAATTAAATTTATATGTTCTTATAAGCATACCGATAACTACTGAGCACGGAGAGGTACCAGCCCACTAAGACCACCCATCTCCAGTGGCAGCACTAACACATCTGCCAAGGACGTGCCACCGAGCTCCTGAATAGCCTCCGCCACTAACGAAGTTTCCGATGCCACCTGCGCCTTCACATTGTTGGCTATGACCATAAGCTGTAAGGGAATTTACATAAGCTGTAAGTGTAGGGGACAGGCGTTGAGTAAAATCCTACTAATCTTACTAACTAATAATAAAATTTCAAAGTTTGTGCGTTTGTTGGATTGTTTGTTTTTCTTTTACGTTTTCTATAAATTTTAACTATGGAGGTACGATTTTTGCCAGGCCAGCAAGTTAAGAATGTAATGGACTTTTTTAAGCTTCAATTTCAAGAATGTATGCTAGAAGGCTCCATCTAAAGATCACTACAGTAACTGGTCAAGCGCTGTTCTTCTTCATTGGACCGCAAATTCCACCTTCGTCTTTTGTTGGTCTTTCGCTGCCACTGAAAAATTTTTTAGCTCCATAGGCTCGGATGTAAGAGATAATGCTCTTTTTCCAAGAATTGCCTATCGCCATTGTAGATTCAAAAGTCTTTGTTTTACATTGTTGGTGACTTTCGTTATTTTGAGTACTTTGTTGATCTCGTATCCGTGGCATAACACTCAAGAAAGCGTTTCCCGTCCATTCAACGCAGCCTTTTCTATTCAATTTAAACTTGCTTCAGCTTAATTTGCCAACTTAAACATCTTTTAGTTGAATTCAAATTTATAACACGATAGTACAAGTTTTATAAAATTTAAATTAATTTAAAATTGTTTGACCAGGATGTTTCTGAGTGGCCTGTATTTTTAATTTCATCACTGTAGGACTGGTTTGCGTACTTGAACAAAGTATAATTAACTACGATTTTATTTTGGAAAGGGAGTATATACTCTCTGTTTTGCCAAAAAAAAACTTTGTTTTTAATTAAATGTAACTGTAACACCCGTTTCCCCTCAAACTTGTATCTAACAAAATGACAATCGAGATAAAAGTTACAATTTGTAGTGACCCTTAAGAAAACGTCAACTGGAAACTAATAAAGTTAAGAAAAATACAACCCAAAATAAATTCAAAAGAATCGAATGCCGACACGGTCCGCGTGTAATACAAATAAATTAGGGTTCCGTAAAAATAAAGATAACGAATCTACGAATCGTGTCGTCCCCTAGTTTTGTTATGTGAAGGGAGGAACCCTCTTTTACCCAAACTTAATTCCTGATATTGTACAGAATTATATTGTATTGTATTATATTTTTGTTATATCGAATAAATTAAAAGTGAAAGTTTTTATGGAAAATATAAAGCAGCAAACAATATTATGCTTTTGATTTGACATTTTTAATAATAAAAAACGTCTTAAAAGAAAAACTAATATTTCTTATTATTTAAGTAAACGTATGTACCGTCTCAAGTACTTATTATATTAACTATAAAATATATCAAAAGTTATGTCGAAACCAACTTTACTAATACCTACGTCATGTGGTTTTATAGCAAATATCGATGGTTTTATCCGGGTGGGGAAGTTTTTCTTTTAGTTCCGGCACCCTAGGCACAGTTTCTTCTCAGGGGCTCTGAGTGATGATATATTATTATTTTTACTTAGTATAGAATTTATGATTTCTTTTAATATTCAGAGTGGCGCTTCAGCTCTCAAATTGAGCCAAATATGTTGATGGCTCAAATTTTAAATAAAAAATATCATATTGCAACCACAATGAACATAACTTCAAATTACACATCACATGCGGGGAAATCTAAACTAGAGTCATAACTTAGAGTTTCAGTTAGTTTATAAAGATAAAAACTTAACCTAACAAACCAAACCATTACAAACAATGTCGCGCTGCTCTTATTCTAAAAAATGAATCGTAAAGCTGTTCATTAAGCTAAGTATTTCTTTAAAGGTACTTTATCTGGTTAATGTTAATGGAATTCGCGAACAAATGCGTGTAATTAAAAAAAATATTATAGAATAAAATAGAATACACTTTCTTGCATACAAGTAGGATACATAATGAAACAAGTACATGAAACAGTTAAAGGTACAAATAATAGAAGTCGCATGCAATGGGCGACCTTATCGACCACAGAACAAGGAAGATGCTCTCTTATCGACTTTTCTTACCTTATTTTGTTCTGCCCTACAAAGATTCTATTCGCAGCAGACTGCTCTGCGATTTCATTGCTTAGACATTTACATATGCAAGTCAATTGCAATCTAAAAACGATTGCTTTACTACTAACGAGACTTACTTTGAAAATATTGTGAGTGCAGATCTCCGACAAATAATTAAAGAAACTGCCACCGCCACCACTACAAAATATTTGAAGAGAAGAATATCGCATTGTAAGTAAATACACATCTAACAATGTTTCTATAATACTACTATGCTAAGGCTGAAATATATGCTGTCATGTGTAAGATAGATTGGCTCATGAAAATATTATCCCTGGATCCTGAGAACCTGGCATGGTTGAATAAATGGTTTATAAATATGAATACATGAAGCAGAAATTATCGATATATAAATCTCTTTTATTACTGGCTGCCTTACTGCCTGATTTTGACTCTCAGACTGACTGACAGACAACATACAGACTAAACAGCTCTAGCTTAACACTTCAAATTAAGAATTAATGATACCTTTTTAGGCTACGGCTCGATAAAGAGTACATTTTAATAGGGGGTTGTTACAGTACACTATAACAAATAATCTACATAATAAATAGCGCTCATAACATAATATAATAGCATGGGTAAAAATAACCTTTAGAGAATAGCAAGAAATTCCACTGAAAGGGCCCTTTGAAATCTGCCAGAATGCCCTGAATAGTTAGGAAATTATTCATAACTCCAAGCCTTTACAGTGATCGTTATTAAGTAAAGTTTTCATAACATTTTATTTCAGTGGCTCATACGATTTGCTAAATTACGAAACATAAAAAGAGGCAAGGTAATGAAAAAAGCCAAAAGCTATTAATATAAAATCAATTTCTGTTTAAGTTAGGTAGTTTGTTTTATTAATAGTGTTTGTTCGCATATACCTACTTATTCAAGTCTAAATGTTATAAGAACGGGCATCCATTCCAGTCTCAGGTGTGCTTCTAAGATATATGATGAGCACTTACGTACTTTTCAAGGCTCAATGCCAGTTTTGGTAAGGCTTCAACATTCTACTAGAAAATATAACTTTTGGAATTGATTTTAAGGCTAAAAAGAGTTTTTTTTATATATTTTTGTTCATGTTACCGCTTCTCTGTCTGCCAGTTAGTTTTATTCCGCAAATTTTATATTGCCCATTTACACTGGTAATTTTAAGAACGAAGTTGTCGAAATAATTAAGAATGCATGAAATACAAATTGAAGTATTTAGAAAGTAATGTTCATTGATCTCTGCCTTTCGATCTAACTTTAAAATGAATGTTGGAGCTAGTCATATTGGGAATCCACAGATTGAAATAAGTAATATTATTAACTCGAGAGAAATACCCTATCTTCTGAAGATAGGCAATTTCTCTGCAGTAGGCGTCACTCACTGCCAAAATTGATGAATTAAACTAAACAATTTTATACAAACAGCGACGCGACGACTAATTTCCCGAAATTCTACTGGCTAACGAAGGGTAAAGGTCGCCAGTTTCAGAATGGAATTTGAAATATTTTCAACAAGACTTGGAGAAGGTAACCAACCAAGCAGTAAGTAGCGGTAAGTTTCAACTAATAATAAAAAACTTACTCGGAACTAAAATCCTCAGTATACAAGGTAAACGTTACGCCATAATACAAAATACATACATGTAATTTCGTATTTCCTTTTATTTCGTCCGATCTAGTTGGTGTTTAGTCTAGCACATAACTTGGAAATCTTAAAATAACTTCGGTACAAGTTTGAAATACATTTTAGATATAAATAAATTTTAAAAAGTTATAAGTACAAAATAGTTATGTAAAAGTATGCATGCAACTTAAAATAAGTTCTTCTTTATGCCTTGTATCTCTGATTTTAAAAACTATCCTGATATTGCTAACGTTGTTGAAAAATCCGAGGATAAAAAAGAAAAAAAAGCGCTTTTTAATTTGCCTACGTCACACTTGGGTTTCAGTCCACTTTGCGTCGGATCAACACACGGTTTTACGTGTGAATTTGAGTATTAAATGCTTTTGAAAAAATGTTCAGATTTCTACGTTTGCAAATGAAATGAGCTTCGCCTTTTCAACCAGCTTTCAGTATAATATTTCACGAAACTAACGTGATATAAACTGAACTGGAATTCAAATGGTGCCTTAATGACCGGGCCGCTACCACGCATATATTAACACAACCTTTTGAATCATCAATAACGTAGTATGTGTTTTCTGCCTTAATGACTCAGTGGACTGCGATGTCGATCACGCTGGTGGTCAGATTTCTATTCCCGCCCGGGGAGGACAATGGTGTCATGCAGACATGACCCGCTAACAGTACTAAGTCTGAATTTTCTTGGGATATAAGTTTTTGTCTATGTTTGTCTGTGTATACACAGGCTCTACTAAGTGAGTTATTATTTTTTACAATTATATATGAAAGACTAGAGGCTGTCCCGCGGTTTTTCCCGCGCAGATTTCTCATAAACACAAAAATCCCGTTTTTTCCCGTTCCCGTGGGAATTTCGGGAAATCTTTTCTTAGTGCTCATCTACACTCCCTAAGAAACCCACGTGCAAAATTTCAGCCCGCTACGCCTAGTAGTTTCGGCTCTGCGTTGTCTGTCAGTCAGTCAGTCAGTCAGTAACGGAAGAGTTTTATATATATTGATAACAAGTTATTAAGTAATAACCTTTTGGTATATAAACATTTATAAAATACATTGTCTCTGTAACGTATGTAGGTATGGTAAGCTTAAGCCGCCGCAACACAAACCGTGCTCTTGTACTCAGCTCAATTGTCTGAGATACAGCTACATAAACTCAATAGATGAAACGATACAATTGACAAAGAGCTGGGAAGCCACGGAGATAGTTATTGTACTGTTCTTATTATACCGACTTGTAGATACGCAATACTTTCTTTATATTTCAGTATAAAATATACCTATAAACGCGAAATTCCTAAACAAACTTGTCAAGCAGTTTAAAATTAATTGTATCAATTTACTAGCCAATCAATAAAAGCCTCAATTCAAAGCATTTACAAAGCCCACCGAAAGCACATAAATGATGACGTGACACTGCCCTCAAAGCTCTGCGAGGCGCCGATACCGTGGACGGTATTTTACGAGCTTTTATAGACATTTCACTCTTCTGCCAAGAGACGATAGGAGCTTTTTTTATTTCGACGCGCTAAAAAAATGTAGCTTCTGTAATTAATGGGTTTCAGGTTTCAGAATGAAATTAAGGATTTACGTTGCCTCATATTGCCGTATTTTATGCCCACCATATATAACCCCGGCCGCGAAAAGGCTTTCATATTGAAAATTGAGCAAATCAAAAGCCTTTATACGCGCTCCATTACACGTTTAGTTATTAAAATATACATAGATTTATTTAGTATTTTATCGATTGGCGAATGAGACATATATTATAGCATTACTTTTTATATTCATTTAGGTTCTTACTTTATTTAAAAGTAACCAAACGACGTACATAATTGCTGGCGTTGATACTTACAAATTATTTTGGACACAAAATCAGAATTACCTTTCTCAACATAATTATTTCTTCAGTTGACGTTATACATGTGCGTGTGGGCGAATGAAGCGAATGTGTGAGTGCTGTTATTAAACAAAAGGTAATTCAAATTTCGTTTTGATCTTTGAAGTGGAAGGACCACAAAAACACAAATTCTTTTTGTAACAACATAAATAACTTTTACCCCAGAAAGTTGGCGAGAGAATACTATATTTCACCATTTGTCGATTCCTAAGACGAGGGTGCCGCCCCAACTTTTACAATAACTGGTGGTCGGGACCTGGGGCGAGCATTAACATATAGAAGAACCACATCTTTACAATGTGATACTGATTGCCTCTTGGTTAGTAGGCAAAAAAGTAAACTGTGATGCCGAAGGTCCAAGTTTGATTCCCGGCTAAATCTTACGATTTGCTAAGTTGCATATCAATATATTATCTTAAATGACATAGATAAGTTTTTTTAGGTGTGTTTATTTATTTAATGAATTTGTTATAAAAAACGCTTGATAGTAACAAAATCAGTTCAGATCTAAATTTTTTGGTTAAAAACGTTTAAAAATCAGTGCTTGGCTAGGGTTACTTTAGGATATTATTTTTTGCAAACAGCTTTTAAAATATCTGACGTCACTAGTAACTAATATTACAAAAACTGAGAATATTATATTCATTTTAATAGGTATGAATAGTTTATTCGGCACTGAGTGTAAAAGACAGACGTGCCTCTTGAAGACGTCGGATCGCTAGTTTGTTGTTCTAGGTTGTTTGCGTACTCGGTATATACGATGTTTAGGGCTTGCTTCGTCACTTTTGTAAATAACTATTTCACGTTTTGGTTTCTAGAGACGTCGTATATTTTAGGTGATGTTTGCCGAACTTAACATGCCAATAAGAGTACTTGAGAAAAATATATTGAACTAGAGGCTGCCCCGCGGTTACACCCGCGCAGATTTCTCATAAACACCAAAATTGCCGTTCCCATGGGAATTTCGGGAAATTCTACTGCTGCACCCACTTGTACAATTTCAGCCCGCTACGCCCAGTAGTTTCGGCTCTGCGTTGTCTGTCAGTCAGTCAGTAACGGAAGACTTTTATATTTATTGATTAGTAGTTACATTAATATTTTGTTAAAGTTCTCGATTTTTAAATGTGACGAGGTTTGTGTCATATAAAGAGAACCTACCTATAATTTAACGTGGATTATTTGTAAATTTATACATGGGTAGTCAAAGATTTATCATAGAACAATATTTTTTTTATAAAAAAAACCGTACACGAAATATGTCGTCTACGAATGAATGAATTATTATGAATGAATGCGACGTCCAGAGTTATTTTATACATATTTTGAGAGGTCTATGCCCAGAAATTGGAAAGTGTAATTTATGTAGGTGTAGTAGTTATTAGGATCGCAAATAAAACACACCATTAGACGACTTATAAACAACACACCAAGCTACATAAATATTCTATTTATTTTTAAGTCAGTAGACTTAGATATTATATTATTTGTGGACATTCATGACGAAAGAGCGTCGCTTGAGCTATAAAAAAATCAATTTCCTAAGTCACAGTTCATCTCACCCTCAGGGAGAGATCAAATAGCGCGCAAAAATATAACACTGTTTATAAGAACATTTATTCGGTTGTCTGTTTATTTGTTTTTTTTTTATAATTTTATCAAAGTCCATTTTAAATAGTTTCTAACATAATAATAATAACACATCACACTCATCCAATATTCCTCAGTGCCTGAAGACGAAGGTATTATACCAATGTGTGCTGCCAGTGATGACATACGGTTCTGAAACGTGGTGCTTCACTATAGGGCTTATGAACAGGCTCCGAGTAGCTCAACGAGCCATGGAGCGGGCTATGCTCGGGATTTCTCTGCGGTATCGAATCAGAAATGAGGACATACGCAGAGAAACCAGGGTCACCGACATAGCCAAGCGGATAAGCTCGTTGAAGTGGCAATGGGCAGGTCATATAGCCCGCAGAACAGATGGCCGCTGGGGCCGAAAAGTTCTCGAGTGGAGACCACGGATCGGCAAGCGCAGCGTAGGACGTACACCGACCAGATGGACGGATGATCTGCGCAAGGCTGCGGGTCCACGCTGGATGCAGGCCACCTGCGATCGGTACAGATTGAGAGCCTTGAGGGAGGCCTATGTCCAGCAATGGACGTCCTACGGCTGAAATGATGATGATGATGAATGACACTCAGAGCCCCTACCCCTAACTAGGAAGAACTTGTATCTAAGGTGCCCGAAACATATACTAAGACGAACATTACGAAAAAAATATCGAAATTCATCAAAACAATGTTCGCCCCGCCGGGAATCGAACCCAGGTGCACCCGCGTCTCAGCCAACTAAGCTACGGAGCAGCCAATTAAATAAAACATTTATTTAAAATACCTACATGAAAATAATCTTTACCTTTATGCTGAGCGGCCCTATTACCACTGAGTAAACCCAGTGCCGATTGCTTGATACATCGTTAGGTAAGGACTATGGAGATTTGTGCCAAGTAAATCCACGGAAGTCAACTATCATGTTTGTCCCAATAGATGTGACGGCCGCATATTTACGAGCTATTGGCCCCTCGTGATCTCCGCCTATTTAACCCCCGTCACGCTTTGGGTCTAACAGGAAAATAGTATGAACAGTCCTTCAAGATTTTTTGTGAATTTCTAACAAAATGGCATTAAAATCATTTTAAGTTTCATATGCAGCATTCATATACCCAGCCTGAATCAATCGCAATTGAGTGTGTATCAAATATGTTAATATTAATCGAATGTTTGTGTTGATTTCCAGCACTAAATAACATTTGCACAAAATAGAATTGTTCTGGCTAAATTGCTGAATTTTTCCTCTACACCCTTAAATTTCTTTTGTTACTTTATTTGTAACGACCCTCATTATTTTATACTGAATTTCGTTTCACGATTTTGTAGTCTATGTAAAATAAAATATAAAATTTTCTAGATTTAATATAACTATGTGGATAGTACTTACTTACCATTTCATCGTCTATTATAAATAGATAGAAGAATGTACTATATACACGTGAAGGTGATTTATTTTATGTGCTTGTTTTCTGTATGTATGACTAATGTTAACCAATCCCCCGCATGGACTAACCAAATACAAAAGCAAGTTAAAACCCTTAGAACGTAAGCAATTCGTCGAACCCATCTGAGGATTTGTATCTAAAGCTGCTGTAAGCTTCTTATTGAAGATGCAACTTGACTATTTAAAGACAAAACATGATTCAGACTTGGGTCAGTCAGATGAAATCTATTTAATAAAATGTATCACTTCACATAAATTTCGTTTTTTAATAAATAATTATTGATTTAAAAATACTTGAATAAAACCAAGATTGTTTTACACGTTTTTATTGTTTTACAAATGGCCGCCCTGCGGATTCGCCGGCGCATTTTTCCTTAAAACATCAAATTCCCAATTTTCCCGTGGAAATTTTTGGGTTGAAAAGTAGCCTATCTCCTTTCTCAGGCTCTAGACTATCAGTAGTTCAGTAGTTTTCTCAGGAAAAAGAGACAGACAGACTGACAGAGTAACTTTCGTATTTATAATATTACTAGTTGACCCGTCGAACTTCGTACCGCCTAACCTATAATTATTTTGTACATGTATTAAACCTATAAACCTTCCTCTTGAATCACTCTATCTTTTAAAAAAAAACCTCATCAAAATCCATTGCATAGTTTTAAAGATTTAAGCATACATAGGGACAGACGCGGGAAGCGACTTTATTTTATACTATGTATTGAAAAGTATGGATAGTATGGATAAATTAAAAAGTTGTAGCAGTAAGATAAAATAACTATTAAATATTGTTTGTAGGTAAGAACAATAAACTGGGCCGTTTATTCCTATGAGTTTGAAATGAAACTTGAAATGAGCCCTAAATGCACAGTGAGTCACGCAGGACTGGCGCCGCTCAGTCGCCGATCTCGTCTGGGATGGTCTGCATCACGACCGTGCTCCCTCTGGACATGAAAGCTAGGAAAGACATGGAAAACATACACTCAGTGAAAATTAATTTAAAACATTAAGTTCTTACTCATAAAAATTAAAGAGTATTTTTAGCCGCGTCTTTATAAAACCAGAGAAGTAGACCTCCAGTAAAGCTACTTAAAACCTACTGAATCTTGTATGTAGCGGTATTTTTAATAGATAAAGTGACTCAGGAGGATGGTTAATATGTATCATAAATGCACAACATAGTAATTGGTTAGGCGGTATGAAGTTCGCCAGGTCAAAGAGTATTCTATAAATTAAACATTTGGACTTCATGACAAGATTCTTTTCAAATAGTTATATCTACCAAAATTATTATTACCACGTAGGTAATTAATATCATAATATTCGATCCATAGGTTGTGCATCAGAGGCGACCGTACCTTTCTTTCATTCAGGCTTTCACGTTGCTGATTCAATAGAAGCTTTGTTTAGCCGTAAATTAATAAGATTTTAACAACCGTGCACAAAGGGAATGGTTCATATTGCCCTAGTACAGTAGCCACCAACTGCATTATTCTATATACTACATAGCGACAAATAAGTTTAAAGTGGCACTCTTACAAGTTATAAGAAATCCAATTGATTCTTAAATTTTTACCATTAGTATATAAGTAAGGAGATAACTAGTTACTCCTTTTTTGTTGTAGTACTTATTTATTTGATTGAATTTAATGTTAGTTAATTTTATTTGGCATCTGCCTGGTATGTGTGTGTAAACATCCATAATATTTTAAATAAAATTTTGTTTTCAGAAGCCCACCCACTGCAAGGCGCAATATCAATTTTATTTCCGTTATATGTTTAAAAGCATCACAAATAAATATAAAAATAAAACGTTATTCAAACAAAACATACTCTAAAGCCAAAACAATAAGATAAAATTTTGTTTGGCAAGTTGAAGCAGCTTAGATGTGTTGGATGGATTTAACCATGTTACACATTTCGTCAGCCACATGCTGATGGTTTTGTTCAGGGATTATGTTATTAATTTTGTTTAAAGCTCTGTACGTGTTGTGACAGGAATGCACGGATATAAGCAGATTTTTGATAGAATGCTATAGGTAGTTCTAAAAAAAAAAATTGTTTTAAGTAACGTTCCCTCTATTTATCTATATTTCCTGGACCTTTCCTGGACTATAAAAACATTTCAAAACCAAAAAAAAGCTTAATCGGTCCCGCCGTTCTCGAGTTTTAGTGACACAAACAAAGAAAGATCAAAGGCTTTTTCTTCTGCTTTTCTCGACCGGATCCTCTGATAGATCCTTTTTGCTATTACTGAATCGCATCAATTAAAATAATTCCAGAATCCTTGCTACGCCAGTCACTCTTGAGATAACGTAGCACGCACACGTCACGCTACGCCGCTACGCTGCTACAGTTTATTTAAAAAAAGTGTATTTATATTTCTTTTTACTTAAGACAGTTGAAAGGTAGTTCTTTATATTGTGTTAAATTAAATTTAAATTGTGTATAAAAAATGATCTTTATTTTAAATTTTTTTGCGGTTACCATTATGATTCAAGGTAATAGTAGGTATTATTGAGCTGAGAAAAACTTAACTGGCCGTATAATCTTACATTCCTTAAAAAATATTTAGTTCCTAAGAAAAAAAAAATGAAAATTCATAATAAAGTAACATCTTGCTGTGGTATCAATATAGATAGTATAAAACAAAGTCGCTTTCCGCGTCTGTCCCTATGTATGCTTAAATCGTTAAAACTATGCATCGGATTTCGATGCAATTTTTTTTCAATAGGTAGAGTCATTCAAGAGGTAGGTTTATATGCATAATACATGCAACACATAGTAATTAGGTTTAGCGGTACGAAGTTCGTCGGGTCGACTAGTATTATAATATACTTTAATAAGATTGATACGAAAGATTTTTGGACAAGGAAAAGTCAGTGCAGTCAGAAAAGTACATGACTATTTATTATTTTGTTGTGTCATTTTCATACTCATTACTCCAGTGTTTCTTTGCTGTTCCTGTTAACTTTGTAAATATGACGCTAATGTGCAAAATATTTTTAATCAAATAGGTTCCTTGGTGCTGAAGTCACGAAGCTATTATTAGCTACGCTCTGAAGTATCTACGTTAAAAAGTTAGCCCTCATAAAATTTTTATTTTTAGAATTCATTCGAAATTCTACTATAACGGTTCTACTAAGACTGCTCGTATTAAGATAAGTGCAAACATTGTTTCAAACCATTTAGATAATTTCCTCAATTAAAAATGTATGAATAATTATTAAATTGTCTGTGAACTTTATAGGAATGAAATAATCCAGCAACAACTTACAAATCTAAAACAAATTATTTGAAAACAAAGTTTACAAAACAAAGTTGAGTTGTTGTATTTTTATATAATAGCTATAGAAAGCCTTTTTTTAACCGACGAAAAAACAAAAAGGAGGAGGTTCTCAATTCGTCGCGTATATTTTTTTTTTTTATGTATGATCACGCATAACTTTTTACTGTGTGGACCGATTTTGATAATTCTTTTTTTAATCGACAGGGTATACCTTGAAGTTGGTCCCATAAAAATTTTGAAATAAAATTTCAACCCTAAGGGTGGCAAATTAGGGGTGACTTTATTGTTCACTCACCGATTGTATTGCCGTGTTGTGATTTACGTGAAAACTGCTAGGTATAATTATGAGTCTTTTTTATATGAATGTTAATAATCATAATCTCAGCCGATAGACGTCCACTGCTGGACATAGGCCTCCCTCATAAATCGCCTCACCGACCGGTCGTGATCGAACCTCATCTTATTAGTCCCTCAACCTTCACCAGGTTGTGTGATGGCCACCTTGTGAGGAGCGATCACCCTGTGAAGGGAGATTAGCTGGGGTCAAAAAAATTAGCCCAAAAAAACTGAAAAGTAAAAAATAAAAACTTTTTATAAAAAAATTAAACCGCCGAAAAAACTGAAAAGCATTAAATAATAGGGAAACATTTTCTATTAGGCCTTAATTTACTCACTTCTTAAAGTAATTTTGGATTAGGAACCAAGAAATTTTGAGTCGGTGCCACAGAATCAACGAATAAAGATCACTAAATTACCTGAAATTAAAAGAAATGACCGAAAAACGTGTGCCGCTGCGCATCGCGCTTTAAGTAGATAATGAATTTGCTTGAGTGGTGTGGCACCGACTTAA
Source organism: Euspilapteryx auroguttella (assembly GCA_951802225.1). Classification (NCBI taxonomy): domain Eukaryota; kingdom Metazoa; phylum Arthropoda; class Insecta; order Lepidoptera; family Gracillariidae; genus Euspilapteryx; species Euspilapteryx auroguttella. The sequence continues at coordinate 3,569,939 of OX637652.1, read as the reverse complement.
AATTTTTTGGTAATCCAAAATTACTTTAAGAAGTGAGTAAATTAAGGCCTAGGGTAAAACGTCCTATTACCGCAGTAGTCAAAATCACGTCCTATTACGGCTCTATTTTATCTTTTGCAATTTATGATTCGTTGTGACTGTTTATTGTAAAGGTGACTACATAGTGTCCAAGGGAAACTAACACGTAACTTATTTCCTAGCACTCGTGCGTTTAAAATCATAAAAAGAAACTTAAATTAATAATTTTGTGCAACGCCAGCTAAGCGGGAGGCTGTTTCATACAAACGCTAATAGACTCGCGTTAAAACATTGAATTTTCAGACTTCATTTTTCGTGAAAACTAGCACTTTAAGATTATGTTACTGTATATGAATACTTTTTACATTCAAGTATTCTTAGTTAATCAAGTTGATTTCTGATTAAAATCAAATAAAATAAGTAAATATGAGTAAATAAAAGTGCGCCGTGATAGGACTGCCGTTTGAGGGTATTTCTATTACGGTGGGTAGTATCCGTAATTGGCAAAACACCAGGACGGGAATTTTCAATTTTAAAGGTGTTTTCAATATAGTTATGATAAATTCAACATTTAGGTGTAATTTTTAATAGTTTTTAAGTTTAAAAATCAATTTCGGAGGTATATTTTTTTTACTAGAATCCGTGATTTTGACGCGAAAAGTTGACTGTAAAATGAACCTTTGTTAGAAACCTGTAAAAACTAACGTGCGCGTTTTAACGAAGACAAATATTATAATTAAACGACTACAAACCATTAAATAGTTTCAGAGTGTAGTCAGAGTATTTATATTTACAATTAATAACTAACATTACCAAAATATCTTAATTTTATATGTCTGAATAGGATATAAAAAATCATGCGATTTTTTTGTACTTACTGTATTAGGCTGTAAGGAATTCTAACGCGGTGTATAGAAATTACAGAGCTTACAATTTAAGTATAAATAGGTAATTGAAAAACTTAAACTTAGCAGAACAGAGTTATAAGCAGTTTTTTAATTGTACTTTAAGGTGATAAATAGCTATTAACGATGTGATATTCACTTACAACAAAACAAAACAATTATGCAGGCTAGAAGACTTTTACATAATGATAATACAAGAGTAAGCCTGCTACAAGAGTAATATCGCAGGTAATACTATTGTAACTTAAAAGTTATTCAGTCTCATAGTTATGTATATAAGGTAAGTAAGCTTGGCTAAATAATCTATAGTTGTAAGTTGCAACATAACAGGTTAGAAGTTCACAATGGCATTAAAAGACGCAAATTATGTTACTCTTATTTCTAGATAAGTGACATTGACTAAAGATAACTCTTAAACAAGTTTAAATTTAGATAAGTGTATTTATGTACAATTCATTAAGAGCCAGTTTACTACGATGCTAGCGCCATTCGCGAAAAATTCTTCTAAACTAAGCTGTATGACACTAGTTAATGTAGCCTAGTATTTTTAGGCCACTTCCGTACAGCTTTAGGTTGAAGACCCAAGAAAGCTACAAAGTGTTACTAAAAGTGGCCACTTTTAGCAACAATCTGTTTATAATTGTGTTCTATTAAGTTATGACTACTTTTCTGTGCTTAAAAAATACTAATCAAGATTATCTAGTGTCATACAGTGCCACATTTTTCATATTTGCCTTAGTTTAGAAGTTATTATTTTTTTTCGCGAATGGCGCTAGCATCGCTGTAAACTGGCTCTTAAATATAATCCGTTTTCGTTCAATTCTACAAATTATTGCTATTGTATGACTGTTTATAAAAAAAAAACATTAGCGCCCTCTTTGGGCTAAAAGCAAACACCCCGATCGACATCTTGAGCAATATACTAGCTACATCTAGCGGCGGGAAGCGGCGGGAAGCGGTTCCGCGTAGATGCTAAATATTATTCTATATATATAACTAGCGCCATCTAGTGCTAAATAAGATTTATTTCTTCAAAATTGTCTTTTCAGGTGTTTTTTTTAACCGACGAAAAAACAAAAAGGAGGAGGTTCTCAATTCGTCGCGTATTTTTTTTTTATTTTTTTATGTATGATCACGCATAACTTTTCACTGTGTGGACCGATTTTGATAATTCCTTTTTTATTCGACAGGGTATACCTTGAAGTTGGTCCCATAAAAATTTGAAAATAAAATTCCAACCCTAAGGGTGGAAAAATAGGGGTGACTTTATTGTTCACTCACAGATTGTATTGCCGTGTTGTGATTTACATGATAACTGCTAGGTATAATTATGAGTCTTTTTTATATGAATGTTAATAATCATAATCTCAGCCGATAGACGTCCACTGTCCAGCAGTGCCACAGCATCAACGAATAACGATCACTAAATTACCTGAAATTCAAAGAAATAACCGAAAAACGTGTGCCACCGCGCATCGCGCTATAGGTAGTTAAGGAATTTGCTTGTGTGGTGTGGCACCGACTTAAAATTTCTTGGTTAACCAAAATTACTTTAAGAAGTGAGGAAATTAAGTCCTAATAGAAAATGTTTCCCAATTATTTAATGCTTTTCAGTTTTTTCGGCGGTTTAATTTTTTGATAAAAAGTTTTTATTTATATTAGTTTGCCTTAAATCAGTCTACGTCGCGCGCTCATGACGTGCGCATCGGAGTAGTCCCATACTGTTTAATTATGTCGTCTGTAAATTTTTTGAAGTGTAAAAGCTGTAATTTAGTGGTAAATGAATTGCTAACGTTTATACAAAACAAGAATGATGTTATGGATTCTGAAAGCCTTGTGAGAATATGTGCCACAGCGTTCTCGACTGAAGACATCGAAACAGCTAAGTGTTTACTTTTTCAATCCATATCTACCGAATTACGGAATATTAAGCGCAAAAAGAGTAAAGAAGGTAAATCGAACAAAGATTTATTTGATATGATAGATGTCTTTAAACAAACGGACCCCGAGAAAATACCCACCTTTGTTGCATGCGATTTAAATAAACTGCCACCGGTCACTTTCGACCATGTCGATGTAACCAGATTGTTAAAAGATGTGTTGGTTTTGAAGCAGGAATTAGAGTCCGTTAAATCGTCATACGTAACGACAGAACAGCTGTTACAGACCAGAAACGAAATTCTGAACGCCAAGTCCAGCAATAATACTGTGGTCGAACCAGTTTTACAATCATTCAATGAAAACATTAATTTTAGACGCGGTGCATGCAACTCGAGCATAAATGCAGATAGTGGTCCTATGGGATTATCTATTTATCAATCTGATAGCTCAATAACTGATAAAAATAATACCCGCTATACATCAGCGAATAAGGTAAATGACCCCACAGATACCTACCCGTCTGTAAATATTATGTGTGACAATGACGAGTCCAACCGATCCCCACCAATGCAACAGGCGCGCGTGGAGGCCCCTGCAACTGTGACTATGGTTTCGAAAACCAGTTTGCGAGCAGTGCAAGCGCAGCCCAGTGGAGTGATGAGGCCCACCCCGGTTTCGAACACAGCAGTGGAGGCGGACGGACAATCGATTAACGTTCGTTGCGCACCTGAGATTACGGTTGGTAATACATCGGTTGCTAAACTTAATCAAGATACATCGCGACCGATGCACTCGTATTCAGAGACTCTGCGCACTGAGTGCGTTCGGAACGATTTAAATGACAGGCCTACAAACAATGAATGGATTACTGTCCAGAAAAGAAAATATAAATATAGATTTATTGGTCGAAAAGGCACTGCTACCACCATACCCGAGTCTAAGTTTAAGGCCGCAGATATAAAAATTCCGCTATTCATAAATAACGTAAGCCCGGAGGCATCGATAGAAGATGTGAGAGATTACATAAGTAGCAAGACACAAGTTCCAATTTCGATTGAACAAATTGAAATGAAGCTGGTTAAGGGTTATAATGCCTATAAGGTGTTTGTCCCTAGACACAAATTACAGTTTTTTATGAACGACTCTTTGTGGCCGGACGGAATTTCTTTTCGACGGTATATAGACTTCAGACACAGATTACCTAACGCCCAGAATGGAAGAGAAACTCACTAAGTCAAGGAGTAAGTTCATTAGTTTTAACTGTAAGTCCGTTAAACGATCTGTGAATTATATAAGAGATTTATGTTGCCAGGCTGACATTATTGCGCTGCAAGAGACATGGCTATTCCCGCACGACTTAACATATCTGGGAACTATCAGTGACGAGTTCGGTTTTACTGGAAAGTCGGCAGTTGATACTTCTGCTGGCATGATTCGCGGCAGGCCTTACGGTGGAGTGGCGTTGCTCTGGCGAAAAAGTGCATTTAGTTCGGTCTCTGTTATTGAGTGTAATAGTTTGCGTCTCGCTTGTATTCGGGTTAGTGTTCGTGACCGCTCATTTCTTGTCTTCTCAGTTTACATGCCTATTGACGACAGTGAAAACTTAGTCGAGTTCACAGAGTGCCTGAGCGAAATGAGCGCAATAATACACAGTGCGGAAAGTGCTGCAGTTTTTATGTTAGGCGACTATAATGCGCATCCCGGCGAACTCTTTGGTAAAGAACTTTTTGATTTTTGTGGCGAGCAACAATGGTTGTGTGCGGACATGCTTAAGCTGGACAGTGCGTTTACGTACGTAAGTGATGTACACGGGTGCACGAGATGGCTAGATCACTGCGTGGTGACTGAATCCGCCTACCGGTCCGTTGTAAGTGTTGACGTGCATTATGACTCATCATGGTCTGACCACCTGCCATTAGAAATAACCTGCGATCTTTATGTACTGAGACCACAGCCAGTGCCGTGGAAACTCGCACAAAATAAAGTACTTTGGGGTGAAAGGGATTTTGCACAAATTGAGTGTTATAATAAGGTGTGTAATGCTAAGCTAAAAGATATAGATTTACCTACTGAATTATTGCATTGTTGTGATAGTATGTGTAATAATAAAAATCATAATTTAGTATTAGATAAAATGTATAATAAAATTGTTTCATCATTATGCGAGTCCGCTATTGAAAGCATGCCTAGGAAAACGTCTCACAGGAAAAAACATGTAATCGGGTGGAATAAGTATGTGCACGCAGCACATCAAGAGTCTAGGTTTTATTTTCTTTCCTGGATTTCTGAGGGCAAGCCTAACGCGGGACCAATATACCGGAACATGGTAGAGTCCCGTCGCATTTTTAGGTCGAAGCTTAGATGGTGTCAGAATAACTCGGACCAAATTAAAATGGACATTCTGGCAGCTAAGCATAGCAAGCAAGATTTTAAAAATTTTTGGAAGCAGACGAATAAGCTTAACCCCAAAACCTGTACACCCTTAAACGTTGAGGGTTTAAATCAGCCTCTAGACATTGCAAATATGTTTAAAACTAGTTTTAATGTTGAACCTCCTCATCGTCGGTCTTCTGAGCTGCGGGTGTCCAATACTGTAACATGCGAGTCCACGTCTCTGCCCAAATTTACGGCTAAGGAAGTTGCGGATGTCATCAAGAAAATGACAAAGGGAAAATCTCCCGGACATGATGGGATCAGTATTGAACACCTGAAGCACGCCGGCGTTCACCTGCCGAGAGTTTTGGCAATGTTTTTCACACTGTGTGTGAGACACTCCTATCTCCCGGGCGGGTGCATGAAAACTGTGGTTGTGCCGATAATCAAGAATAAAACAGGAGATGCGTCGGACAAGTCTAATTACAGACCCATATCACTGGCTACCACAATAGCTAAAGTATTTGACAGTCTGCTTGACCGCCAGTTGTGCAAGCATCTGAAGCTTCACGATGCGCAGTTCGGTTTTAGGGCCGGGCTGTCTACCGAAACAGCGATCCTAAGCCTCAAGCAGACTGTCAGATACTACACAGAAAGGAAAACTCCGGTGTATGCGTGTTTCCTTGATCTTTCAAAAGCCTTTGATCTGGTGTCATACGAGATCTTGTGGCAAAAGCTACGGCAGGAGTCTGACTTCCCCGAGGAACTCATAAAAATTCTTGATTATTGGTACAACAACCAGACCAATGTCGTCAGATGGGCCGGTGAGCTTTCTGACGAGTACAGGTTGCAGTGTGGAGTGAGACAGGGGGGTTTGACGTCTCCTCGACTCTTCAACCTGTATATAAACAAGCTGATTGAGGGTCTCAGCAGTGCCGGTGTAGGTTGCTCCATCAATGGACATTTTATAAATAATCTAAGTTATGCCGATGACATGGTGCTGCTGAGTCCGTCAATCAGTGGCGTTAGAAAGCTGCTCGGAATGTGCGAGAGGTACGCCGAGGCCCACGGACTCAGGTACAACTCCAAGAAGAGTGAACTCCTTGTATTTCAGCCGCACACACATAAAGTTGCGACTGTGCCTTCTGTGTCGCTTGACGGGGTGCGGCTGAACAGAGTCTCGAAATTCAAGTACCTGGGTCATTGGGTCACGGAGAATCTCTCGGACGACGACGACGTAGAGAGGGAACGGAGGGCGCTGGCTGTACGGGGAAACATGCTGGCCCGTAGATTTGCGCGCTGTACACGGGAGGTAAAAGTGACGCTTTTCAAGGCGTATTGCCAGTCCTTTTACACGTGCAGTCTGTGGACCGGTTGTACTCGCCGGGCACTCAGCGCTCTCCGTGTTCAATATAACAATGTTTTTAGGATGCTGTTGGGGCTGCCCCGGTTTTGTAGCGCCTCAGGCATGTTCGCAGACTTTAGAACGGATGGCTTTCATGCCATCATGAGGAAGAGAGTCGCCTCCATACTCTGCCGATCCCGGACCAGCCCCAACAGTATTCTGGGCGTATTGGCGGACCGACCAGACTGCCCTATTGTAAGGCACTGGGTCAACACGCATGTAGATATAGGTAGTATATAAGGGCTAACATAGATATAAGTATTTGTATATATTTACTAACAATAATATGGAATTTTATTCTGATTTAAATAAATTGAATTGAATTGAATTGAATTAAATAGTTACAGCGATGCTAGCGCCATTCCCGAAAAAAATTAATATCTTCTAAACAAAGGCAAATATCAAAAATCGGGCACAGTATGACACTAGATAATGTAGCCTAGTATTTTTAGGGCACGATTGTATAGCTTTTAGGTTAAAGACCAAAGAAAGCTACAGAGTGTTGCTAAATGTGGCCACTTTTAGTAACAATCTGTTTATAATTTTGTTCTTTTAAGTTAGGACTACTTTACTGGGCTCAAAAAATACGAATCAAGATTATCTAGTGTCATACTGTGCCACATTTTTGATATTTGCCTTAGTTTAGAAGATATTAATTTTTTTCGCGAATGGCGCTAGCATCGCGGTAAATTGGCTCTTAACCAGTCGTGATGTATATTGTAACAAGTTTGCGTACTTGCACAGAGTATTTGTTTAGTTTTTATGCATATTAGACATTGTAAAAATAAACACAAAGTACAAACAGTAAAAAAAAATTCGTCCCTGCCGGGGATCGAACCCGGAGCCTCCGCGTCACAGTCTACATCACTGCCAATTGATCCAGATCAGACTGACTGTTTGGTAGACTGTTTATTGTTTGTTGTTTTGCCGACTTGAAAAAAGAAGGTTATCAGTTTGACCTGTATGTATGTTTGTTTGTATGTATGTATGTATGTTTGTCCGCGATTATCTCGCGTTTGACTGAACCGATTTTGATGCGGTTTTCAGATTTTGCGGTTTTTGTTACATTCAGGAAAAGGTTTTAATACAGTTTTTTAACCGCCTTCGAAAAAGAGGAAGTTCTCATGTCATGTATCTCTGTCAGTTTATTGAAGTTAGGTTCATTTTTTGTAAAAAAGAAAATATTAGCAGACTTAAAAAAAGGAGGTTAGCTGTTTGACCTGTATGTTATACGTGTATGTATGTATGTTTGTCCGCGATTGTCTCGAGTTTGGCTGAACCGATTTTGATGCGGTTTTCAAAAAAGTATTTTTTACATTCAGGACAAGGTTTTAATACCTATTTCAACCGACTTCAAAAAAGAGGAAGTTCTCAGTTTATGTATGTCAGTTTAATGAAGGCGGGTTTTTTAACCCCCGAATGAAAATTCAGAGAAGGGTGTTATAATTTTAATTTGTGTATCTGTCTGTCTGTATGTCTGTATGTCTGTATGTCTGTATGTCTGTATGTATGTATGTATGTCTGTCTGTATGTCTGTCTGTCTGTCTGTCTGTCTGTATGTCTGTCTGTCTGTCTGTCTGTCTGTCTGTCTGTCTGTCTGTCTGTCTGTCTGTCTATCTGTCTGTCTGTCTGTATGTCTGTCTGTCTCTCTGTCTGTCTGTCTGTCTGTCTGTATGTCTGTCTGTCTGTATGTCTGTCTGTCTGTGTATCTTTCTGTGGCATCGTAGAGCCCAACAAACGGCTGATCCGATTTTCATTTAGTTTTTTTTGTATCATAGATACTTTCAGGCCGAGTGTTCTTATCCATGTCTGGTGAAGATCTGATCAGCGGTTTGAAGATGATCAGCTCTTGAATAATGGATGAGGGGATCTAACTAGCTTCCTATGTCCTATTAATTTGAAATTTAGTATCGTGTTACTTTAATTATTTTAAAAGTATATGGTAAGGTGACGATGATCTTTTTAAGATGATTAGCTCTAGTTCTAGTTAAGTTAATGAGGGGTCTGACTGTGTCGGGGTTTTTAATTTTTTTTATTTGAGTTATTTTAAGAAGAATACATATATTATCCTACTGTGTTAGCAGGATGATAGCCCAGACGGGTAAATGCAGCCGTTTATAATCCATCCATACTTTAATATTATAAATGCGAAAGTAACTCTGTCTGTCCGTCTGTCTGTCTGTCTCGCTGTCCCGACAAAACTACTGAACCGTTCTTTAATATTATAAATGCGAAAGTAACTCTGTCCGTTTGTCTGTCTGTCTCAGTTTCCCGACAAAACTAATGAACCGTTCTTTAATATTAACTCTGTCTGTCTGTCTGTCTCGCTTTCCCGACAAAACTACTGAACCGATTTAAATGAAATTAGTACGGAGTAGTAAGTAGTTACATAGTTTTATACGGATAGTCTAAAGCCTGAGAAAGGACATATGCTACTATTTATCCCGAAATTCCTACGGGAAAATCGGGAATTTGATGTTTCAAGGGTAAGTGCGCTCGCGAAGCCGCGGGGACCCACTATTATACTTACATATTTTATTTTTTTAGGAACAACAAACAATCTTACATTACATTCTTATAAAAGCTTAGTATATCGCAGAGTAAACAAATGTAAGACCCATAACGTTATCCACAGCTAAAGTTAAGTTACACTAAAAACTATCTAAATTTAGAAGAGATTGATAAATTTATGGAAGGAAGGGGCAGGGACAGGGAAGAGGGTAGGGAGAATAAGGGAGAAGTATCAAGGTAAATAAATAAATTGAACAAATTATAAATAAACTTTATTGAGTTTGAACAAGTAATTCTGTCTGGCTCTCTTTCACGCCAAAAGTACTGAACCAATTAGAATGTTTTTTTTTTTGTACAATTTGAAAGTAAGTAATTAGTTTTGGGTTGGGTGAACAAAATGCAATCATTATTACCAATCGTTAACCAATTGGCTTGTAGATGCTTGTTTTATAGATTTTATGTATCCGATGCAGTGTCTTTAATACAAGAGATAACAGATTTATAAAAGCTGTTGGACGACGAGGCAAATATATCTATGTTATTATAATGTTCATTAAAATCTTTAACTAGGCGCTTTAAAGGTATTCTAGTTCCAGCGTTAGTGCGACTTTGTCCTACATGGAATAACTTGTGGGGTCTGCTAGCCCTTTGTACATATCTTGGCACTACATAAGCTAAATTATTTGTTAGGGCGGGGCAGTCAAACTTATTCCAGCAAATATTATAAAGAAGCCGCGCGCCAAGTAAGGAACGTCTCGACTCTAATGTCAATAAGTTAAATTTATCCAAAAGCAAGTGGTAAGTCAAACGAGAACGAAAGCATTTATAATGAACAGAACGTAGGAATTTGCGCTGGACGGACTCGATGCGTTCAATATATTTATTATATATTGGGTTCCAGACAGCAGCCGCGTATTCGAGCTGACTTCTAACGAGAGTATTGAAAAGGTATATAAATTGTACTGGGTTGTTTGAAGTCTTTACTGGATCTCATGACAAATGCATACATTTTGAAAAGCCTTTTTCACAATTGTATCTATATGCAGGTCTAATTGAAGTTCGAAGTCGAGTATTACGCCAAGATCCCTAATGTATGGCACTTTAGTAAGAGTGGTGTTGTCTAACATATAGGTAAAATCGAGAACGTTACGTTTTTTTTGTGAATGTTATGCTATTGCACTTACTGAGGCTTAGGTGAAGTATATTGCTCAAACAGTAGTTACTAAATCTACTTAGATCATCTTGCAGCTTGTGACAGTCAGAGATGTCTTGTACTCCACGGAATATCTTAAGGTCGTCTGCGTAAAGAAGAAAGTTACTATGTTTAAAGCAGTGTTTAATATCATTTATGAAAATGATGATATTTAAAAGACCAAAAGCCGATATTAGGTAGTTTGTCAGTGAAAAATGTTCTGTGCTACGCTTCGCCATAATTATGTGCTTATGTGTATTATTTAGATAGTTGATTTATGCATATCAAGACAAGACAAACGAAAAGTGTGAAAATGAGATACCTATCAAATTGACATTTGTCCCCGCATGAGCTAAAGATATGCCACCAACCAATGAGACAATTATTTGCTTTGAGTGAGAGGCCATAGCGGCTCATTGGTGACCTGTACTACCATATATTTTTAATCACAATCTAGACGTTTTGCTCAAACGTTTTGTTTCAGTTATATTCTAAACTATGGCCGAAATCGAAAATATGCGTCAATGACGCCCTAAATAATTTTACTTAGAAATTTTAAGGCTCTATTGTGTAGCTTTCAGGATTTTTTATGTCTTCCAACTGAAATAAAAATGGTTCCGTTAAAAGACACCGTTGCCATAAGTTAAACAAGAAAAATAATTTTTAGAACTGACCCCCTATTACGGCCGCTTTTGCCATATTGCTTTTCGTCCTCTTTGTGATTTTTTATTGAGTTTAACACTCTAGAGGACGAAAAACAATGTTGCAAATGTGGCCTACATTATACCCCTGATAACGGATTATGTTTTATATACATACTAGAGGCTGCCCCGCGCACAAAAATCCCGTTTTTTCCCGTTCCCGTGAGAATTTCGGGAAATCCCTTCTTATAAGAAGGGATGATTACACTCCCCAAGGAACCCATGTGCCTATTTTCAGCTTTCTACGCCCAGTAGTTTCGGCTCTGCGTTGTCTGTCAGTCAGTCAGTCAGTCAATCAGTCAGTCAGTAACGGAAGAGTTTTATATATATATTGATGATATTGTACACAAATAAACTTATTTAAATTTAAACTTGTATTAGAGGTAACAATAGTCAGTGTATCTTATCTAGAAATTAGAGAAACATAATTTGAGTCTTATGTATTAAGAGGCATAGCACAACTAAATTAGCGCCACCCGCGAAAAAAAACAATATCTTCTAAACTTAGGATAATATTAAAAAATGTTAAACAGTATTCCACTACATAATGTGGCCGTTTTTAGCAACGCTTTCTTTGGTCTCCAACCTAAAAGCTATACAACAGTGCCCTAAAAATACTAGGCTACACTTTCTAGTGGAATACTCTTTAACATTTTTATTATTAGCCAATTTAGCCATAGTTTAGAAGATATTGATTTTCTTCGCGGGTGGCGCTACTTTAGCTGTGCTTGCAATACTTAGATGAAGATAGTTAATACTATTGCGAACGTCTAACCTGTTATGAACTTACAACTTTAGATTATTTAGCCAAGCTTACTTACCTTATATAAGTACTAATCTTTGAGACTGAATAACTTTTTAGTAACAATAGTTGATATACAATACACTAATATCTCTAATATTACAAAGGCGAACGTTTGTGAGTGCGTAGTGTGTGTGTTTGTTAATCTTCACGTCTAAACGGCTGGACCGATTTCAATGAAATTTGGTATGGAATTAGCTGACACTCTGGATTAACACATAGTCTACTTTTTACTGTGGTAAATAATAATAGTAAAAATGTATCACATTAAAATTTCCTAACTAGGAAGAACCTGTATCTATGTAGAGTACCCCTAACACTTACAAATATGAACAATGCACTCAGACCTGAACCATTACATATCATTAAATGATGTATCATCCTGTGGTATCATCCCATACTCCGTAATAGGCTGTGCTTACCGCCGTAATGGGCTTCAAACTTTTTTTTGCCGCCGTAATAGGAATTCCGAATTGTCAGAAAAAATATTTATTTAAAATTAATTATCACTCTAGAATAAATAAAACGACAACTGAAATAGAAAATATAATTATCATGAGTGTCAAAAAAAAAATCAAATATCTGCTAAAATATTTAGAAATGCTTAATTTCTAACCCTACTTTAAAATGTCGTCAAAACGCGCCGTAATAGGGCATGTTACCCTAATAGAAAATGTTTCCCTATTATTTAATGCTTTTCAGTTTTTTCGGCGGTTTAATTTTTTTATAAAAAGTTTTTATTGCTTCACTAACTTTACTACAAGAGCCCTCTGGTGTTGAATGAGTACTGACCTACATAACTTTGAAGTAGTTTTCTTAGAGGAAAACTTGAAAAGACTACCGTCTTTGTATGTAGCTGACAAGACTGCATACGTAGACACGCGTTATACAATTTTATATCGTAAGCCGCTTAATTTTTAGTTTAGCGGAATGAAACACAAGTTTGGAAAATTATTAATCTGACAGTCCCGAATTTGAGGCAAAGGCGAGAGCGGGGAGAGGGAAGGAAACTGAAAAAAAAAATATAAACGTGAATATTAGTTAATAGTGAACTACGCAACTTACAAATCTTATGCTTTATGATAAAGTAGAGGCTGCCCCGCGGTTTATCCCGCGCAGATTTCTCTTAAACAAAAAATTCCCGTTTTTTCCCGTTTCCGTGGGAATTTCGGGAAATCCCTTCTTAGTGCTCACCTACACTCCCCAAGGAACCCACGTGCCAATTTTCAGCATTCTACGCCCAGTAGTTTAGGCTCTGCGTTGTCTGTCAGTCAGTCAGTCAGTAACGGAAGAGTTTTATATTATACTAGAGGCTGCCCCGCGGTTTTTCCCGCGCAAATTTCTCATAAACACAAAAATCCCGTTTTTTCCCGTTCCCGTCGGAATTTCGGGAAATCCCTTCTTAGTGCTCACCTACACCACCCAAGGAACCCACGTGCCAATTTTCAGCTTTCTACGCCCAGTAGTTTCGGCTCTACGTTGTCTGTCAGTCAGTCAGTCAGTCAGTCAGTCGGTCAGTAACGGAAGAGTTTTATATATATTGATTGATTATACTTATCTATAGATACTTATTTAATTAAGGTACTTTGTTTTGAAGTTTTTATACTTACACAAAAATGAATAAAAGGTAGCTGAAATTCCCTAAATAGTATACAAATTGGGAATATTCCGTCGATAGTTTCATTGATCGTGTTCGATTTACGAAAAAAAGTCAATTTCCATCTCACGCACATAAAGCATGCTAGATAAAGACGAATTAACGATTTGGCTACCGTACTAAGTATATGAGTTTCATCAGTTTCGTGGCACAATTGATCTATTTTCAGAAAAAACCTTCTTTTATAAGATCTCTCATTTAGCAAGGAGCGCTGGTGAACGTGTTCCGTATGTAAATTAAGATTGAGTCACTGATAGAGCCGAGTGAAGTCGGTTAGGAGATTGATAAATGAACTTTACAGGCTGAGCTAGATTGTGGTTTAATTTGAATATATATTTTGTAGATGAACATTGAGCTCACCAGTACTAGATGTCTGTTAAAATTAAATTAAGTTTTTTTATAACTTTTTGAAGTTTCTCTGAGCCCTTATTACAACAATGATATCATTCATTATTATTAACTTACCTTACTACTTGTTCTGTCAATGGGAAAGAACTAGTTTAACAATGACTTCAACGGAAGTAAGCGGTCTTAATAGTGACTTTTAAAATACATAAAAGTCATTTAGGTACTCAAAACTCGTGATGGCTCGCTGCTTGACGTGCGGCTGGTGGCGCCGCCGGGCGCGGTGCAAAGGGCTATTGACTTCAATGCTTGATGCATAGGACGTATTTACTTGCAATTACTGGCTCTGGCTCGCTGCGTTGCGTACGTCTGGTGCAGCGGGGCTGTATCCTCCATGTGACATGTGTCTGTCTACCCTCAGAGAGCGGCTGTCACATTGTGTCCATCTTTCCATAGGTACTGGCTCGCTGCGTGACGTGCGGCTGTTGGTGCCGGGCGTGGTTCAGCAGGGCTGTATCCTCCATGCTTGTGGCTTGTGCCTGTCTGCCCCCAGGGAGCGGCTCAATGCGCGATGTGCGGCTATGTCCTCCTCCTACATAGCTCGTGTTTGCTCGTAGGTACTAGCTCGCTGCGTGACGTGCTGCTGTTGTAGCCGGGGCGGTGCAGCAGGGCGCCTCAGGGCGGCTCAATGCGCGATGTGCGGCTATGTCCTCCATGCATACTACATAGCTCGTGTTTGCTCGCAGGTACTGGGTCGCTGCGTGACGTGCGGCTGGTGGCGCCGGGCGCGGTGCGGCGCGGCGCCTCGTTCGAGATGCGCTGCCTGTTCGACACGGAGCAGGAGCAGCTCTACTCCGTCAAGTGGTACCGCGGCGACCGCGAGTTCGCGCGCTACTCGCCGCGCGACGTGCCGCCCCTCAAGCTCTTCCACATCCCCGGCATCGACGTTGTTGTAAGTAGATATAAGGAACCTACGTACAGTAGAGTTCTAGGACGGCGTAACACTTCCAGATTTTCTGTATTGTAAAATTGCTCTTGTTCTTTGGTATTACAGTCTAGGGCACAGTAGATCATGGGCAAGTGTTACGTCGTCCTAGACCGCTACTGCACCTATACACTTCACCTAAATGCGATTAAAGTTTTCATTTGCAGCTTCTCAAAACCCTTTAAAATAATTGAATTTCATTTGGAAAACGAATCCCGCAGCCGCAAATGTGTATTGGACTGTAGCCACAAAATGCATTAGGGTTAGATTTTGTTTCTATACAGTTTTATTTATAAAATGCTCCTTGCAGTTTCGCTTTAATATTGTTCCAGTAAAAAAAAATCATCTGCTTTATTGAACTTTATTCCCCTACGTTAGTAGGTAGGATGATTCGAAAAGTATTAACAAAAATCCGGCTGGAATAATCCGGAATTCTGGCTACGGATGCACTCTTTTCCGGAATCTCGAACAAAAGAGGGTTGCTCAGAATTTCGTCTGCTAGTTTTCGACGATAACAATGGACACACAATATGTGAAAAATCAATTGTGTTTTGTTTCTAGGCATGTGCCTACATAGTAATAAGATTTGAAGTGAAATTGTGAATACTTTACGGAATTGTCTTATTTCTTTCTCTGTGCTTGTTGGAAAAGTACGTTATAAGCATCACAAGGGCCGTTAACTTACTTGTGTCTGTTTTTAACGTTCATAGCGGTAAGCCGCTTATTTTAAGATTGGAAATCGATCTCAATTCTTTTTGTTTTAAAATTTATTAGAGAGAGGAGAGCGACGCGTCCCGGCTGACGATAGCGCGCGCGACGGCGACGGCGCACGGGCGCTATACGTGCGAGGTGTCCGCCGACGCGCCCTCCTTCCAGACCGCGCAGCTGCACGCCACCGTGCACGTCGTAGGTATGACCTCTGCCACTCAAAGCATCTAGCTTACAATTCATTTAACAATGTGAGCCTACAGACCGCATAGCTGCACGCCACTGTGCACGTCGTAGCGAGCTCTGCCACTTGCGAGCTTTCCCAACATTTAGCTTACAAAAGATGAAATCATTTATTACTACATGAATGCTAACAATATGAGCTCCAGACCGCGCAGCTGCTCGCTGATAGATTCTAACCTCACCAGTCCCATCATTAATCTTCTTTAGTTAAGGTAGAATACTTTATTTGTCTTTAGATCTCCCGCCGCAAGGACCGGAAGTAAACGGAGTGAAGCTGCGGTACCGCGCGGGCGCGCGCCTGTCCGCGGAGTGCGTCAGCCGCCACTCCATGCCGCCGGCCAACCTCTCCTTCTACGTCAACAATGAACCGGTAATTTCTAGAGAAGTTGACGCACACCGAAAGACGTAGTGTGAATCTGAAAACATCGGATTTCTACTTTAACCTTTTCGCTCAACAAGGTATTAGTGGGTACAGATCTGTATCCACTAAAAATACCCTGTTGAGCGGAATGAGCTGTTTACAAAACGCAAGAACTCAGTCAATGACATCATCCCCTTGTGTTCCCCTCCCCCGCAGGCGGTGACGCAGCACGTGTGGCACCGCGTGGAGTCGGAGCCGGACTCGCAGCTGATGACGTCATACAGCGTCATACAGTTCACCGTGCAGAGGGGGGACTTCGTCAGGCACAAGCTAAAGGTAAGAAATCTCCTATAAAGCATGATTCCCTGGGTTCTTCGTAAAAACGCCAAGATGCGGGTTAAATCCGTTGTAATAAAAAAAGATTAGGTAATTGTACACATAAATAATGGTATCCTGTAGTGTAGAAACTTGTAGTTGAATGGAAAATGCGTTTTACACGATATGAGTATGCTCTGTCATACAAGATGTTTCGGACAAGGTGACGCTAAATTTAAGCATTAATTCAGCTCCTCATACCTTACGACTTTCCTAAATGAATGCAAAATGGGTCGAAATAAAGAAAAATACAGCCGTTTGAACCGTTCATTGAACTCGTCAGCAATATACCTCTAATGCAGTATTTGAATCTGAGGCTGATGGCTAAGCTTTGGGACGTTGCCAGTGTACAATTTATTAGTCGCCTGACACTTGATTGACACTGTCCACTGACAACGGACATGGCTTCATATGTTAAGCTGGTTATTTTATTTAAACTAACATCCTGTTATTCATAAAAAGTTAAAGAGCATTTTAGTTATTTGACATAATTTAGACTGGATGTCACGTATTTACCATACAACAAACCAGAGAAGTAGACCTCCAGCTCCTCCTACTTAAAATGAACTGTATCTTTATGAATAAGACGGTTAAAATCTACCAACAAAGTTCTGCATCTTCTGAGAGATATAGAGTGCTTAAAAGAGCAAAGTTAATTGAATTGGGTGTGGATTAAAAATTCACGGGTTAGTCTAATGAAAGTAATTCATGATTCCAAAAACAATTTTCCAACCAGTAATTTCCAGTGCTCGCCGTCGGCCGTCGGCTAACCGAGGCTGTAAGTTTCAGTAATTTAGTTAACTCGGCCCTGACAGAAACACATTTCGTGAGCACAAAAGGTAACGCTTAATTAATGTCGACCTAAAACTGCCGAGGAAAGACTGGTTTTTCCTTTCATACTTTTTGATATTGGACCTAAAAGTTTAGTGAAAAAGTTTTTTTTTTAAGCGATAAATGTGCTTAGATTGACGTTTAGTTAACATTAAACTTTCTTTACTGCGCCGCTATACTTAACTATGCAGTATATTTTTATAAATTTAGAGCGACTAGTCATTAAGTATTAACGTCTCTTAGATATTCTTAGAATTTATCTTATAAAGTTGAAGTTAAAATGTAAGTAATTTTAAGTTAAAAAAAAATTAAGTCTGCGAAATTTTAATTACTACTACAATTATACTACTAAAATTATTATTATTAACCTAAAAGTTAACTATGTTGACTGACAGAGACTAAGCGCAATACTTTAGGGTAACATTCTGTTTGCCGAATATTTCAAGCGTTTGCGAGCTTTCGTCTGAAAAGTTCTCTCAGCTTTTTGACGTGTTTTGATGAAAGGCATTTGTTGACTTAGTCACATAATATGTAAATTTAAGTTATAGAAACAATTTATTTATGAACGTACGGCTTCTAAGTCGATTAAACATACGCTTCTAAAAATTCATTTTGTGATAGATGAAATTGTAACAATATTTTATTAAGCTTTGGTTAATTGCTTATTTAATTCTACATACACTTCAATAATAGGATAAAGGATTGATATTTAATCAAAATTCAATATTACGGGGATTGAATTCGAAGTTGTTTTTTTATCCAATAATGATTTCCATTAATAAATGTTTTCCTGCAGATCAGGTGCACGGCCCGTATATACTCAACGTTCCACAAAAGCACTGAAAAGTGTGCTTTAGAGGAGCAAGAGGAGCCACGTGCTACTACTAGTTTATCAAACTTTGTTCAAAAAATTGTCTTTCCTAGGAAACGAGTTTCTGAAGCTGGTAAGTTTGTTATGATAGCTTTCAAATTTTTTGATAGCAGCCAATTTAAGATTTCTGATACTTCTTTTTTAAGGTGACTGACTGACTGACTGACTGACATAGTGATCTATCAACGCACAGCCCAAACTACTGGACGGATTAAGCTGAAATTTGGCATGCAGGTAGATGTTATGGCGTAGGCATCCGCTAAGAAAGAATTTCCCAAAATTCCCTCAGGAACGGGAATTACCGGACTTTTTAGTTAGTATGAAAAATCGACATTATTGAGTGTATCGACGTGAAACTTGGTGTAAAGGTTCCTCAGTGAATAAAAGAGTGTTGAAAGAAAGGAATTTACAAAATTTCCACAGGAACGGGAATTACGGGACTTTTTTTAGTGAGAATGAAAAATCGACATCCTTGAGTGTTTCGACGTGAAATTTTGTGTACAGGTTCCTCAGTAAATATAGGAATGTTTTAAAGAAAGTAATTAACAAAATTCCCACAGGAACTGGAATAACGGGACTTTTTGAAATCTCGACTTCCTTGGGTGTATCGACGTGAAATTTGTATACAGGTTCCTCACTAGTGAAAGGGTATTGAAGAAAGGAATTAACTAAATTCCCATGGGAATAGGGTTACAGGACTAATTATTTAGTATGTAAAATCGATTTCCTTGAGTATGCCAACGTGAAATTTGGTCTACAAGTGTTAGGGTGTTGGAAGGAAGAAATATACTAAATTCCCACGGGAACGTAAAACGGGAGTCTTTAGTTAGTATTAAAACAATGTTTATATATTTCTTTATTTCCACGTAAAAATAGGAAAACGGGTTCTTCAGTGGGTGTTATTAGATTCAGAGCTCAATTAAGAAAAAAATAACCAAAATTCACATTGTAACGGAACATTCCCAAAAACATAAAGCGCCTAAAAATCTTTTTTTTACTCGAGTAGGTACATATATTAGGTATGTAGGTACGTATATCCAACTACTTTTACCCAACCAGCTAATAGAAATGTTAGAAGTTTAAGTGTCTGAATGGTGGAGTGTAGAAATGAATTTATGGAGTTGCCACGGTTATTTTTAGGGGGTATGGGTGTGAACAGAACTGATGTCATCAAAATCCTGAGTCGTAAATCAACCAGTAATTAACGATTTTAATGAAAAAGCGCGTGCGAAGCTGCAGGCAAAAGCTAGTCAGTAAAATAAAGTTAAGTTTCCAAGGCGCCTCTACAAAAAAAAAACAATAGTCTTCTCAAAATAATAAGTACTTACCTCTTATTTAATTTATTTTATACATAATACATTTAGTGCTAGCTTAATTTCATTAGTCAGTTCCATTCATATTGTATTGGTCTAGGTACCAGCTACAAATTGTTTTTTTTAATTTATTTGGATTCGAAAGTGATCTTATAAGATAAAACAGTATCTATAGATAGTGTTTTAGACAAGTTTGTAATAAACTGAGGTGGTACTCACTTTGGTTTCAGGTGACAGCTCCACGTCGCGTATATTTCCTGGTAACACTGCTATGCTGGTTGCTGCTTTTTACGGTTTTTTCTTTAATGTTGTTAGATAAAACTTTTTTTTTTATTAAATCATCATCATCATTTCAGCCGTAGGACGTCCACTGCTGGACATAGGCCTCCCTCAAGGCTCTCCATCTGTACCGATCGCAGGTGGCCTGCATCCAGCGTGGACCCGCAGCCTTGCGCAGATCATCCGTCCATCTGGTCGGTGGACGTCCTACGCTGCGCTTGCCGATCCGCATCCTTGCTTGATTAAATAATACTAACAATATGTAGCTATAACATAAAGATTTAGGCTCTTTCCAAAATAACTTTGTGAACTAAGATGAATTTCCATCCTTATTGTAAAGCACCGAAATTCACGTCGTGCAACTTGTGCAATTACCTATTATATTATTATTATTATATTGTGCGACCGGTCAAAATCGATCTGTGGGGAGGACTGGTCCAGTAGTGGACGACTTTTTGGCATGGATGATGATAATGAGCAGTCATGGTGTAAAAAAAAGGAATTGTGTTCTAGGTAATAGATTTATATTAATAAAGTATTTTGTAACTATTATTGATTTTATAAAATAAAGTCGGTATTAATTTAACATGTGCGATAATAATGTTGATGGCCACTTTCTTTTGCACTAATTTTATAATGCGAAAGTAACTCTGTCTGTCTGTCTCGATTTCACGATTAAACTTCTGAACCGATTTGAAAGAAATTTCGTATATAGACAAGAGCCTGAGGATATTTTTAACCGACGAAAAAACAAAAAGGAGGAGGTTCTCAATTCGTCGCGTATATATATTTTTTTTTTTTATGTATGATCACGCATAACTTTTTACTGTATTGACCGATTTTGATAGTTCTTTTTTTAATCGACAGGGTATACCTTGAAGTTGGTCCCATAAAAATTTGGAAATAAAATTCCCACCCTAAGGGTGGGAAAATAGGGGTGACTTTTTGGTCGGCGGGTCGATTTATCCACTCACAGGTTGCATTTCCGTGTTACATTATAACCTTTGATACCTACTTACAATATCTTTGGAAATGAAATAAAATCAGCCAAAAGACGTCCACTGCTGGACATAGGCCTCCCTCACAAATCGCCTCACCGACCGGTCGTGATCGAACCTCATCCTGTTAGTCCCTCAACCTTCACCAGGTTGTGTGGCCATCTGTGGGGTGCGACCACCCGGTGAAGTATGATTAACTGGGGTCAAAAAAATTGCCCAAAAAAAAAGCAAAAAATAAAAACTTTTTATAAAAAAATTAAACCGCCGAAAAAACTGAAAAGCATTAAATAATAGGGAAACATTTTCTATTAGGCCTTAATTTACTCACTTCTTAAAGTTATTTTGGATAACCAAGAAATTTTGAGTCGGTGCCACAGAATCAACGAATAAAGATCACTAAATTACCTGAAATTCAAAGAAATAACCGAAAAACGTATGCCGCTGCCATCGCGCTTTACATAGTGTGTGTGTGGCGCCGACTTAAAATTTCTTGGTAATCCAAAATTACTTTAAGAAGTGAGTAAATTAAGGCCTAATAGAAAATGTTTCCCTATTATTTAATGCTTTTCAGTTTTTTCGGCGGTTTAATTTTTTTATAAAAAGTTTTTTGTATCCCCAAATTCCCTCAGGAAAATAGGTAATTTGATTTTTCAAGGGATAATGCGCTGGCGAATTCACGGGGCGCCCACTAGTACTAGACTCTTGCATGAAAGAAAAAGTAACAATTTTTTTTATCAAGTCTAATCGTGAAATGAAAACCTTACACAGAGAAAATATTATCGATCAATGTTTGCGGCATGTACGTTGACAAGATCTACTGGTAACAACATTTCTACCGGTCATACCAAAAAAAACTGCAAATCATAGAGGACTGACAATTCAAGGTGCGTTAAACACCTGCATTTAAATAAAGTACTTCAAACTAAACCTGATGCCTTTAATGACCTAACATTTTAATCTTTAGTTACTCTTTATTGCTCGACATTATCATAATCTCAGGCAAGAGTCCTTCACTGCTAGAGAAAGGACTCGCTCAGAGATCTCCACAATATGATCGATCTTTTGCTACCAGAATCATTCGAAACGCCAAACCTAACAATATTTTTCACGAAGGTGCCAAACAATCCGTCCAGTCCAATTCCCAGGAAGAAGGTGTTTCTCATTAAATGAGAAACACCAGAGAAATTTTCTAATGTTCAGATCGCGTGCAAGATTGTTGCCATTTAATAATTACGACTATGTAAATTATGCTTTTAGCGATACGGTTTGTGAAATCATTCTTTTTTTATATCTTCAAATTCTTTAATGGATAACTCCTTAAAGTACTCAGTACCTTAGGTACTCCTTTTTTGTTAGTTCATATGAAATTAATTTTTAATATAACGTTTTTATAACACGCGGCCCTGCAAGCTAATAAGAATCTGCAGTCGTCCATCAAAACTAAAACAGTTCAGTCACAAATTCTTTCTGAAATTGCCGCCCTACACCCCACTAAGGAACCTTGACACCTAAATTACATTCTATTTATAGCATGGTTTTGGATGGTACGTTATCTTTCAGACAGTAAGAAACGTTTCTATGTGTGGATTAGTGTTACCAATAATAATTACATTATTCACACATTTTTATTTTTGTTTTTAATTCTAGGACGCAGTTTTTTATCTTGAATTTCTAAAATTCAGCCCAAAAGTATTCCATTAAAAACCTCCGTGGTAAATTTGGCAATGTTGTTGACTTTAATCGAAGACCCGGGTTTAATTCCCGGCTGAGGCGAACTTCTTAGTGGTGGATATTGAATTTTACTGTTTGGATACCGGCACCTTAGACACTGATTGATCAGTGGTGCTCTGATTGTTATTCCTTATAGTATTTCTAGTGGACCCGGTGAACTTCGTAGCGCCTTAGCTATGACTATGCTATGCATGTATTATACATATAAACCTTCCTACTAAACACTATTTAAAAAAAGGCATCACAATTCGTTGCATAGTGTAAAAGATATAAGCATACATAGGGACAGAAGCGGGAAGCGAATTTTTTTTATACTATGTATTGATGATGATGATAATGATTTATTAAATTAAGCATACAAAACTGCGATCCGCACACAAGTAAGTAAGAATATAAACGGATTTGGTTACGCCGCGCTCGAGCTATTATCATATCATTACATCGACCAATAGTGAATTGAATTGAAATAAAATATTGTTTCAATCGCCAGTAGCGAGCGAATGAAATAACATTTACATTCAAACTAGCTGTGTTTTCTTACTTTTTTTCTAGAATCGTGTTATTGAGGATTTTTTGAAAAGATTTCGATTTAGAATTTTGCGTTCTCAAGGTAGGTATTGTGGGCTACACTTAATAAAGCAACTGCTTCTACTAAGGTGTTAAAAAGATTAATTCGTTACTGACAAACTAAAAAAAAAAACAGTTATACTGTTCATTATACACTTCGTAGTATAATAGTTTCTAGGGGTTACTTTGTCTTAAAAACTTAATTTCTGTTCACATTTTAGGGCTTAGTTAGTTAGTTTTAAGACTTTAATTATCTTAACAACTTCAACACTATCTTCACGTATCGGTCATGATCGCGATTGACGAGTGTTTCCTATTTCTACGGTATCAAAAACTTTTTCCAACAAACTTGGTGTATACCTACTTGCTTGCCCGTGCTAACATGCGATGCCGATATTAAAGCCCCATTATAGATCTGTGTTAGACAGGATCAAGAAATGTTTCGGAAAAAAATTAGGTGTGTAAATCTACATTCGAAAATGACAGGTTTCCCAAAAAATTTACTCATCTTAAATTTATTTATGACATCAGTGTAAAATATATATATTTATATACGCGAAGAATTAATTGGGTTATAAATACGGTACTCGTTGCCGGATACTCACCCGGACTCGTTGGACCTCATTGAGCATAGCTTCCTAATATATACGACATTGACTAAGGAGCGTCGATACTAGCTTTATGCCTTGACCTCATATCGCACTTCTTTTAGGTACATAATTGAAGTTTTCGCCGGCAGTTTTTATGTTTCAAATATGTAGGGCCATCTATCCAAAAACAGTAGACTGATTTCTACAAAGCTCTACATAGCTCTACTTTGCCCTACTCTCTCAACTTTTCAATAATACTTACACCAGTCGGATTCATGATTGAGTTTTGTTAAGTCTTCCGATAGAGGGCGTTACAACATATATAAATATTATATTATTGTTTACTAGCTGGTGCACGTCTGAGCGCTATCATAGAACATGGCAGCTCGGGAAGGTTTGTAAGCCACAATCACAGATTCGAGGGCAGTTTAAGCGCTGTATCTGTACTTGCAAGCTAGGGAATGTGAAGGTCCGACGACCTACTACTTTAATCTACTTTAATCACGTTTATTCAATATTATTTAAAATAATTTCAGCCGTTCTTGACTTATAAATAGTGTTATTAACACGACTTTCTTTCATATATATAGATTATAGAGAGCCCCATTCCCTATATTCCCGTGGGAATTCCGGGATAAAAAGAAGCCTATCTCCTTTCTCAGGCTCTAGACTATACATTGTATAGATATAGTGTGCCCCCGCGGCTTCGGTAGCGCACTTTCATTAAAACATAACATTCCCAATATTCCCGTGGGAATTTCGCGATAAAAAGTAGCCTATGTCCTTTCTCAGGCTCTAGACTATCCATATACCAAATTTCATCCAAATCGGTTCAGTAGTTTTCTCAGGAAAGCAGGACAGACAGACAGACAGACAGACAGAGTTACTTTCGCATTTATAATATTATAGTATGGATTGTACATAGTTTTTAACCGACGAAAAAAAAGGAAGAGGTTCTCAATTCGACGCGTATATTTTTTAAGTTGTCATGACCTATCTATTTCATTTAGTCAGATAAAATGATTTGAAATAAGTAAAACCGTATAAATTCTAAATACATTTAATTTTATTCTTAGGTAATTCGGTAAATCAAATAAATATAGCGTCATAGATGCCATCAATAAATAAATAAAATAAAGGAAAATAATTATATCCAGTATATCTTTTTGCAGATTTGTGAATTTGAAAAAAGGATTGTTTAGCAATTTCAAGCTTAGCCTAATAAACTTTTTTTTTTAGTCAGCATGATTTGTTGATATTGTTTTGTAGGTACATACAGATTCAGATATTTAATGATAACAGCAATTAGACTACTATTCTAAATCGTATGTTAGTAAGAGCTTAGTAATAACCGTATAAAACATACAAATTAACATAATTATCTAGTTCTCTTATCACGATGCGAATGCCGTGGCGGACAGATACTGTCTCGCTTGAAGTAAATAGCAGCAGCAAGGCAGGCCAGGAGCAGTGCAGCGATGGCGCACCCGACCGCCACCGCGCGGAGCCGGCCGTATTCCGGCACGTGCAGGGCGACGGAACCGGAACCGCCGGAGAAGCAGTCCACCCGGAACCAGTAGCGCTCGCCGTCTTCCACTTCGGGAACTGTTTGGATGAGAAATTCTGTTTTATTCTTGTTGAGCAAGTAAACGTTTAGCTCAATGAACGGGGCAAATAAAACTAAACAAAAATCTAAGATGAGATAACATGGGTTTCTTGACAAGCATTATTGCATCAGGTAACCATATAAGAAAGCGTTTCTTCAGAAATTACATAACTATTTAATAATTACCTCAGCCTGAAGGTACAAAAACGAAAATGTATGGAAGGAAACTTAAGCAATTTTTATCATAAAAAATTTAAACACCAAGAGCTACTTATTCATGTTTCTATAAGAAATCGCTCTAAGCAATCAATATATTTATTAATAAAAGAAAATTTTAATTATGTTTTGTTGATTGGTTGCAATAAAGCGTCTGTCCAACGATCTACTTACTAATTAAATAATTCTCCGTCGTATGCTTAGTTGCAATGAGGGCCTGTTGCTGCCCCTTGTGGCATCTGACGGAGCACCTGCTCTCGTCTAGAGGGTCCCTCTCCCACCTCACCAGGGCACCTTCGTCAATCAGTCTGACTGACACAGCCAGCTGAGCTGCAATGCCAGATGCTTCTGTGACAGGTGCAGCGTATATCGCTTCGCCAGCGCCTTGAAATTGTTCATCTAGAATTGGATATCAAAATAATGCTTAGGCTGTGATTTAAGATACTATAGGTATTCTTTAAAGTTTATTTTCATTCGCATGCGACTGGAAGCTTGTTGCTGACAGACATCGAATACGAGTACGACAATTTTTCTTACTTCTCATCATGAACATTATCTATTCAATGTTATGTTTATCCTTCATTTAATTGTATGGTAGTGTGTGATTTCCCTTTATAACCGAGTAATCCTGATTATCCGCTCCCGGGGGATAATCGGGATAAAACTCATGGTTCTATACTACTAAGCTAACGGTTTTCAGCAATATCGGTTCAGTAGTTTAGGCGTGATTGTGTAACACGCAGACAGACAGCTATCGCGTTTATTATTTTATCGACTGCTCCGTAGCTCAGTTGGCAGTGATGTGGACTGAGAAGCGAGTGCACCCGGGTTCGATTCCCGGGCGGGGCGAATATTGATATGATGAATATCGATGTTTGTTTCCGGTCTGGGTGTGATGTTTGTCTCTGTATGTGTTTCGGGCACCCTAGATACAGGTTCTTCCTAGTTAGGGGCTCTGAGTGTGATGTGTTATTATTATTATTATTGAATATTACCAAGTAACTAACCAAGTGTCCTAACATAGAGCGGCTTGCTGAACATCCCATCACCCAGGTGGTCCTGCGATAAAACCCTCAGTTCGTACTCGATTCCAGGTCGCAGGTTGATCAGGGTTGCCTCGGTGACGTCACGGGAGAGTATCTTCATGGTCTTCCACTCGGAGACTGCTCGCTCCCGGTACCAGACGTTGTAGTCTACTTCTAGACCTGTGTGACCTGGAGAGATAAAGTTTAAGCGTTTTATCGATGCTTATTTTTCGAGATCCAGCATTTATGCCTTACTGTAAACCTCTACAATACAAATACCGCAACAACATCGTCTACCTCATTAATCTTACACTCACAAACCAAAAACAGAAGTGCAGTTCACTAGGTAGGTATATATAAATATTTTTCTAAAGTGAGTATTTCGGATTCTCAATTAAAACAATTTTTTTTCTTTAGTTTCTAAGCCAATGTGTCCGTGCTCCACCACCGCTCCTGTGGCTTTGAGACCTCTTACATTCGATAAAGCTTATCTTCAAAATCTGTGGCGTTCCTTAGGTATCTGCCTCTCTGCGCAAGTTCGCTACGGTCTGTTCAGAGGCACCAATAAATAATATACATTTCAAACTAGCTACTACAACAGAAAGATTTTTTCCTCACCAGGCACCCAAGACAAGTGAATATTGTCCAATCCGGGCAGAGCTGTCAGGTTGTAAGGTGCTCGCGGGGGAACGTTTTCTATTAACAGCTCGGTTTCAGCACTGGCCGTGGAGGCTTCGTTGCTGGCAGCACAGATGTAGACCCCGCGGTCTTCTTCCATCACGTCGGAGATCGTGAGGTTGCCCCCGTCGAGGGAAGTACGCCCGAGCGGAAGTTCGCTGCCGTCTTTCTGGAAAGAGTTTAAAAGTTGATGGTTTATGGGATTCTGTCTATGAAAATAGGGCAGATTACTATCTATCACAACGTTTATAAAAAGGATAACATCGGTTTAGTGGTTTCGCACAAGACCCAAAATTATAAAAACCATAACAAAGGAAACCCCAATGACCATTGGGATTTAAAAATTATGATTTATAAAGACCAACCTTTATCCATTCAATACTCGGCGGAATATCGGAATCTAGAATGGCTGTTGAGCAAGGTATGGTGATAGTTCCACCGAGCCTGGTCAGGTATAGAGGAAGCGGCTTAACGGCTAGAGCTGGTGGCTTCTGGACCCTGACCTTGACGAGCGGGGAGGGACCATGGGTCCCAAGAGTATTGTAAGGGGTGCAAGAGTAGGCACCTTCGTGGGATTCGTCAACCTGCAAATAACATAAGAAATCGTTTAGAAAGAGAACTTTTCAAAAAGTGGAAGAGACAGGATATGGGATCTTTAAAAAAGTTGCACAAATTATTTACATGTGATGGAATTATTCGTTACAATGCTTCCAAAAGAAGACTGTTTTAACTTACCTTATTAAATAGCAAGCTTCCATTCCTGCTGTAAAATACACCAGGCACGTTATAAGGGTCGAACAGAAACCCATCCTTCTCCCAGCGAAGGTTGGTCAAGGGTGGGTTGGCACTGAAGTGGCAGTCCAGGCTAGCCGGTTTGCCGTATGGAAGGTACCGGTCCTTGGGCGCGTAGATTACTTTTGCTTTATCTGAATGTAAAAATAAATTTAATTTTAATTAAACTCTAATTTTTAGCATTTTAGTTATTAACTGTATGTCAAGACTTGGATATCTCATTTGCTATACAACTATAACTAGAGAAGTATATACCTACGTAAGTAAGTAAGTACGTACTTAAGTATGTACTTTTGTATTGTATGCAATAAAGTGTTTTCTATTCTTTTCTATTCTATTCTACCAGGAGTAAAGCAATTTTAAACCTTTTTTTTATTTTTATGAATACGGTATTAAGCTTATTCGGTACCTACCTTAGTAATTCAAAAATTTTAGTAATTCCCTTAGCTAAACAAACTTAACCGAGTATTCTTACATTGCACATCAAGAAATGCACTAGCGCTCTGCACGAGTCCATCAGTCGCTTGCACATGGCACTCGTACTCCCCAGGATCAGTGATTACAGTTTTTCTTATCACCAAGCTTCCATTATCTGCCAGAAGTACCCTGGATGCAAGCACCGGCATGTCTCCGAGGGGCAAACCGTCTTTGTACCATTGGACTATGGAGTCTATGGTCTTTGGGAGGCACTCGAATTCGGCCCTCTCTCCTTCCAAGACTGTCGAATTCATTGGCGGAGTCACTATGAGGTTACTTCCTGAAATTAAATAATTAAATAGGTACCGTATAAATTGCAAGAATTTATAACATTACACACATAAAATGTAATGGTTCAAATTCATCATGAAAATATAGTAAATGATAATTGTGCTTAAAAAGATCAGATGAACGGAATATTTTTTTTATTCAAGACTGATGACTTTTGTGGTAGAGTATTTTATCCGCTGCAAAATTCATGAAATCCAAAGTCATGATCATGTTGTTATCGTACTGAAACTAGTTAGTTTGAACCAAACCGTTTTAGTTGTAACTAAATCAGTACAAATATAACTCTGCGCATTATACATACAAATAACACAAAGCACCACTCCCGCCTGACCAATATCCTTTGTGACAACAAATCGATCGATGAATCACCGAAAATATTATTTGAGCAGACAATTATATTTAGGGCCCTATCGTCCCCTTGGCTTCCTCAATGCAGTTAATCTGAATGGCAGGAAACTGATGTGTGAAATAACGAGCTTATGATCAATTGAATCAAATCAAGATTAAATTGTTTTTGAATAAACTGTAAGGCTAAGTCTTTATTGACGAAGCGTATATCGAAGTTGTAGTAGCCTACAATGTACTCAACTGTTCTTTGTACCCTGAATGACAGTGTTTTGTGAAACTATTTAGTACTATTTAAGGGTAGAAATCGCCCATACACTAGTGCTAAACTAAGAAGATTGATTCTACAAAAGATTCCGTTTCGTGACTCTGGGACGCAATTGAAGTCAATCGCCGTAGACATTATTTATCAACTCAGTCACAACAAATAACCTTCTGGACGAGCACAAACTTTGTTAAAAAAGGCATGTACAGAAGGATTTATGATTTTCGAGCTGCTCCCTTCCATAGCACTCAAGCAACCTACACCAGTCATCCGACCATCTTGTGAAGGAATGTCTACATTGGGAGCTTCAGTGCGCCAGAATGTTTGGCCTAGTCAAATATCGATCGCCAATTCCATTACCAATTATGTAGTTATATTTTAGTTCATCTGATCTACGTATAAGTTTTTTTTTAAATCGCGCAAAGAAACTTCTATCACGGCTCATTTCAATCAGATCAAACTGAAAACAAAACTATGAACAACATACCATCAACATCGAGGTAGTAATAGGTTCCATTATTCCTCGCTGGCGGAGTCCTGTTAGGAAAGGTGACCATGCACCTATAGAGACCAGCATCAGTCTCCCGGACTGCTGTGATGTTGATGGAGCCCCGGCCAAGGCCGGAGCCGCCGCCGTCCAGCCTTGTGATGCGTCCACCGTACCGGTCCGCGAGGCGAGGAGTTAGGTCGCCACTGTAGTATGATAGGACTGTGTCACCCTGGAATTGTAAAGTATAATGTAAGTTATTAAAACGACTAGAAACTTGGAGTCTTCAATGTTGTAGAGAAAAGAAATGAAGTCATCCGCGATTGTGTCGTGCTCGCTCATACCAATATTTGCCTGGAGGGAATTGAACCGAGTATTTCGACGTCACAGTCGTCATCACTACTATCTACTATGCCACGTCGGAAGTCAGAAGGTAATGTTTTCTATTCTGTAGCAATAATGTAATATTTTAATTGATTGTATAAATTTATAATGACGTCTATAAAGATAAAAAATAATTCATAAAAGTGTACCTAATGTTAGTGCTAAAAGTATTATATGTCACTAGGTAAAAGTATACATAAGGCCACAAATCCTTTAAACTATTGTACAGACATCGCGGTACGATTCCGTTACTTATATTTTTATAATGGGGCATCCTTAAGGGGCATACAATACCTCAAGCGCCACACTTATCCACAGAAATTCAAACGTACAAGTGTCATAGTCCGAAGTATTTTTAAAGCATTACATACAACTACTTTCAGAATTTTAAAGGTGGTAAAAGTGTCCACTTTTGGCATCCCCTGACAACTTACAAAAACAAAACTGCTAAACAATAAGGTACTTTGAACTACGTGATAAACTTGTAAGTATGCATTTTTTATATTTTTTCCTGGTTTAGATGTTGCTTTTTAATCAGTGTTTCTTAAGCGGCTACAAGCCCCAAACCTAATACCATTGAATTTCTTTCGTTTTGTAGTAAAAAGTTTAAAAACCAAGATAGTTTAATTTTATCTCAG
The DNA here is from genome assembly GCA_951802225.1 of Euspilapteryx auroguttella. Taxonomy (NCBI): domain Eukaryota; kingdom Metazoa; phylum Arthropoda; class Insecta; order Lepidoptera; family Gracillariidae; genus Euspilapteryx; species Euspilapteryx auroguttella. Next base: position 3,539,093 of record OX637652.1, on the reverse strand, counting down.
CACTACAGCTAGCCAAGCCAGTTTATGAGTTGTTTTCGTATTGAAAAGGAGTCCTTGTAAAACCAGGCGCTCCCAATCATTATTACACACTGAAATTGCTGACCCATTACTGGTCGTTTTTGTTCCCATTCTGTTATCCAATGTAGACACGAGGCAAAGAATATAGACTATTCACGTGTCATCATCGAACGAACTGAGTTTTGTGATCGGTGAAAAAGAAGACTCTAAGACTATTAGTTTGTTGTAAATTAAATCCTTATAGGTATTTTAATCTTGAAGAATTCTTCGTTAATTTATTTGTGTTATTTCTAACATCCTAAATACAGAAAGACAAAAAACGTGGAATGTTCTAAATATGCACGCATTACATACTTAGTCAAATTTAATAAATGAAACAATAAACTTAGAATACTTGAACCTACACATTATCTCTATTTTGAGGTCAACAAAATGTTCCTAGCCAATAGACAGAAGGTAACACAATCCTAATTTGTAAAATTCCCTGTTTCCTAATCTAATTTAGTTGTGACGGTAACGAAATAGCTGCCTGTTAACATAACGCCCAGAGATACGTATCGTGAACTAGCGTAGTCCATACTTTATTGTGCGTTCCACTATTCCACTGCAGGACAGGGGTCTTTCTTATGGATTGTGACCGAGTCTACCAAGCGGGCGCAGTGCATTTAAGGATAGCTGACAATTAAGATCACCAAGTCCAGATGCGAGGAAATAAAACAAAGTTTCCATCATCTGCTTATTTTTCATAATAATTTAACACGACTCACCTAAATTTGCCTGTATCATACGATTAGGACGACCGACATACATGGAGGACTGATTTAATTAAGCTGTTAAACTGTAAACTAGCATCTGCTAGATAATTTTGAATAACTACGTAAGTAGTTACAAGTTCCAAGTTATGCGGTGAAGATAATTAATTTATCTCATCTATGATTTATGATGCATACTTACCAAATGTTTCTCTTCTTATGCTAAAGATTAAACATAACTCAATGAACTTCTCTTTAAAATGTATAATTTGCTACTGGTTATAGTTATAGTACCTATGCTTTCTTTTTGCTTTCTTATTAAAGTAATTGTCATTTTATTAAATAGTTTCAGAAGATCGTATTCATATTTTAAGATAGATTTTTTAGGATTATGGAAGTTTAAAGTCATCTCAGATGTTAAAATCCATTTTTTAGTTCATTTTAGGTTTTTATTTTTTTTAATTAAGTATCACTTAATAACTAACTATATTCGACGAACTTCATTGTCTTCTATTTTACATAATAATAAAACCTAGGTACTTGGAAGTCCCTCTCTAAAGTGCATCAAGTGCCGCCAAGTGGATAGTGAGATATCCCACGCGATCAGAACTAAGATTTGACGTCTAGTGGTGACAATATGTGGGACGAGAACGTTGTCTGATCGCACCACGTTTGCACTTAACTTGTGACGTTTCAATAACCTGTTACCAATGATGACGGAACCCGAGACTTCGTCGTTCACGGCCTGATCAAAAAGCTCAAAGACACTTAGAGGATGGGGAAGGGAAAAGGATATGTTTGGGAGTATTCAGGCATCTGCTGATACATCATAGTCACTGATATAGCTGACAGAACGCTTAAACTTTAATGGCATAACAAGCAGGGGCAAGCACATAGCTCGAAGAACAGATTGACAATAATACAGAACATTACTTGAGTGGCGCCGCGTACTAGAAGACGCGGAGTAGCCTAGATCTGACGACCTGATGAGGGTAGCGTGAGAACACTACAAGAGGGAAGCACAAAAAACTTGAAATGACCATGGATCATGGCAAGGTCTGGCTGGACACTAAACTGTCATTGGCACATATTGTATGAAATATGTGGAACACTCATTATGCTCACGCAAACACACAGTGTGGGAGTAGGCATGCACGTTAGCCCTAGACCTAGATTTATGATCTTATGTTCAGAACTCTCGACCTACTGCTAAGTAACAGTCTCTGATGTCATCTTAAAAACGACCCACTACTCCGTACACCGTACCATACCATGAGCGTGTTAGGAACGTATTACGTGGCCAGCAAATACTACTGTCTGATATGGCTACCATCATATATGGGGCAGTCCACTAGACCATTCATCTTCGAAATAACCGTAGCGTATAGTCCCGTTCCCATAAAACTTGAGGTAAATATGAGGATTTTTTTTTCTGCCTAGCACGTCCATAGTGGCACAATCATACACAGTCTATGTATGGTACGGTTGAGTTTAGTTTAGTTTACGGGCAAGTTTTCAAAATTTGACTATTTTGCGTGAAAAAGGGGTAGCGCTACTCTTACCACTCCAGCTCCTCTACGAAGCTCAGCAGCGCTTTCACGTTGCCTACTGCCTCGCGCACGGTGCTTGGGAACCCTAGGTACTTACGTCTGTATACTTCTACCTGTTTGCGGTTTTGTTTTAGATCGCTAAAAACGTGCCCTGGGGCGAAAGCTTTCAGCAATATGGTGGGCCAGTGCCGTTCAATTGGTGCAAGGATGAATAATATCTTTACTATTTTAAAAAGGTTGTTTATTTTGATTCATTATTATTTATCGTTTTTCTTTGTTTTGGCTTCAAGGTGATAGTTTTGAACGTAAGTGATTACAAGTAAGAAAACCATGGAGAGTTGCCGTTTTGTCTTGTGATCACTAATTCACTAATCGAGAATACCGTTCTTACAATTTCAGTTCTCTGTTCTTACAATCTTGAAAACTAAAAAAACTACTTCCAACTTTATCGTAACAATAAAACCTTCAACCACACACAAAACATTTCGTAAAGAGCTCTCGCATTACTTGTCAGTTAAATTAACTTAAATTTACATATCAAGTTGCTAACAAGTTCATGTGTCAAAGGCCAGTTAATTACCAACAGCTTTCCCTATCTTAAATTAAGAGATATGATTATAGACAATTGTACCTAGGTAATTAATTAATTATACTTACTAACTTTATTACTTCTTGAATTCAATTCTTGATTCTCATTGAAATACCTACATTATTTTAAGGATTTTGTAATAGGGAATGGTCATGGCACAGTAGCCAGCCACTTTGGTTGCCAGAAATGTTATTTTGACTTTGATTCAGATTATGCACATAACAAAGACTATGCATTCCCAATATAAACGGGGGTAAAACCCGTTGCCATGAAACAAGGAAAACTTAGATAGGTTTTTGTTTTTATTCATAATAAGGAAAATCGTGATATTAACTATCTTTAACAAATTATTTTGTCTGGTGTGTCTTAACAGTTCACGCGATAATTATTATTAGAAAGGTCATTGACATAAAAAATACACAAAATAGTATCTTTAAGTACAGGTCTATGTCATATATCCTACAGAAGAGGCCTATGCCCAGCTAGTCTCTACTTACATAAGTATTTGCATATCTTTACTCGCCGTAGGTACAGTACACGTACATATAAAATTTTATGTACAGTCATAGACTCGTTTAGCGTAACACTTTCGGTTTTTCTGTGTTGCAAAAAGCCCTTGTTCTGTGCTATAACAGTCTAATACGCACAAGACCATAGTCAAAAGTGTTACGCTGAACGAGTCCGTGACTATACATAAAAATGAACCATTGCGAAATAATCGACATTTAGTAATAAACTCACATCCTTATCCCATTGCAGGTGGTAAGGTATCTCATTTCCGAACGGAAAGTCGAGGTGGCAATCTAGCACTGCGAAGCCACCAACGGTGGCTGTCAACCTGTCAACGTCTAATGGCAATAGTGCACTGCCGGCAATGGACAGCGTGCAAGCTAAAATAATCGCCGTTATCCTGTATTTAGTGCACATTTCACTAAACTTTTTAATCAAATCTAATCAAAACGTGAATTTGCAATACACAGGTACAATTCATAATCCAATTATTTATATTTGGTTTAGTCTTATTATTGCTAGATATGAAATTTTAACTGAACTCTTCAATAAATCACATGATTTTCGCAAAGAAACTGTAAAGTCGCAGTGAAAAGTACTTTCACCAAAAACCACTAAAGAAAACACGATATCAGTATAAAAATTTACGTTCCAAATTTGAAGCGGGTATTCGTTTTGTACACGCGCGCGCGCTTGCTATTGTCAGGCCACTCTGCGCACGAGTGGGCGAGCCGTTAAGTAAGGGAACTGGAATATTATCCCTAGTACAGACGGTGGCATTAAAATGCTACCAGATGAATGATGAATGTGACTCAGCAGTTAGATCCTTAATGCGATAATATAGTGAATCTGATCTAATTTGCTAGTCGCGTAAGACTAGATAGAGTACAAAAAATGTGTAGTAGTATATTCAGCGATGTAACGTGACGTCATGGTTCCAGTAAAAACTACTATAAGCGTTATAGGAGCTAGTACATAATCTGACTATGTTTTTTTAAGGCATGATAGATAGATATAGCGATCCAATTACTTTAATATTAACTACAAATACTTATGTATCTAATAAAATAAATTTTAAAAATGTTTAAATAAACACATTTGTACTAAATAATACAAATTTCATTTCCCTTTTATATTACAAGTACTAGTCGACCCACATACTATATTATAAACCTTCTTCTTGAATCCTATAAAAAAAATATCCTAAAAAAACCGCAGCAAAATCCGTTGTGTACTTATTTAAATTTAAGCACACATAGGGACAGACGCGGGAAGCGACTTTAATTTATAATATGTATTGATGTATATGTGGCAAACGTAATAAAATACCGTTTGTTTTTTTTTTCTCTCTTTTACTGTCGCGTTTTTTAAGGTCCTTATGCAACCAACTGTACGTACCTAATAGAAACTTGAAAGAATGTAGAGTTGCGTTTTATTATTGTTCTGTCTATCTGTCTGCATGTTTTTCGAATTATTTGCATTGCATAGTTATGTATGAGGCTGACTACACAGAACCAAAAAGAAGTAGATTACGACTCTGGTGAGGTGTTGAGTTGAATCGTTTTCCGGCTTCACGGTTGAGTAGTCAGCTTTGCCTGTTTGACCGCAAAACCTGACACACAGGTCATGAGGAGTGTCATTTTACAATAGACCATATTATTTTATAAATAACTAGTCGAGCTGGCGAAGTTCGTACCGCCTTCCCTTTTACTATATTGCGTATGTATTATACTTATAAACCTTCCTGTTGAATCATTCTATCTATTAAAAAAACCGCATCAAAATCCGTTGCATATTTTTTAAGATTTAAGCATACATAGGGACAGACGCGGGAAGCGACTTTATTTTATACTATGTATATAATATATTGATTATATATTTGGTACGAGAGTTAGCTGTGCGGGATTTAGCGATGCTTGGTATGGGTACGTATGGGGCATACGTTAAAGCTAAGATGTGAGTAAGGTTACCAAAACGAGTCGTCTTTCAAAGAGCTACACCTAACTTGGAGTACTGACTGTGAATTTAGATTTACTTTCGTTTAATTACGTACATAACGTTCCACTTCAAAGTTTACCAATTAAATTGATAAGCAATCCTTGCTGTATCACTTTAAGAACACATTAATGAGGGTATTTTTTAATTTTATTTATACGCACTTCAAGATGAACTTACCGGCGTTATTTGACTAACCAACGAAAACAGCAAAAACGTCCAAGTTGCAATAAAACGTGTTATCTTATTTAACAAACGCCATTTTCCGCGTACGCTTACCGCTTACCGACTTTCAACCTTCTTTCAGTTCTTGTCTAAAGCCCCAAAACATATTGTAGAGATAACTTTTAAATCCTGCAACCAAGGCAAGGGGACATTATACTCCGCTTATTATGAAGCCACTGTCTTATGAAAATTGCGTTATTACAAAACTTTTAGCTTATGTAAAATGACAAGGACATAGAATTATGTAAGGCGGTACGAATTTCGCCGGTTTGACTAGTAAATATATGAATTAAAAAAACAATACCTAATCAAGTAAACATTGTTCTTTGCAAGCTGCATTGAAATCGGATGTAGTTTTAGCTGTGTGGTGGATTTTACATTTAGTAAACGCGAAAACAAAAGCTACACCTCCCGCTCCTCGTGACGCCGCGCTAATAGCTCGTGCCCTCTTCTTAAGCATCAAGTCTAATATGGTACAAGTTTATTTAGCTCATTACATCCGCGAGTCTCGGAGAGGAGATAGGGCGACGGGCAATGCATTTAAGATGCCCGTAAGTGGTTCCACAATCGACATATACTAATATTTATTTTACACATTTTAGAATAGGATATTTTATTTCGTGTTGCAGATTTTGTACATCGATTTGAGACTCTAATAAGTATGAAATTTTATAGGAGTATATTTTTTTTATTTATTAGTGATGAAAACATCTTATCTTATAAACATCTTGTCTTATCTTATCCAAATAAAATTAAAGGTAGCAATGATGTTATTTATTAAGACATTCATTACCAACTTGTTTTTAAAAGAGTAAGTAGGTACATACCATTAAGAAGATCTAAACCAATTCCAACATAGTATTAAACTAATGCCTATTAATATAACATCACTTCTCAATACAGCCTTAAAATTCTTCGGTACTGTGGTTTCCCGCCAAACTGCAGGACTGTCAAACAGTCTCTCAGTCTCAATCCGAGGTCTTGAGCTGAAGCTCGAAACTTTGATCTCTAGGGCAGACTCCTCGTTGCTTCGCCAGTACACCGACCCTATTGTTGCTAAGCACTGGAAAAACAGAAAAATAAATCATTTTAAAAATTGAATAATAAGCGATCAAGTCAAGGTCATATCGAACCATGCTTAATGTAAGGTCCCGTCCCGTAGACGGTAAACAGGTTCCTTAAATTATATTAAGCTAAATATACCGAAATATACACGGGTTTTTTTTCTCTCATGGGAATGTCGAGATATTTTTCTTCGTATCACAAACGGTGTGCGCTAAAATTCTAAACCCTTTTTCTTTAAAAAAAAAAACACATGGAGGAAAGAATTAGCAAAACTGTAACTGTTCTGTGAGTTTGATTACGTAACGCCAAAAAACAACTTTAAAATAATGATAGATTTTGTAAATCAAAACGTACAAATGAGTTTGAATTGATTTTTCTATTAAGTACATATATAATATTTGCTGTTCCTTGTACTATACACAAAGGTTAGCCTAGAATTTGTCGATCTTGGTAACAGTATGAACAGTTATGGTTTTAAAAGGAAATATCTGAAAGATAAGGAAACGTGGGAAGGAAGAGGCGGAGGCAAGGAAGCGTAAATCCTTACTTGGGAACAAAGGCTACTATGGAACAACTAAGGAAGTTCAAAGTCAACAAAAAATCGTAGATCAAGAGCACGCTTATAAAAATGAAGCCCTTCGTGAATAAAAATGATGGGATTTTTTGAATAATTAAAAGAATAAAGTAATTAAACTTCATCAAACCGCAGGTTGTAAATTTTAAGTAAATTTTGTTGGATTGCATTCGAATTATAAACATAATGCTGTTTTGCCGTAGTAAGTACTATGAGGTACTTTGTGGTTTTGATTAAGAAATCTACAAAGTATCAAGTATAAATTTTGTTAAATAAAAAAAAGGAGAAGACCGGCAACTAGGTAGGTACAGCTAAATTTATCCAACAAGTACTTACCTATTTACTTTCCGATGGAAAATTCTTCTTCCTTCGCATAATTTATCATTAGTAGGACAGTAAAAGGATGACCAACCTTAACCTTTACAGCTCCTCTTCTAAAATCCTCCGCCTTTACTACGAAGTCCATACTCAAACTCGCAGACTCCATCCCATCAGGGTAAACTGTCCTGACGAGCTCACCAACGGACGTGGTCGGAGCTGGTTCTCCATTGATGTACCAGGAGAGACGCGTCGCAGGGCGGGAAAGACCTGTCGTGCAGTTGACCTGGATATGGTCATTGGTGCGGTATCGGGACTGCAAGCCTGATATCGTTGGGCCTGATGTTGGTAGCTCTGCAATTAGGATAGGATTTTATAAGTTCATAAGCTAATTGAATTAGGTTTTTACTTTGCTCGTTAATCGCGAAGTAATAAAATACTTTAGCAAATAATTTTATCAAAGATAGCGCCGTCTAGGACCCATCGATGGTTTATAATTGCCTAAACTATCGACCAAGAGGCCGTTTCACATATACCACTAACGTTAACCCCCAAAAAAACTTTGAACTTCTCAATGAAGTGCTATCCACTGCAAATACGTCATTTTCTTATTTTCACAACAAGAACCACAAAATGTATGAACAAAATAACCAAATGTCTTCTTCTCTTACCTACAACCATCAAATCAGCATGTTCGGATACAGTGGGGAAGAGCGGCTTCTCCCCGGACACCTCGCACCTATATCTGCCGCCTGTCTCCAACACTGCTGGGCCCAGGGTCAACTCGGACCCTGCAGCATTTGATTTCTTTAAAAATAAATAAACAAAATTTATTATTAAATTTCTAAACTGAATTTAACTATTTTCTTATGGACTAGAATAAAATTGTAAAGTGAAGACGAATGATTAAAAATATAGAAATAGTATGGCAAGTTTCGTAAGTTCTACTAACGATTTTAAGTAATTGTTTTGTAACTTTATAACAAAAATCCGTAGTCATCATCAACCTGCACCATCTTACTCTACCACATGTTACACAGGTTTCATTTTTACCCTGGTTCAGAGGGATAACGGGAAACATTATTTAGAACACAATTCCTATTTTCCTCCTAGGGAGAAATTACTGAGGGCAGGATTTCTGGAACTACCCATTTATTAGAGCTCAATAAGGATGAATTTATAAATTGTATTGGGTTGATTAATTTCATACCTCGACATGCACCCCAGGCAGCGGGAACTGCCGGCGCGGCTCGGTGTCGCGCGGCACGTGCCTGAAGAACTCGCGCCCGTCCTTGTACCATTTGACTGAGTACAGGACCTCAGATGGCGACAGTTGCCATCGGCAGGACAGTTTCGCTTTAGTGCCAATTGGCACGTAGCGTGGGACCGTGAAGGTGTCAAGCTCCAGGCATGAAGTGGTAGCTGATAGAAAAATGGTGGACAAGTAAAAAGTGTTTAAAAAAATACCTAAAAAGTAAAACTGCCACTAACCTTACAATGTTACTCGTATAAGTAAGTAAATAAGTATTAATTTTTTCATTCAACTTAAAAAATAAGAGTTCATAAGATTCAATTTACCATTAAAGTGGTAATTTTGTAAGATTTTAATCTTTATTACATTTGCTTGGCAAGTTTATGGTATTATAACTTGAAATAAAATTAGAACAAGAAAATTATCATCGCTTCAATAAGGCGCGTGTTGCCGGGCGTGTTGCTGAGACCAAAATCAGACATTACATATAAATAGTATAAGGCCGCATTTAGGATCACGCAGGGCGTGCTGCGATTTAATCAAACGTATAGCAATCGCGTGCACTGTCACGGGCACCGCCGCGGTCGACGCCGCGGGCCCCGCAGCAGTTCCCGCGTCGTTCAACGCTTCAAGAACAAAACATAGGCCTATGTTCGATATTTATTTATTTTTATTTGGATCACCAACAGGTTTACAAAATAAAAACAATTGAAATAAAGTAGGTACCTATGCAAACCCAATAATGCTGTTCATCATCATCATCATTTCAGCCGTAAGACGTCCACTGCTGGACATAGGCCTCCCTCAAGGCTCTCCATCTGTACCGATCGCAGGTGGCCTGCATCCAGCGTGGACCCGCAGCCTTGCGCAGATCATCCGTCCATCTGGTCGGTGGACGTCCTACGCTGCGCTTGCCGATCCGTGGTCTCCACTCGAGAACTTTTCGGCCCCAGCGGCCATCTGTTCTGCGGGCTATATGACCTGCCCATTGCCACTTCAACGAGCTTATCCGCTTGGCTATGTCGGTGACCCTGGTTTCTCTGCGTATGTCCTCATTTCTGATTCTCGAAGTTGTCGACGAGTACGTATACCTAGGACAAACCATCCAGTTAGGTAGGTCCAACTTCGAGAAGGAGGTCAATCGCCGAATCCAGCTCGGATGGGCCGCGTTCGGGAAACTACGCAACGTCTTCTCGTCCAATATTCCTCAGTGCCTGAAGACGAAGGTATTTAACCAATGTGTGCTGCCAGTGATGACATACGGTTCTGAAACGTGGTGCTTCACTATAGGGCTTATGAACAGGCTCCGAGTAGCTCAACGAGCCATGGAGCGGGCTATGCTCGGGATTTCTCTGCGGGATCGAATCAGAAATGAGGACATACGCAGAGAAACCAGGGTCACCGACATAATGCTGTTACCTATGCAAAAATATCGTATAAGAAAACGCGTCGGCTCCCGCCGCGGAGCCCGCACGACGCCCCGCACAACGCGCCGCATCTTCGTAAAGGAGGCCTAATACTTTTTCAGCAATGTTTCTGAGTACGACAGATTATGTAATACAGAAAAAGGTAAACAAGGAAAAGGGTTCCTTGACTGCGAAAACCCAAAAACTGGCCCCAAAATATCAGTTGCATGCAACTCTGTTTCTATTTTAATTTACAGAACCATGAATTGATTTTTAATTTAGGTATAATAAAATAAAAAAAATATACCTACTTATTTTAAATATTTAAATTAAATTGTTGAAAACGCCGTTTTAAAAGCAACAAAAAAAGGAAATAAAAAACAAATATATAAGTTTTCTAACTCTCAATCATGTTCACATTTTTCATAATATTATTATGAAAGTTATCAAAACTTTTTATTTGTCACTTACTGAAAAATTAATTACCTAAAACTCGTACGCCATCGATTTTGCTTTAAAAACTCAAACTGGAGATGCTGATCACCAGTAGCAAAACACAATATCTTTCAAACTATGCATCAGCCATCAGCTTATTAAGTTGTATATTAAAAAGCTCATTGTAATGCATTGTCTGCGTAAGCTCTGAAGCTTCGTCACATATTGGCTTTGTCCTCGGATTTACATAAATACAACATCCTATTATGGAAAATGAGAAGTTTGTTCGTTTGTACTACTGCACGAATATTTAACTTGTTGGATGGGTGTACGTTACATTTCTGTTGTTATCGTTGCATTGTACAATATAGACATGCATATTTCGATGTACAATATAAGGTAGTATTAAGGTAGAAGTCACCAAAATGGGAATGGTGATTAGATCAACGTGCTGGCTGGCTGTCTACGAAATCCTTTTATTAAACTACGAAATCCTTTTGTAAAAGTTTAACAAATATTTTACCCTACTTATTTCAAGAGACTTCATAATTACCTGAAAGAAATAAAAAGCCCAGTATTATCAGCCAGTGTTTTCTCATTCTTCAATGTTCTATTGCGGCAACTTTTCTGCGGTTTGTTACGGCATCTTGCTGCTTTTATTCGAACCTAATAAAAATACAAAAAACCTGTAAATTGAATTTTATTTTAATTGATTGTGCAATTTCGAAGCGATAGTGATGCGCTTTGGTTTCAGCTTGGATTGATTGCCAGATTTCCACCGGGTCTAAGCCCAGGCGCGCACTAGCCGCTAGTGCGCGCCTGGAAATACGCCTGTGTAAAAAAATATAGCAAACTGTGGATTTAACTTTAAGCTTTGTAAAATCAATCCCCGAGATCAGCTAAATCTTACAAACCAAAGTCACTTGGCATGACTAACGATATTTCTTTTAAAGACAGAAATTAGAGATAAGTAGTTTGATATACATATTATATGTAAATTCCATATCTCATCTAAGCAACTTACTTAAACTTTACTTACACTTATCGCACGGTAAAATTTTAATCAAATTTTAAATTAGGGCGCATTCTAATTATATTCCTACTAGAGGCTGTCTTGCGGTTTTACCCGCGCAGTATTCTCATAACCACATAAATGCCGTTTTTTCTCGTTCCCATGGGAATTTCGAAAAATTATTCCTTAGTGCCCCCCTAAACTACCCAAGGAACCCTCGTGCAAAATTTCAGCCCGCTACGCCCAGTAGTTTCGGCTCTGCGTTGTCTGTCAGTCAGTCAGTCAGTAACGGAAGAGTATTATATGTATTGATGACATGCAGATGACATTTCGTAATGCAGATTTAAGAGACTTGTCAATTTTTTTATTTACCATTACCATAAACATATATTGTCGTCACGACACGAAACAAAGGGAACGCAGGCTAAGTTAAAGATTTAATAGTTAGGCCGTGTCGACGCTATGCTACGCTTAATTATATTTACGAGAGGAATTCTAAGATTTTAGAAGCATTTGACACCAGTCTCCTCAAATATTAAGATTAAATGAATTATTTCAGTTGGCAGTGTTGTAGACTGTGACTTCAGGGGTCCGGTTCACTTCCCGGTGGGGGCGAACATTTTTGAGATAAACGATATGTTACACCAATGTTTAATCCTGGGTTGGGTGTGTGTTTGTTAAGTCTTTATATGCGTTACATGTACCCTAGACACAAGTTCTATCTAGTAAAGTAGAGGGTACAGTCACGGACTCGTGTAGCGTAACACTTCCGGTTAATCTATATTGCAAAAAAACCTTGTTCTCTAATCTGGTATTGCAGTCTAGTGCGCACGGGACCATAGACGAAAGTGTTACTCTGAGCGAGTCCATGACGTATACATATATTAATTAGGTATGTTATTTAAAATACTACTCGACCCGACCTGGCGAACTTCGAATGTTGTGCATGTTTTAAAATTATCCTTCCTCATGAATAACTCTAATTAAATAAAACACATCAAAATCCTTTGCTAAGTTTTAACGATATAAGAAGACGACAGCGGGAAGTGACTTTGTTTAATAATTATAATATGTAGTGATAGTCAGTGGATATGAAGATACTATGTAGCAATATCTCTGTGTAGCATTTATAGCCTTTGTTATTTTGAAAAAATCTCAAACCTCAACAATATCTATCATTTTCGGTAGTTATGCTGACCAGTGACTGTAACAAACTAATTTTAGATGTCTTACAATGTTAATTATATGCCAAGTAATGTATAAAATATAAAATTATTATTTATTGAATATATACTAGCTGTGCCCGTAACTTGGTAGGCGTGGATTTTTTTTACTTAACTAGGATAAATACTTCAAAACCAAAATTAGCTTAGTGGGAGATCTCAAGATTAAGCGAGACAAACGAACGATTGTTTTTTTATATATGTCGTAGGAAGATTTGATAATTAGGTTTTTTGCAAAAAAAACTAGGGATTTTGCGAAAACTCGGATAATTTGATAATAAGATTCCTTTTTTTTCAATCATCCTGACAAACAGTAGTTTTTTTTGCAAAAAACCTACTATAATTGAAAAATCTTAAACCTTCCTTAACTCTGATTGGCTAGATTATTTCTAGCTAGTTAACTCTTATTCTGATTGGCTACTTAAAATACTTTCGCTATAGAGAACCATCAGAATAAGAGTTGGACAGTGAGCAATATAATATTCTAGCCAATCAGAGTTAAGAAAGGTATTAATTTTTTCAATTATACTAGGTTTTTTGCAAAAAAACTGCTTTTTGTCAGGATGACTGGAAAAAAAGTAATCGTTATATCAAATTATCCGGGGTTTCGCAAAATCCCTAGTTTTTTTGCAAAAAAAACCTAAATATCAAATCTTTCTACGACATATACAAGGCGTCTCCTTATGAATGGTCCAAAGGAAAACTGGCGACGGATGGGTGCAACGCAGTGGACGGTTGATACATGGTGTGCGAATATTGTACAATAATAAGTTCCTACAATATCTTAAGATACTAGGATGAGCTTATCATCCAATATTCGTCTAGACCGGAAATCGGACCTGGAATCATAATGGACTGCGGAAAAATAGTAACATAAGTAGTATTATAAAAAAAATACATAGTAATTTTCTTACCTCCAAATTGCCCGCGAAAATTCAATCAATTTACGTGTTATTAAGTTGGTATTGCAATAACATTATACATTATAACCGAAGATTTTATTTAATAAAAACTAAACAAATAACTTCACTAACGAATTCACATTTTTAATAACTTCTTTTTGTAACAAAAACTAGAAAGAGTTTTTTAGCACACAAAGCTCGCTTGTTGCAGTGTTTGAACAAGCTTTCACGGCGGAGCTTTGGAAACGTGTTGCACCCTTTGGTGTTCAGTTTGTAGTAACCCCACCACACCACAGCCAGCTTTCCAGCACTCAAAGTGAGCCACTGTACTCGGTTTCCTTTTAACATATAATATGCATATTTAATTAGAGTTTCAAAATGTGCATTTTAACATTATGTGTCTAAAATTCAATTTAATAATACAATTATTATTTACAGTTATCGTTTTGTTTTCGCACTATCTCTTATTGTTTAACAAGCGTCTGCCTACAGATTCGCCTGTGCTTTATTAGTTGAAATTTTTAACAAGATAAAATAAAAATTTAACTTCAAAAAGTAAGTAAATTCCTATTTTTAAATAAGCACCTATTTATATGAAACGTGATTTCCTTTCATAATTAAATTAAAAAATCCAACAATTATAAGTTATTTCTTTCAGGTGCCAGGTTTCTACACAACAGTTAGTTAGTTAAAAATTCAGTGACATTTTCGTAGCTTTTCCTTATCTAGCTAAGTACTACTACTGCGAGTACAGTACCTATATACTGATTTTTTTGCGGTTTCTAAGTACAGTAAGATTAACGTTGGAGAGCAGCACATTAAGCGCAGCATAGATTGTCTGGAAAGAATCGCTCTTAGTAATAAGATCGCCCATTACATGCCTGTTATTACAACTGTTTACCTTTTTATGTTATATAATTTTTTAATGGTAGGTAACTTTGTATCAAAAAATATGTTCGAAGAAAGTGTTCTATCGGCAACCAAAATATAAACTTTCATACGAAATCAAAACAATAATTTGCTTTCATCAACCTATACAAGTGATTATTTGGAAGCTTCAACCGTATATTTATTAGAATAGAGTTGAATCTTACAAGTAACAGTTCATTGTTGCATGATCGATCTGTCCCTGTAGGGAGCAAGTTTTCCTAATTCAATACATTACCATAATCGTATCAGTAGTGTTAATTTATCGAGACGGTTGGACTTAACATTCGCATTCGCATTAGGACAAATACAACAGTATAAAGTTCCACAGTTCCACTGAACCAACGATATCAAAGAAAACAATGAAGTTTTAAAGTAACCGCATTTTAATATTTGTTGCATGACCACGACTTTGGAATAATAATAAGAATTAAATCTTCAAATTACAAAAAAGTATGAAAAGGTATATACTTACACATTAATTAATTTTTTTTCGTAGAACGATAATTCCTGGGTTTAGTCACCATTTGGGTTTCAAAATTCAATTTTATGTTATCATAATTAATAGGTAGAGTGCTCTGCTATTTTTTAATATAAAATAATATTTACCCTATCCAAGTGTCCAGACTCCAGACCCGGTCAAATGACACCGTTAAAGGATACGAACAAATAAGGGACAACAATACCATTTAATTGTGGCAAATGACAGCTCCTGACTAAGTATAAAATATTGTGCACAATAGAGTCCCTATTTCAAGGGATAAAGATCTAAATTTGTTTACATTCATAATTTGCAGGAAATGTACACTAAATTATGAGTCACACAGGTGGGGACGGACAAGGGCTGTGTGTGGTTTGTTAATTATAAAACCGGGTTTAATTTAAGGCAAGTTTTGCAAAGTTCTATATTAATCAACCAAACCAAGATTTTGTTTATGACATTTGAGTAACTTAAAAATATAGCAAACCTAGATTCAGAACTACGTTAAAAAATACAAAATCCTGTTGCATATAAATAAAAACAATTTTGTAATTTTATGAACTGTGCCTACACCTACAACCTATCAGCGTAAAGATTAATCGTATAATATCGTAAATAAAAAAATAAAAAAAATTATTATTGGTTTTGAGTTAGGCTGCTATGAAAGATTAATAAATGCATTGACTATATTATTCACCACTGTAAGTATATTCACACATATTATTGTTAGAAGTCGATACATTCAAGAATCTAAGCTTTGTCAACACTTTTCTCTCAAACTCAAGAATTTTTCCGGAACAAAGAAATCTGGTTTCTTGACAACACTAATCAGAACCAAAGTGGGGTGTTTAGGTGGCCTGCACTGCACGCTGTTTACACAATTGTATCCATAACTAAATAAAAGGTGAAAGGGTCAAATTATGGTCTGGGTCCGTTTTTGCAATTTTATATCATTGTTCCTTTTTGCTCTGCTCGCTGATTTGTAACTGAGAAGTATAAATTATTATGTCGACCAGATTATACATTTTATTATTTGTGATACTTAGAAGCATTTTCTCATAACATTGTTAATATGAACGTAACTTTTTCAATGTTGGTAGTGTTGGTAGTCAAGTGTATACAATGCAATGTCTTTGTACATTTACTGGCAGTTTACCTGTGTCGAGCTTGTTTCAAACACAGAAGACACGGATTCCAGTTAGAAACTGTTAAGAAGAATTTAGTGTGATAGGTTATTAATACCAATTTTACTTATACCTACATAGAATAAAATAAAATGATATGTTTGCTAAAAGCGAAGCCATTTCGGGAGCACCTGGGTGATTTGTTTCCCGCCGCTGCCGCCATTCAACCTTTTCAAAAACTCGTTTAAATTTATTAGTTTTATCACTTGCCTTTTTATCTCGACAGTTTGTAAGCTGCCTTATTTTGGGGAAAGGTGACAGTTATTAATGAAGAAGATCGGTTAATATTTAGCGATGTCCATTTAAATTTCGCGATTTAAAAATGTTGAGATAACGGCAAGGCAGGGTTGACCGGAGAATTCGCGATAAACAAGTTTTACTTTACACCTCTTTATTACATAGGTACAATGTGCTTGTTTTTAACCGACGAAAAAACAAAAAGGAGGAGGTTCTCAATTCGTCGCGTATATTTTTTTTTTTTTTTTTTTTTTATTTTTTTTTTTTTATTTTTTTTTTATGTATGATCACGCATAACTTTTTACTGTGTGGACCGATTTTGATAATTCTTTTTTTAATCGACAGGGTATACCTTGAAGTTGGTCCCATAAAAATTTGGAAATAAAATTCCCACCCTAAAGGTGGGAAAATAGGGGTGACTTTTTGGTCGGCGGGTCGATTTATCCACTCACAGGTTGCATTTCCGTGTTACATTATAACTTTTGATACCTTCTTACAATATCTTTGGAAATGAAATAAAATCAGCCAAAAGACGTTCACTGCTGGACATAGGCCTCCCTCACAAATCGCCTCACCGACCGGTCGTGATCGAACCTCATCCTGTTAGTCCCTCAACCTTCACCAGGTTGTGTGGCCACCTTGTGGGGTGCGACCACCCGGTGAAGTATGATTAGCTGGGGTCAAAAAATTAGCCCAAAAAAAACTGAAAAGCAAAAAATAAAAACTTTTTATAAAAAAATTAAACCGCCGAAAAAACTGAAAAGCATTAAATAATAGGGAAACATTTTCTATTAGGCCTTAATTTACTCACTTCTTAAAGTAATTTTGGATTACCAAGAAATTTTGAGTCGGTGCCACAGAATCAACGAATATAGATCACTAAATTACCTGAAATTCAAAGAAATAACCGAAAAACGTATGCCGCTGCGCATCGCGCTTTACATAGATAATGAATTTGCTTGTGTGGTGTGGCGCCGACTTAAAATTTCTTGGTAATCCAAAATTACTTTAAGAAGTGAGTAAATTAAGGCCTAATAGAAAATGTTTCCCTATTATTTAATGCTTTTCAGTTTTTTCGGCGGTTTAATTTTTTTATAAAAAGTTTTTTACCAAGATAATAATGGAGGTATGTTCCGTTACTAACTAGCGGGTTAACTATACTTAAGACAACGTAAGACAGCCAAAACCAAAACCGCATAAGATTTGAAATGTATTTTAATAAAAGGGGGCCAAAATGAACTAAGGATAAAATTTCCTAACTGAAACAAGTAAAAAAGAAATGGATATTTTTTAAACAGAACTAAGTACCTAATAAAAAAACTTTTCGGTCCCATAAAACATCCATAACTTAACTGCATAGTTAAGTGTAATATGTATAATTGAAACACGGGGTGGCGAGCTCCAAATCAAGTGGTAGGTAATGAAAATGGGTTTTCTTTGTATTTTTTGGAAGCATAGTTATAGGCTGTGGGAAAAACTTCGGACGCTAATAATGTATGGTTCTCGGAGTCCTTCCCAATAGCGCCAAGACGGCCGCCGGAGGGTTTTAGTGGGTGCAAGCCCCACATACCCCCCGACGCTCTCCCCCGAGCGTCGGGAAATGCGATAGGCATTACCCACCATTACAAAAAAAAAGGCATGGTTATAGGTTAACCTAGAACTATAACTTATCGACTAACTTTATCAACAGTTAAAATAACAGAATCAAACCCTAACTGACCCAGGTCAACCCTGCCTGCGCACTCGTTAAGGATGAATATTCAAAGATTTCGAGAGCATTTGTCCCGTTATTTTTAATAATTTTACGACAACCGTCGCGGCTAATGGCTTATGGACCATTTGTCGGAACAAACTCGGCGGAGAGAAATGGTTTGACGTCCTCCCTTATCTGTATAAGAGCATAGTGAAATATCCCGCTTTCGCAAACGGTCCTGTTTTGTTTTGGGGGGAAGGTAACGTGTTTTTGTTTTATTTTAAGTTCTCTCTTGGTAGCGTTCTCTCATCTCTTAGTCTCTTAGATCAACAAATTAAATACTTACTTACCTATTTAAAATATTTCATATTTATTTATTCATTAACAAGTTTAACATTGTGTTTGAAATTTAAATCTTAAATACTAATCTCTGCGACTAACATTACTGCATGTTACCACATGTTATTTTTTTGTACTTACTTATAAAAAATACAAACACAGATATTGTTTAGGAATAGTAACTTATTATGGACAACACCTACTTGCCTGCGTACTTTTATTTATTACTTAGTAATTTTTAAAGACCCACACCAACCTACTGCGATTTCTCGTCTCAATTTCTCTGACAAAAAAAAATATAAGTACTTACTTACCTACTCCAAAAGATGGCGCGAAAACCCGACTCGGCGTTAGTGCTCCGGGGGTGTATTCTGGTTCTGTTCATCTTCTGCATCAGTATCGATGGAGCCAGCAACAGTTCCAAGTGCAAGCCGCGTCACTATACTCACAAAGCATTGCAGACGGACATGAGCGGCCGGAGGTGTTGGGACGATGTCAAGATTCTTTCATGTTGGGGATACTGTCTCTCTTACGAGGTTAGTGAAGAGTTTTTTTTTTTTTTTTAAGATTTTTAGCTCTAACGCACTCACGATATTATATATTTTATC
The DNA here is from genome assembly GCA_951802225.1 of Euspilapteryx auroguttella. Lineage (NCBI taxonomy): Eukaryota > Metazoa > Arthropoda > Insecta > Lepidoptera > Gracillariidae > Euspilapteryx > Euspilapteryx auroguttella. The sequence continues at coordinate 3,519,798 of OX637652.1, read as the reverse complement.
TTTAACAAGTCCTCTCCGGCAGTTGGCACAATGACCGAGTGCACTTCTACAAACTTCACGAGGTAGTCTGATCAGTGATCACATTGTGCGGGTTTTGTGTCTGCCTCTACCGGTGCGCGATCGCCACTCGACAACTTTTTGGCCTCTGAGTCAGTCGAGATATCATCAAATTGTTTTGGCTGGTTTTTCTGCAGACCATTTTGTTTCTGATTCGATCGCTTCAGGGCTCTCGGAGTTGCTCTGAGGGTTTCTTTGTCTGACTTTGATCTTTTTTTAAATTTTCTTATGTTTTCAGATATCAGACTGGCAGTTTCCATACAAGCAGTCCCATCACCCAGTCTGCGTTCACGGAGAACGACGTCACGCGTCAACTAAACTCCGCCACTGCGATCCGGGAGTCGAACCTGGGACACAGCTGTATCACTACGTTGAAGCCAAGAGCTGCAAGTGCCAGGTGATTTTTAAGTAAGGAAGTAGTAGAAGAGTAGGGAGTAGCAATGTTGCTATAATACAGGGTGTTTCTGACGAGGCGGTAATAAATCAAAGGAGGGCGTCTGCTCACCATAACTAATAACTTTTCCAAAGCTACATGGGTCGAAATCTCAAAAAAAAAACAGCTGTTCCATACATTGGTTCGATCAGCTGGCGGGGTCAATGTACGGGACAGCTCATTTTTGTTTTGAGATTTCGACCCATGTTGCTTTGGGAAAGTTGTTAGGTATTGTGAGCTGAGTCCTTCCTTTGATTTATTACCGCCTTGTCAGAAACACCCGATATAGCTGTTAAAACTGCTCACGTTTGCTCCCTAACCTGTAGATTTCGGAGACCAGCTTTATATTGTTAACCTCACGTTATTTTCGCCGTAGGTAGTATACTAATACATCCAAGGTACGGGCCTTTTTAGTAACTATACTTTTTCGCAGGTCTGTTCATCTGAGGACACGAGTTGCGAGTGGCTTCCCCCGGATTCATCGCTTTTGGGCGGAGCAATCCTCCGCGAAGAGATCGCTGAAGAACTCGAAGAATAATACTTGAACATAAATGATAACGAAGCAGTTTAGCACAATATGAATTTATGTATTGAAATGACCATGGCGTTAAATGTATAATTATAAGTACTTACCTACCTATTTCTAGTCGCGAAGCAAGTTACACGTACCAAATTATTTTTACTTATTTAGACTTAAAACATAATTATACTAAGTAGATTTTATAAGCTCTTCAAGGCTGAAATTAAATGATTTACCTTACTTTAATTTAACTGTTTTTTATTAATACCATCTTTTTATTACCAAGCAATAAAATAAGCACAAGAAAAATATTAAAAAATGTTTTTATTAGGAAAATTATAATTTTCAAAAGAGCACTTATGCTAAACCTGTTTTAGGTCCATAATACTAAATAAACACCAAAACATCTTTATGTCACGCAATTAAAACATGTGATAGTACGAGAATTATAGGTAATTAACAAAACAATTATGAAGAAACATTGATAAAATTATTATTATAATAAATTTTCATTAGATTGAGTAATAATTATTCTTGTTTCACACCAATCATCAAAGAGTGCGAAATTAAAAATTACGTAAAAAAATCCAACTGAACACAACGTACGCATTCGTGGTCGACTGCACGCAGCTGAGCAGCCGACGACGAGTCGCCGCCGACACTCGTCGTTGTGATATGTCGTCTACTACTGTAATGAGCACCTCCAAACTTGTATTTTCAATCCGTATTTAAATATACCTAATTAAAATACAGTATTCAGAGCCAAATCCTAGTTTCTCTAATCCTAGAGTTACAGTACATAAGGCTATGAGAAGGCAAGAGTAGGGATTTTATTCATAACTTTAAAGTTAACAAAACTATTTCAAAAACTACAATTGCATGGGTATTTAACAATAATAATAATTGAACATTAAAGTTTACCCTAGATATAACAATATTGCAAAACATTATTGCACTAAATATAATTACAATAATCAATCCGTAAACAGGATCGCAAATTAGTTATTCAAATAAAATTATAAGTAAGTACAACATAATAAAATTACGTTTAAGTAACTGGATTTATTTTAAAATCACTGGCGGTCAAAACGGGTTCAATAAATTAAATGCAATTATAAGTAAATTTTAATATTTTAAAAGAAATAATCTCAAGATTATAAGCTCGATTTTACTTATAGACACCTTGTGACAGACACGCACCCAAGAATACATTTTTGAAAAACAATGACAATATTTAGCTTATTTATGTAAATTTTGAGCATATCATAGAGTATGAAATTTATGTAAAGACGGTGTTTGTTATTGCCTATTTCAAATACGTTGCGTCTCGCTCGCTATCAGCCTAAGAAAGAGCGGTACATAGTAATCTACAATTTAAATTGAGCTATTTATGTAAGACTTGTTATGTGCGAGTCTGATAAACTTATATCTAAAATTAAAATTGTGATGTGTCTTTACATAGTTAGTTTAATTACACTAACGCACGGTTAAAACACCGGAATTGGAGCATTAATTTGTTAAGGCAGGCGGCTTAGAAATATATGACCGCGCTCAGTTGGTCGCGCAGCGCTTAGACCCGCTCCAAGTCGTGTTCTACTCGAATGTAGTTACATAATTATAAATTTCAACTTCAAAAAAAAATAACATGAGAAAAAAAATTAAGTAAAAATATTTCTTTGTAAGTACTTCTTTGTGATTTAGTGCTTATTATCATAATTAATTCAATGAACAATTCGAGACGTATTAACGTGAAAAACAAAAAAACATTAAAATCCAAAAAATATTGTGAAGATGACATCTTAAAAAAGATGCATTTTGGCCCAAACATAGCTTCATATGAAACTACGCTAACTGTGAAAGAATAATTTACTTTAAAAATATTCAACTTTTATTTACATAACGCACCATCAAGTTGATATTTACTAACAAACTATTTTAACTAATATATTTTTAAGTAAAGGTGGCTGCACACAATTAAAACACTATCCTCTTATATTTATTGCAATACATAAAGAAGTGCGTAGCCAACTTTACTTGTAATCTGGCATTTAAAATTGTTTTTCATCTAAATATTAAATAACCTATGAGTGAGGTAAAGATAAAACCTATATACTGACAACAAAATATGTATTAAGTAACTGGTATTACATATCTATATTAACCCAAAACTTGCATAGGAAAAAAGACCAGCTCACGCCATCTATTAAACTCTTGCTATTTAAGAAACAAGGGATTTTAATTCGATAGATGGCGCTAGAACTATTTGTTTTGCTTGGATGTATTTTCTGGAAGTTTTTCCTGTATAAGTGAAGTCGAAAGAAGTAAATAGATAGTATAAATTATCGACAATTTTAAAGTTTACTGTACCAGATCCTTATAAAAAGTGGAGGGCAGTGAATCATATTTACGTACATAAAATAATAATATTATAATGAATGTCACTGTCCATAGCAGGCATATGTATTATATCTTTTTGTCAGCTTGTACTTCACTTCCCTGATCTTACACTGTCAACAATAAAAGCTCTATTAACTCTAATTTAAATGTTTGTTCTAGTATTTTTATTTGCTGACAGTATTTTTCAGAAAGCAGTTCCCTGCCATTGACAGTACAATTCACAATTCACAATCTGCTCAATTAGTAACAAAATTAAACACGAAATGCTTATTTGTACTAGTAAAATCTTTAACACAGCACTTTAGACCTTCAGACCATCTATTTATTAAAAGACTTACAATATTCTCAGAGACCCATTTTATCTTACCGACAGCCCGGGTAAAGTAGCTAAAAAGTGGATGGCGCGACTTATTTTGATTACTGACAGCCGAAAAGTAGATGGCACAACTTAATTAGTTTACCCACAGACGAAAAGTAGATGGCGCCACTTATTTCGTTAACCAACAGCCGAAAAGTAGATGACGCAACTAATTTTGCTTTTGACATCTATTTCTCTAGAAAATTCTAATTGTATGTCTTGTAAAAATAGATATTATCTGGTTGTAATAATGTTCAGAGAGGTATTAGTTGACGAGGCCGGCGTCCTTGGCCATGCCGTAGAAGACGGAGCGCGGGTCCTGCAGCAGCGCGGCCGGCGCCGCGTACTCCACCAGCTGGCCCTTGTCCAGAACCATCACTTTGGTTGAGTCCATTATCGTGTTCAGGCGGTGGGCTATTGTGAGCACTGTGCAGCTCGCAAACTCAGAACGGATCGTTTTCTATTGAAGGATAGCAGAAACGGATTTTTAGAGCAAATATAAAAGTATTTGGTCAATATCATTTCTTATCAAAAATCAACTTAGTAACAAAGAAATATTTCTGGAAATTTTACTACTGACACAACAACGAAAGGATTTTCTACTTAACTTACAGAATGATATTGTGGGGATAGAATGAGCATTTGCTCGTTTGATGTAAATGCAACCTTTTTCGATGGCTAAAAATATTAAAAAGCCAGAGAGAGGGCAGTATCCTAAATATATTCTTTCAAAAGTGGCAACCTTTTTGGGACCTGTTAATTGCAATGTTAGCATAACTAATATGTACTCACCTGGATGAGCTCGTCAGTCTCCAGGTCGACGGCAGCCGTGGCTTCATCCAGCACCAAGAGGGGCGTCTTCCTCAGCAGAGCTCTCGCCAAGCACACCAGCTGTCTCTGTCCAACTGACAGGTTCTCCCCGCCTTCCGATATCTCGTGCCTCAGTCCTGCACCTAGTCCTATATCAACAAATTAATATTTTTATTTCTGTTCATCTACTAAATACGACTAACTCCGATAGTGGCAAATTACATAAAAAATTCTCGGATAAAAAATCACCGTGCCGTGTGGTGCCGGCATAGCCCATTTCCTTCAATGAGTGCCGTAAAAGGCGACTTCGGGAACACCCAAAAGAGGGCCAGCGGCGTACTTTCTTGAGCAACTTGGAAAGCCATGCAGCGATCGCGAACCCGTCTACCAAGCGTGGCTATTGTAGCAAATCCCCCGCGAAAAGGCTTGTCCTTGTTACGATCTGTGAGGGAGGCCTATGATCAACAGTTTACTCTGTTGAACACAAGCTATAACTCTTTCGATTGAGCTGCTGGATCATCAAAATGAAACACGTCTAATGCTGGACACATGCCTCCCTACAGAACGTCACAGCGACCAGTGCTGAGCGACCCTAATGACGATTACAGTACCTTTCTATAACTTGCTAGTTCTAGTTTAAGGCGGTAACTCACGGTATGGCGCGAAATTCAAATTTTTTCACGTTTTTTAATTATTTTGGCGAAAGTATTCATTTTTCATAAAGTTTAAATGAATTCGCTAAGTAAAAAACTATCTTCCACATTGTGATATAATATCGTTTTTGAAAGACAGAGTTACCGATTTTGCGTATATTCAAGGAACTTGATTATTGGCCTTTTACCCCTTAGACACAAAGTCAGTAGGTCTATCTTCCAAAAACATTGTATTACAATGTGAGAAATGGATTTTTACATACGCGAATTCATTTAAACTTTAATTAAAATGTATACTTACGCCAGAATAAATAAAAAACACGAAAAAATTTGAATTTCGCGCCATACCGAGAGTTACCACCTACTTTTAATATAAAGCGGTACCTTTGACGAAGTCCTTGAGATGCGCGTGCTCGAGCGAGCGCCACAGCTCGTCGTCGCTGAACGCCTCGAACGGGTCCAGGTTCATGCGCAGCGTGCCCGAGAACAGCACCGGGTCCTGCCCCGCGGCCAACACTTTATATTACACTAGCTGTCCCGGCTTACTTCGTAACGCCATAGAATATAAGATATTACCAAAGACTTGGCTCTATAGACTATGTTCTTTTGACTACCCAGAATGGGCGAATAAAAGTACAAACAACAACAACAAACCACCTGTCAAAATATGTAAACAATGGAAAAAATATTGCACCTTGGGTTACATTATTTGAGTTTAAGTAAGGATCCCTAATTTTTTTGAAAATCTAATATAGCCTATGACACTCGGGGATAGTGTAGCTTCCTAACAGTGAAAGAATTTTTCAATTCGGTTTAGTATTTCCGGAGCCTATTCGTTACAAACAAACAAACAAACAAACAAACAAACAAATCTTACCTCTTTATAATATTGGTATAGACTACTAGTTGACACGACAGACGTTGTCTTGTCTCAACCGATTGAAACGACTGACATTTATGTCAAACGCAAACGACATAAAGCGAAAAGATAACGATTTGTATGAGGAAATAAAGTTGTTGGTTTTTTCCGTCTTCCTCGCAATTTTTCAATATTTTCTCACCTTTTAAACCCTGCACTACTACGAACATTTCAAAACCAAAATCGGCTAAATAGGCCCGGCCGTTCTCGAGTTTTAGCGTATTGTTCAGCAGCTAGTTAGCGGACGTCTGCTTTTTAAATGTTCGCGCAAAATATCTTTCTTCCGTGACAGAAATTTTGAGAACTACCTACTTCATAAATTCATATCTTTAAATCCCGGAAATCATCAATTTTCCAGTTAATACACGCCTACACACTATGCCTATCCCTAATTAACCATTTCATACCTACCACCTAATAAGCCAATGCGGTATATTAGTAAATTGGTATAAATAAAAGGAACCAAAAGATCATGAGAAAAGACTCTATTCTAAGTTGTGATTACTCGTAATTCTATGCCCAATGTGTAAAATTAAAATAGTCCTGTAAATTTTTATTGATTTATCGAATGTTTTATGAATATGTCAACTCATCGACTAAAATTCAAATAGGTAGGTACGCAAATGATTTATTCGTCGTCTCACTAACCTGCGGTATGATGGTGATGCGCGAGCGCAGCTGGTGCAGCCCGATGGAGGCGATGTCGATGCCGTCGATCAGGATCTTGCCCGCCTGCGCTTCTACTATCCTGTTGAAGAGGGAACACCGTTTAATATAATTTTTTTTAATTACCAATAACAGATTATATTTTGAGTTTTTTCTACTCTGTTCTCCCTCTCTCTAATAAGTGTTCTTAATTTGTTACATTACGTATCGTAACTAAGTATCGATACATGCAACAAAGAAAACCAATATTATTGAATTTCGATTTTCAAAACTATTCTTTCAAATGTCGAAAACACTAAACTGTGGTGGAGTCATGTCATCACATTTTTCCAAAGACTATTCCTCTTAGTTATAAAACTGTAACTTTTTATAACTAAGAGGAATAGTCTTTTAGAATAGCATTTTAGTTATAGGATGTATGTCAATTTCGAGTGGATATCTCGTATTTACCATACAAGTAACCAGAGAAGGAGACCTCTAGTAAAGCTATTTTAGCCTATTTGGCTAACCTGAAGAGTCCCAGGGTAAGAGTAGACTTGCCGGCGCCCGTGCGGCCCACGATGCCGAGCTTCTCCCGCGGCGCGACGCTGCAGGTGACGTCCCGCAGCGCCGGCTCGCCGCCCGCGCGGTAGCCCAGCGACAGTCCCTCCAGCTGCAGCGCGCCCGTCTCCGGCCACGTGGAGCCGGGGCCGCTGCCTATTGTCCATGCTGCTTCCTTGGTGGGGAACATTCATTTTTGGTAAGAAAAAAACAATCTCTCTCAGAGGTAACCTAGGAAGAACCCAAATCTACGGCCGCCTAAACTCATACAATGACATAGAAATATACCCAAGAAAGGAAACACAAACATCGATATACATCATAACAATGTTCGCCCTCGCCGGAAATGGAACGCGGTTCTTTCACGCCATTGCCGACATAATGCCGGCGAGATAGACGTATATTGACAGGCCGTAACTGAGACAAAATGTATCAGTAACCAACAAATGACTAGAACTAAATTCGAATACGGAATACATGATAGTAGAATTCACCAGCGGCCCGATATGGCCTGTAGCTCAAAGTTATAATTTGCTCATTGGTGACGTCGCTTTCAATTTCGGGTACTAACGTAGATTAAAAGACTCACTAGAAGACTCACACTTCATGAGTCTTATGCACACTGGGTAACGCTTACTTGTGTAGTCTCGGCGTATTCCTTTATCCTCTCGACTGCGACGATGTTCGTCTCCACCTCGGACGTCATGCGGACCAGCCAGTTCAAGGTTTGTGTGATCTGCAAACATTTTTTAAGTATTACTTACAAAATATAAAGCTTGACTTATGGATTGATGCTCACGTAGTCAAGTACGGCTGGTTTTTTGAGTAAAAACCCACATAGTTTCACTAAGACTGTTTGTCCCAGTGAGTGCCACTTTAATATTTTAATCAAACTATTATAAAGTTAGTTTAGGCTACAAAAGTTTAACATTCTTGGTTATAATATTAAAATATCTTAGAACTTCCTTTGATAAACTTTGTATACCTTATTATTATAAAAAAATATTACTTATCTTATTTCACTAAAGTGTCTTTAATCAATATATATAAAACTCTTCCGTTACGGACTGACTGACAGACAACACAGAGCCGAAACTACTGGGCGTAGCGAAATTTTGCATGTAGGTTCCTAAGGGAGTGTAGGGGAGCACTAAGAAAGGATTTCCCGAAATTCCCAAGGGAACGGGAAAAAATTGCATTTTTGTGTTTATGACAAATCTGCACGAGTAAAACCGCGGGGCAGCCTCTAGTAAAGTATACAAAAGTCAACGAACCTGCAGAGCATAACTGACAGAGAGCCCGACCAGGCCAGCGCTCATGGTGTCGCGGCCGAGCACGGCCAGCACGGCGCTGCAGAAGATGATCAGGTTGCCGATCATCTCGAGCCGGATGGCCAGCCAGCGGTTGGCGATGCAGGACGGGTAGTAGCACGACTGGTTGTGGTCCACGCCGCGCTCCGACTCCTCCACGAATCTGATTTGATAAATCAACTTTATTGCAACAAAATAAAAACTTTTTATAAAAAAATTAAACCGCCGAAAAAACTGAAAAGCATTAAATAATAGGGAAACATTTTCTATTAGGCCTAAATTTACTCACTTCTTAAAGTAATTTTGGATTACCAAGAAATTTTCAGTCGGCGCCACACCACACAAGCAAATTCATTATCTATGTAAAGCGCGATGCGCAGCGGCATACGTTTTTCGGTTATTTCTTTGAATTTCAGGTAATTAAGTGATCTTTATTCGTTGATTCTGTGGCACCGACTCAAAATTTAGGGGGTTACGTTCGCATTAGAGGGGTTACGTTCCCCTCTAAATATCTGTCTAATCCTACCTAGACTTCGCAATAATCGATTAACCGATAAAAAAAAAAACCCGCTCCTTATAATAGACCTGTAAAACCAAAACAAACCTGTCAGTCACATGATAAGCTCTAATAGTGCTCGCTCCCGTGATGCTCTCACCGAAGTGCGAGTATATCGGCGACCGGGAGACTGACTCGAGTCTCTTCAGCTGGCGCGAGGTGGACACGTAGAACCTCTGGATCACGTAGTAGACCAGGCCGACCGGCACTATCACCGCTGTGAAGATCGGCGTTGAGAAGCTTATCACGAATAGAGTTCCGAGGACCTGTGTTTTGAAATAAATTTATTAACTTTTTACTGCCAAAAAAATAGAGAAATAATAACAACAGTAAGTAGACTACAAATGTACAGACACTATACAGGTTGTTACACTCTTTTAACAAAACTAAGGTCCAGAAAAAAAGGCGTCTAAGAAACGAACCAATTACGCTAGTTAACTATTGTTAGTAATTCTAACAAAATGAAACAAAGTATACAATTAAAAAAAAACGTTTGAAATAAAATAAATTGGGATCTGTTTTCACAAACAACACAAAATTCAGTCAAAATTAATCAAGTACGGTAGGTCACACTTAAAAATAGACATATTTTGTATAGTGGCGGTCTAGGACGGCGTAACACTTTTGCTGTGTGATAGCAAACTGACTGTATTACCAAAGAACAAGAGCTATTTTGCAAAACAGAAAAACCGGAATTGTTACGGCATCCTAGACCGCCACTGTCGAAAAATTCCATGGGTTGATATCCCGGCTGCTGTACACAATAAGAGACTGAGAGTAAACATCAAACTTAATAGCACCACTCACTGATATTATCATACCTCAAAGAAGCAATACATAACATCAGAGCTCTGCTGCGGCAAGGATGTGTCCAAAACATCCACGTCTTTAGAAAACCTCGAGAGTACGCGTCCCAACGGGGTGATCTCAAAGAACTGCAAAGGTGCCCTTAGGACCTTTTCCAAAAGGAGGGCATGGAGGACTTTTGCTGCGCGCCAACAGGCCAGGTACGGCATGAGGTCCGCGAAAAACGACCCTATGGCTGGAACAACGGTTCTAGTTAGGGTATTCTACTCCATCCGGCTAGGAGTCTCTTTAACTTCTTTCTTTATTTTGTACACAAACCGGCGCGGATTACAAAGCAACCATTTCAATAGACGTGCCCCATGACTCTTTCTTATGATAATTTTACTCTAGCGCGTGCTAGTGAGGATGTTTTTCGACCATATATGTTTAGACGTTGTGTAATTTAAGAATTTGTAGATATTTCATTGATACCAGATTTCCCTGTGATGGCCAATGCCAGGTATCGGCCCTTGCGAATTTTTGATTGATTGATGATTCTTATTATTAGCGTACATAGCTTATAAAAAGTGATCAAAATGGGCTTTCTTTTCCGTGTCGGTTTGTGTGAAATTTGGGTTGATTATGTTGTTTGTAAATGTGGAATGGGCGTGAATGAAGTCATGGACATGGTCAGTGTAAACATAGGATGTTGTGCCCATCTGTATGAATCAAACTGTGATTTAACTTCATATTTGCATTGAAAATAGGTTCATGAAGAGTTACAGTAACGAAAGACGACTTTTTTATACATATTTTAAGAGGTTATATTTTTGTAACTCAACAGTCAAATACAATTTAAACAAACAATTAACCCGTTAGTAAACATAAACAGTGTTAATAAATAACGAATATATAAACAAACGAAATGTTATAAGTGCTGAGATGAAAATTGTGAAATGATGAAAGCTATACTAAATACATTCAGATACTATTTATTTTTATTAAAGAATATTTAGCTTGCGCAATAAAAAAATATTTTAAAACTAAGACAAACATGCTGTCTTGCTCTATCTATGCTACTTAATTTTGTGCGGTGGCAAAATAGGCTTGCTTGTCTTGTTCAATTTTTTATTTATTGGCGCAAATAATATTAATATATAGTCTCTGATACTACAAACTAACATAGAAAACACATGCATTTGAAATGATTAAATCATCACTTTCACTGATCACTACTGACGGGCAGAAAAGCCTCTAAAAAAATAATAAATAACTTCTAAGCAATTAAAACTAATAAATAAAACAGATCCCAATTTAAAACTAGATTTAACCTAGGTATCATAACATAACAAATACTGACAATAAAAATTTAAAATGCATAAACGAAAAGAAAACAAATTAAACGTAATCGATGGGTTGTTTCTTTAATGTAAAGTTTCTAAGGGAACATCCTAGGACACTGAGAATCGCCTTATATCCCTGGAGCGATAAAAAGCAGAAGGCGATAAAAAGGCGATTTGCAAACCCAAAATGGACAATTATTTCCAACCATTGTATCCAAATCGATATTTTTGTCAATTGACCTTTTCTGATTTGTATGAAATAATTATTTGACTAATTTAGATAATTTCGCAGTCTATGAAATTTCAATACAACAATCAATAAAGATCACTTGAATCACTGGAGGAACATCAAAAGGATTTTTATAAATATTTATTCAAGAATTGTTTCAATGAAGTTTCCGGGCGGTGCTGGTTGACACAACACCTATTTATTAAAAAAGGGTAATATACAAATTTGATGGATTATTTGAAAAAGGTAATTGGATAAGTAAGAGGCATCTATAGTAGCATTTATAGTAAGGCTACTGTTTTATTATACTTCAAATCTCTAGCAACTCAAAACATTTGGTGGCGGACGACACGCCAAAGGCAAAAATATAATGTATAATCACCGTACACTATGCGTATTCCACACACATTATAAACTTAATCAAACAACATTGAACAATATAGTATCTGTAAATCTTCATCTCTAACCGCATTATTTCTCAAAAAACAAAAACCCGGGCCTCAGTTCAACCATCATACCGAAAAGAAGCAAGCGGTCCATCCTCTCAATGTCATCGGCAGCACATTGTCCAGGACATCGACATCCTTGGCGAACCTGTTCAGGATCCTGCCAGTGGGGGTGCAGTCGAAGAAACCGATTGTTGGTGCCCTCAGGACACCCGAGAGCAGCCCCAGGTGCAGGGCCCTGGCCGCGGCCAAGGCACCCAGGTACATTGCGAGGGATGACACGGAGACCGATATAACTGGGGATACGGTCGGGCCGGTTCAGATGGGTGTCGGGGCTCATGGATTTTTGGTTGCTGTTGCAACGGTGTTATTACATTTAAAATGTAACATATTATTGGCACAATGCAGTCTTAGCAAGCCGTAAGTAAAATGCATAGTAACAAAACGAAACAATAAAACATTTTCATTCAAATTAATGTTATTTATGACAAAAAAAAATTAAGCAACGGAACGTATTTGATTTTAATGTAATAACACTGTTGCTGTTTGGAATGGTGATTGGATGAACGGGACATGTGATAGTAATTATAAAATGTACTGATTTGCCGTGTGTGGCTTAATAAACTATTATAATTTAAAACATTTATTTAAATATTGTTTTATAAAGATGATACATAAAAAGAAAAACAAAAAAGCTAAAATAATTATTATTTACAATAGAAAGAAGGCAAACAAGAAAGTCATACCATTAGAAGTCATGCTGTAGTAAGGATGTCTAAATTTATTTGCCTAAACCATTTTAAACCTTAACTTTCGGTTTTTGATAATAAATGATGATTTAGAAATGTAGGTAATTATTAATTAGGTACAAGGTTTTATTCAGACATCCTTTACAACTAAAACATGCAAGACCACTCTAATATTTATCTACCAAATCCTATTTTTTTTAAATGAAAATATTCTAATAGATTTGCCTTATTATATTTAGTCAAAAGCCCATAAAGTAAAGAATAATATAAAAACAAACAAAGGTGTGAGATTTTTAAAACATAAAAATTGAGGAATCGGACAAGTTTTAGGAAATTATTTTTAGTTTTTTTTTTTTTAAATATTCATGAGTAAATAATTAAAAATAGGATAAAATAGAATAGATTATAACAAGAAAAGATAAAATACTATTTTTGTCCTAAAATATCATAAAAAAAAAAAAAATTAAAAAAAAATATAACAAAAAAATACTTCTAAGACCAAGACTTTCAAAGTACTGTGTAAAAATATAATGGATAATTAAATTAATAATTCATTAAAATACTAAAGATAATAAATAATATAGAAGTGATAAAAGATATAAGTAGTTTTTTCATTAGAATACAGTATTCGTTATTTAATAACACTATTTATGTATTTAATTCAGCTTTGTTAAAATCTGTTGAAAACTATACCAAATCAACTATTAATTTAATTCAAATCTTTAACTTGGTTAATTTAGACAATAAAAGAACAATAACAAAAAAAGAAATCAACAGAATTCAAAAAGGGAAAGAGACACTAAAAATAAAAGGAAACAAAAGGTTGGTGAGGGTGGAAAAATATGTATAATTAATAAATATGATATAAAATGTACATATAAGATACGTGTTAAACATAATATACATTGTAAGTGAAAATAAGATAACCAAACCATTGTTAAAAGAAATGTTATTAACATAGTATCGCCTCGAATTAGTCTATAAAAGCTTATCGATAAGCGATACAAGTTGTTTTTAATAGTGTGCGATAAGTTACCGTAATGAATGAACCCCGTATTATACAAGACCTTAACCACCTACTTACATAGAATAAAACGATTTATACTTATATATTATTGCATATCAAATATATAGTAGGTACATACCTTGTCCGACACCGAGACCGCCGTAGACTCCGAGGTACATATCTCGTTTAGACGTGTCAACTGTGCCGTTTACTAACTGAAATAAAAAACATACTTACATTAAATAATAGAGAAACAAGCCATAAAGGTAGTTAACATATGATTAGTTTTATATCATGATTTGCAAATAAACTATATAACTCAAAAACAACTTTCTGTTTAAAAAAAAAGCGTAGAAAACACCAAATAAAAAATTGGAACTTTTAAATGATGAATGCAGTAATGACTCAAAGCGCAAACCAGAGGCGTGACCTCGTGAACTCCTAGCCAAGTAGGAGGATGCAAACCTTTGTCCGCCTTAACTCCACCACACCTCGGTCACTTCAAAAAAAACGCTTTGCTTCGCGCGCACCCGAAGCACGTGTACGTGCACGCGTATCATGCTTGTGCGAGTGAGATAAGACGTGCTATTTGTACTGAATGGTAACTGAAATGTGACCGAACGCGGCCGAGCACAGACGAGCGCGACCGAGCGCGGGTGGGCCGCACATGCTGAAGGGGGCAGGAAGTGACCGACCTATACGTAGTTACGCTTTATGCTGTGGCTCTACGGAGTAGAAGAAAGAAAAAGAAAGAGATAGACAAAGAGAGAGAGAGGAGACGCAGACTATCTCACCATGTCCTTGTCGTTGGACCACTGCACGAGCCAGTAGTTGGAGCCGACCTGGAACAGCTGCAGCACGAGGTTCATGAGCACGGTGACCGCGGACGCCAGCACGCCCACGCTCGACAGGTAGTGCTTGTACACGCTCCACTTTACCTGATCACGATCACATGCAAATAGTATTAGCCAGGTTATCATACAAAAACGTACATCGTTGAACTTGTTGAACCTTCTCTGGGCACTAAGTTTCAACGTAACAACTATTTAATTTTTACACTTAGTATTGTCACACATCAACTTAGAAAACACAATAGTAGATTATATGAGATGGATTTTAAGTGATGTATTATGTTATGATGAGGGTATTCATATTAAAACCCGAGCGCATTGAGAATTTCAAGAATTTATTCTTGAGAGTAGCGTGGAAATATTGCTTCAAAGGAGATTGACCATTCTGGACCAAATGCTGCCCACGCATGTGAATATTTTTTTTCTTCTTCACATGAAGAGATATATATATGAAAAATAAAAAATAAAAATTAAAACCACGGATTTATAATATATACGTAGTACCTTAAAACTTATTTTTTTGGTGATCTTACATTTGATATATAGTTTTTTATCGTTTATGTTAAATAATATTATTATTATCTTACCTATTCTACCTCCCGAGTCCGGTTCCGACCTCACTAGTCTCGTTCGAAGCAACTTTTTTTTGTAGCAAGTTCAAAAAAAAGCAAAAACTATGTCGGTCGCCTCGACGACCTCTCCGATTTTTCGATGCCAACCAGCAACGTACAACTGATTCGAGCGCACATAAAGAGCAGACATACATCGGCAAAAGTGTATCATTGCTATATTTTAATTGACGAGAACAATCATGGGCTCGATTCTGTTCAACATTATTGCTGCTCATGTTATATCGGGCGAAGAACGATCGGCAGTTGTGCCCACGTTGTTTGCCTAGTTTGGTTTTTGGGATGGGCTAGGCACCAAGACGTTGTGAGGCGCCCTGCTTTATTTTTAGATTCCATAATTATAGACGACGATGATGATGACGATTGATATGGTATTTTAAAATGTTTATCCTTAAATAAATGTTGATATTTTAAATGATACACCGTCTTTTATTTTTAAAATAAGCTGTTGGTTAGGATTTTTCGTCAATGTAAAATAGATTATTTTTCAATATTCCTTGGATAGATTCTTAAGCGCTTTAGGTTACAGACTACTGTTAGTCTAATGAACATTATGCACTATGATTCAATGCTGGGCAGCCTTGGTCCAGCGTCCATACAAAAATGGTCAATCTCCTTTGAACAATTGAGGATTTTTTATTTACCCACGCTGTATTTGTATACTGTACTTTCAATTTTAACCCATGAGAAAATTTTCAACTATAAAACATGACAAAAAGCAGACACCTAGATAACTGCCTACATACTTCTGTTGTTAATGTTAATAATCAGCTTGTTTTTAAATCCCCTTATCATGATAGTCTTAACGTAACACAGTTTGAACTTACACTGCCAGTCTCAGTCTTTTCAGTCTCAATCAATTTGTTCTTTTCTTTCAGATCCAACTGTTCTTCTGGCGTGGTCGTGCGCCGCCTTGCACTTCCGCGACGATCACCTGAAAGTTTTACTATTTAGTCTATTATATAAAATCTTTATAAGCATGGCACCTATATCAAGTCATACCATTAATTTTATTAGTAAAAAGCTCAGCTAGTATGTTTCTGAGACTCGTAAAACCATTAATTTACCCGCATCTTTCTGTTCAGATTCCGAGGTGCTCTCAGACAATGACCTGGCCCGCTGCAGTTGGTTCTTGAACTCTGAACCCAACTTGCTTTCCAGATCTTCCTTTATCTTGTTCAATTCTGAAAAAAAAAATACTGTTAGAAAAACCTATTCAAAAGTTCATTTTATCGATAAAGTTAGTACCCACAATTTTGGGTTTATAAACTCATCTTATTTTAATGTATATTAATAAAGTAATAAAATTCTCGTGTCCCAATGTTCGTTCCCGTACTCCTCCGAAACGGCGTGACCGATTCTCATGAAATTTTGTGAGCATATTGAGTAGGTCTGAGAATCGGCTAACATCTATTTTTAATACCCCTTAAAAATTATTTATATGGCAAAACAACGTTTGCCGGGTCAGCTAGTCTACTAATATTTTTTTTATTACTCTACCAAATCCGAACCCCATCTCACCGTGTTCAGTTCTTTAAACCTCCTCAAATCCATCAAACTATCAGTTTCGGTATCAAAAGAATTACTCTTAGCGTCACTGAGGTGATAATGCCTTAATGATGGCTTGTAACTTGAACAAGCGAGGTATGTAACAGCAGCCGAAACGGAAAAGCTTTACACCCACGTTGTATGCTGTACTTTTAAGTCTAACCAAAGTAAGAATTCTCACAATGTAGTCTCACCATCAGGCGAAGTTCTCTCAGCGCCACTAAGGTGCTCTTCCTTCTCAAACAACTGCTGATATCTTTCCAATTATCAATCAATCAATCATATAATTAGGAATCATCCTTCCCTGAACTATAACCAAATCAAATCTCACCATCAGGCGAAGTCCTCTCGGCGTCGCTGAGGTGATGAAGCAGGAACTCGGCGAAGGCTCCCTTCTTCTCCAGCAGCTGCTGGTAGCTGCCCGCCTCGGAGACCACGCCGCCCTTCAGCACAACTATCAAGTCTGTTTGCGCGAGGTAGGACACGTTGTGTGTCACCCAGACTCGCGTCTTGTTCTTTAGCAGGCCTTGGGGTCCTATAACCTGGGTGTAGAAGGATTTCTTATGAATATTCTCTGTTTAATTTTCTTTTAGGGAGTTAAATCAGCAAACATTTATTTTAAAGAAAAAACTATAAGTAAGTATATCATTTGAAACCTTATTCCTAGCAAAGGTCATCAAAATAGCCCTATCATATTGCAGAATTAATTAAAATTACATATTATTATAGTAATAGTTATTTTACTACTTACTCATTACGTTAAATATACTAAGTATTTATTTAGTTTTCGAACCATAAATCTAAAGTTTTACATTTGAAACCAAAGTTAGTGCACCGAAACACAAAGTTTTTTGCATCAGTAACTTTATAACACCACATATCTATGTTATAATATCACATACCTTATCAAAGATATGTTTCCCAACATGCGAGTCGACAGCACTGAGCGGGTCGTCCAGGAAGTAGTTGTCGGCGTCGAAGTAGACGGCGCGCGCGAGCGACACGCGCTGCTTCTGCCCGCCCGACAGGTTTATACCTGGGGAGAAGGGGAGGATCTCAGAATTGACATAAGTAAGCTAACACTAGCTAGCACTTGTGATTTTGTGATAAGGCTGTTGTTTTTGTCAAGATAGGCTTGAGCTCTTATTTACTAGAATATTAGAGGAGTCCCGCGAACTTAATTTTAACTCGGAAAGTAGCGGCGCCGCCGGGAGACTTAATATCATACTATTTGTAACTTTTGAGTGGTTCAATGTAAGTATGGTTTTGTCTCGCTTGCTTTAAAACCTTCATTTTTTTTTAATTACTTTTCTTGTTTAGTTAAATTTTATTCGATTTAAAGTTCGATTGGCTACGGATTCAAATTATGGAGTGATGCAGCTAATCATACATATTAATATTTGCTAAGGAACATAAAGGTCAATCTCTCATTAAAAAAATCATATCTCAGCACAAAATGATTTCGAGACGACTAATGTTCTAAAATGTTGACTTAATAATTTCTTAAAAATTTTACTGACCTTTTAGAAACATTAGTAAAGGTTTTCTCAAATGCAAAGTCTGACAAAGTATTGTAATGAATAACTCACCCTTCTCTCCGATCTCAGTCTGATCGCCTCCCGGCAGCATATCGAAGTCCGGCTTCAATGCGCACACGTCTATGACGTTGTTGTACTTCCTCATCTCGAGTTCGCATCCGAACACCACGTTGTCCCTCAGGGTGGCATTTTGTATCCAGGCTTGCTGGGGCACGTACGCTTTTGTTCCTACTGTATTCACACGACCTGATACCTGTTTTATAAGCAAAATCATACTGTTTAGAGAAAATTTTAATTACAGTTTTACTTTACTAGAAACTTAGTTAAATATACTATTATCACTTTTCTCTAAATTGTAGTGTAAGGATTTTTCAAATAAACAAAAATAGACGGTAGTCTATCTTCCGTCTGTTAACCAAAAGCATATAAATACCGGACTCGACGAGCAGGCGAGGATTCTGTTCTGAGCCTTCGCGCGACACAGACGTAGTATAAATGGTTAAGACCGTGCTGACAATGTTGTGAGTAAAGAATAAAAGTAGTAAAGTGATCCTTGTGTATTGATTTTATAACAAGTCAGAAGTGGTAAGTACACGCTGCCAATTTTGTAATTTGTTTTTTGCATGATTAGTATGGCCCTTTTTTCTATCACACGTTAAAATTAAAATTACGTCATTATTTAAAAATATTTTTGTTTTGAAATTGGAATTTTAACGTCCGTGATGGTATCATTATTTAACCAGACAACCAACATCATTTTATTCATGGCGTTAACAGTTACCCTACCTACGTACCAAAAAAAAAAAAAAAACAACAAGAGTGTAGCTAATTGCAAAAGATATTTATTATAATATAAAGTAGAGAGAGATTATAAGGGTATGTAAATTTGTTTTAAAATATTTATTTTGTAGAGTAATAAATTACTTAATAAATTCATTTAATGGATTTAACTTAGTGGAGTAATTTGCCGATCTCTGCCCGGCAACGAGAGAGAGAGCATCTTCCTTGTTCTGTGGTTTTACCTACGGTAATCATAATCATATTAAATATATTTAACTGCTCCGTGGCTCAGTTGGCAGTGACGTGAACTGAGTAAGCGTGTGCTGTGCACCCGGGTTCGATTCCCGGACGGGGCGAATATTGCTATGATAAAAATCGATGTTTGTTTCCGGTCCGGATGTGATGTTTATCTCTGTGTGTTTCGGGCACCCTAGATACAGGTTCTTCCTAGTTAGGGGCTCTGAGTGTGATGTTTTATTATTATATCTACTTTTTTTTTGTAAGACCGTTAACAAAACACGTTTTGGAACCTCCGTTAAAACAATTATCAGTTTTATTAATAGATAAACTTACATTTGTGAATGTTTTTATAAATTTTGTACCGTATTCTGTTCAATTATGATTAAAAGTTTACATGAATTATTACTAATAATAGGCAAAACTATAATAACTAAACTAAGTATACAAGCGTAGACAATAACTATTATTTTCATTTTACTATTTTTATAAATTTTATTGAAAATTAATAAGTGAAATTACCTTGAACAGAAACTTAAGAATTTTATTCCAATTTTTGATTTACCCTCAGATCCAAATCAAATGTCCGTTATTTTTATTACAGACTCAGAATTGTTATTAACTTGAACAGAAAAAAAAAAAAAAATGACAATTTACCCTCAGATTCAAATAAAACGTCCGTTATTTTGATTACAGACTAGGAATTGAAATTTACTCGAACAGAAACTTAATAATCTAGATCAATTTACGATTCACCCTCAGATTTAAATAAAATATCTGTTTGGTGTATTTGTTGTTGTAAATTTATTTATTTTTTAGATAATTTGACTGATGTAATGTTTGAATGGCGTAGTGATGCTATGTGTGCTTTATTACTGGCTATGTACGCCGTTAAGGGGCTATGTGTGCTCTATGACTGGCTATGTATGCCTTAGAGGGGCTATGTGTGCTCTATGACTGGCTATGTATGCCGAAGAGGAGCTATGTGTGCTCTATGACTGGCTATGTATGCCATAGAGGGGCTATGTGTGCTCTATGACTGGCTATGTATGCCGTAGAGGGGCTATGTGTGCTCTATGACTGGCTATGTATGCCATAGAGGGGCTATGTGTACTCTATGACTGGCTATGTATGCCATAGAGGGGCTATGTGTGCTCTATGACTGGCTATGTATGCCGTAGAGGGGCTATGTGTGCTCTATGACTGGCTATGTATGCCGTAGAGGGGCTATGTGTGCTCTATGAATGGCTAGGTATACCTTAATATGGGTCATGTATGCCTAAGCGTCGTTTAGGCATCCATCTTGTATATATCTAGTCATATGATTAACTAATGTGGTTTAATTGGGAGAAATTGCTTTCTAGCGATAAGGTCACTCATTGCATTTAAATTTATTATCAAAACTAGAGGCTGCCCCGCGGTTTTTCCCGCGCAGCTTTCTCATAAACACAAAATTCCCGTTTTTCCCGTTCCCGTGGGAATTTCGGGAAATCCCTTCTTAGTGCTCACTTACACTCCCTAAGGAACCTACATGCAAAATTTCAGCCCGCTACGACCAGTAGTTTCCGCTCTGCGTTGTCTGTCAGTCAGTCAGTCAGTCAGTTAGTCAGTAACGGAAGAGTTTTATATATATTGATTTAATTTGTACAAGAATTTATTCGGTGTCATTAATATCTAAAAATTTCAGCCTATCGGTGACTTTTAATTAATAATATTATATTTTTTTACGATTAGATCAATTTGATAGCAAAAATTAAAACCAAGCCACTATTTGTTTGTAAAAAAAAAAAAAGTACATATTTGAGAAAATTGTATAAGTTTAATGCATTATTTAAATCTGATTCGTACTTGTGAACGTCACCGCCGGGTTTGACTGGGTTTCTATCATGGAATAATGTAAAAGGAAATCTATAGCATTTGCAATGTCATTAATGCAAATTAGAATTAAAAGGGGCCTATACTTTATATATTTCGTTTATATTTAAGACTTATTTTAGTTATCTGAATAAATCTGTTCGGCAAGGTAGGATTTAAGAGGATTTATGCAGAAGAAATCAAAGGAAAAAAAAAAAAAAAAAAAGAACGGAGACAGAGCTTCTATAGTACTACTGGGGAAAGGGACAATCATATTTTAGTCGCTATCGTCGGTTTATACTTTTTATTGGAAATCGTAATAATTATTTATTCTATTTTATTTTTATTACTACTAACTCATTCAATCAATTGTTTGGAATCTTATAATAAATTTTATTTTTGTATTCAAATACTTACTTACCTAATAATAATAATAGTTTATTATCGGGCACGACATCCATAGTTTGAAAGTAAAGATTAAACAACTTGTCCTGTGCTGTTTGTTCTAAAGATTTGTTTATGTTAGGATATTTTTTTGTGGCGTTGTGGGTTTTATAAATATTGAGTTACATACCTTCGGAAGATTATAATATATATTGTCATTTGAGTATTGAATAAAACCTAGAATTTTAATGTCAAATCTTAATAAAATTACAATAACATTTTCTTTTCTTTCTGTATCTGAGTCATAGAGATGGAGCCAGACGAAGGGACTGATAGGCACCGCCTTTACACCTCTCACCGCGCTGCATCACGTGTCAGTGATGACGAAGGTGCCACGACCAGAAAAAGTCTCGAGTGGGCGTCGCGGCGCAGTGCAAGGGAAGCCCAAGCATTTAGGACAGAGAGCACAGCGGCCGTGCGCAAGGATCAATGTGATTGTGTATGTTATTTTTTTTTATTATGTGCTAGTGTGTGTGACCCTGTGTGTCGGAAGAGGATAACGAAGTTATATTTAACTATACACTTTATTCGGCCATGTGTGCCATAAGGTAGAACACATACCATGTAATAATAATAAATAAGTTTATTCAATTTTCAATTTTACAAAAGTATAAAAGCGAGGAGTCTCCTTTTAAGTATTAACCTGTATCAGGAGACCCCGATCTTCCACATTGTCACATGCTTTTCAAAATATATTCTAAATATGTTAAGTTAAGCTGATTTATACATAAATATAGCTTAATACTATTTCTAATTCTAGTTACACAAATAGAAAAAAAAGAAAATATCAATAATACTAACAATACATTTTGAATTTAGATTTTTTTTAATTTCTAAGTTACTAAGGAAATAAAAAGGTATTAGGTTACATTTATCAGGTTTTCAATTTCATCATAATTCTGCTTCAAAAGCCAGCTGCATAAGAGTTTTTTAACATAATTATACTGTTTTACTGGGGTAAATATTTAACAATTTGTTTATCTTATTATATAAAACTTATACTGCCTTTTTGCGAAAGCTGTCCTACTGTTAAATATAGGAGCCACTGTATGTTTGCGTCTACTTTCATTTTTTTTTTTGGCGTCAAATGGTAATTTTGCATGCATTTTTAGGACACATTTTAGAATGAATAATTTTCTGACTGATAGTAGCTCACTGTTCAAGTTTCAAGTCTTGTAGGAAAAAAACCTTTTTGAAAAGATAAGTTAACAAGGTGGCTAATTATTGGTGAAACAATGTTTTTGGCCAGCTTCAGAAATGCTGTTGGAATATTGTCTTCACCAGATGCACTACTCGATTTAAGATTAGCAATGAGACTCTTTACCTCGTTTACATCTGTGTCAAGCAAAACAAAAGACGAAAGTTGCGAATGTGCCGTTAATTTTGAGTTAACTATTTTTGTGCAGTATCTCGAATTATCATTAATAATTTCTTCAGCAAGATCTTTTTCTATATTAGCAAAGAAAGTATTTATCCTATAAGTTGATTCTTCGGGAGATGATCCGCAGTTAAGTAAGCCATTATTTTTAGATTTTGTGTTGATAAGGTTTGTAATATTTTTAATGTTTTTCCAGAGAGCTTTCGAATTTTTTTCTGAGTTTTTTTTTAACAGATCACTTTCATATTCTCTTCTTAGTTTTTCAATAAGATCATTACAGAAGTTACGGTATCGTTTATAAGTAATTTAAAGAATATTATTAGTCGGATCAGAGCGGAGATTCTTTAGTTATTTATTTCTATTTTGAATACACTTTAAAATCCCATTTGTTATCCAAGGCTTTAAAATGCGCTTATTTCTTGGAAAACGTTTAGTTACTTTGTTTTCATTTAGGGACTCTGTCATTTTATTGATCAGTTCATCAGTGATTTATTGAGGATCTTCGCAATCAAGTAGGTTATTTAGGTTCTTTAGTTCAAGACTATTTAGTGCTTGTTCATAGTTAATAGTTGTAGTATATTTACGAGTGTTTGTAAGTTTCGAGGATGTATTAATGTTAAGAAAGGTAGTGACATGATGTATGGTAGAATTAAGAATAGCAATAAAGGATTCGATTTATATTTACTTAGTTTTACCATAAAATGATCGAGGCATTTTTTCTCTCTTGTGGGCAACGTGTGCCCAGGAAATATACAATGTATGGAAAGCATATTTAAATACTTTAACCGGTTGCTGCGTTCTTGATAAGTTTCGTCTGGTTTATACCTTATATTTATGTTAATATCACCTGCAATAATAATATTATGTAGGCAGTTATTAGTGATCATTGTAGCCCTGTGTGTTACCAATGAAGATGGGACGTGGCAATTTGCTGTCTAAATAGGCCATGTGTGACATAATGCAGACTAAATATAATATTGTGCTATCTAGAAATTATAAAAATAAAAGGAATTACAATTAACAAAAAAAAAAAAAACTTAAAAGTAAAAACATTGTATACTTTAGTTTTTTTTTGAGTTGTTTGTTGTTGATCTGTTCAGCCCTGTGTGCCAAAAAGGATGTTATTTAGTTTTGAATTTGTTATAAGGCTTTGTAAACCATTGTTTTTGATATTTTATTATTTATGTTAGAAGAAACTTGATTAATAATGTGTCATAGCAGGCCGTGTCCCAAGTGTGGCAAACGGTAGCTTGATTAATAATGTGTCAAACAAAAGCTTGAAATTGATTGAAACCTTGAACTTGTTAATCTGAAATTTATATAATGTTGTTGAAGTTAGCTTATATTTAAATAAGTTTTTTTTATGTTCGTGAACTAATTTATATTCGTGAAGCTAATATGATTATATTTAGAAGAGGCATTATTTAGGCATTAATCTTGATTGACTGATAATCTTTTTATTTATTTTTGTAATTTTTACGTTTTACCAAAAAAAAATTATTGTTTAAGTAATAGTTTGTATGAGATTTTACACAATCGAGGAAGGCTGAGAATTCCGGAATGGGGACATCGAATAGACAAAGAATGGTATCCCCTTAGAATTTTATAATGTTATAGTTTGTAAATCAATATTTTTACTTAGATATTTTGATACAAATTGTTAAGTCAAAAGCATAATAGAAAAATAATGGTATCCCCTTAGAATTTTATAATGATATAGTATGTAAATCAATATTTTTACTAAGATAATTTAATACGCATTGTTGAGTCAAAAGCATTAGTTTTCGAAAGTACAATTGTTCAATTGATTAGAAATGTTGGTAGGTAATCTGTGACGTAGATGACGATTAGTTTTGGAAGAAATATTCATATGTGATTCATATATACTAGAATTTATGATTTTGTTTATTACTCTAATACACTTAGGCTTATGAGTTCTTGTGAAACTAAAACGACAAAGATGCATGGAAGTAACGTACTTATTTTTTTTTAACACTTTATGTAAGTACTTATTTTTTTTAAAGTAATTTGTATTTTTTTTTAATTGTTGTAAATTGAATTGTAATGTCAAAAAAAAAAAAAAAACAAAAAAAAAAAAAAAGAGATAAATTGTAAAGTAGAGTTTGTTACCCCTTTCTTCTCTACGCTGTAAAATCATTGTGAAAGGGAGTAGAATCATGACTTTTTGACTTTGACTAGAGTGACTTCCGCTCGCCGAGTGTAAGGATTTTTATAATATCTTCTCCGTATTTCTGGTCACGTGTACGAGGACGTACACGCGGTCAGGATGGACGAGTGTAAGGATTTTTCAAATAAACAAAAATAGACGGTAGTCTATCTTCCGTCTGTTAACCAAAAGCATATAAATACCGGACTCGACGAGCAGGCGAGGATTCTGTTCTGAGCCTTCGCGCGACACAGACGTAGTATAAATGGTTAAGACCGTGCTGACAATGTTGTGAGTAAAGAATAAAAGTAGTAAAGTGATCCTTGTGTATTGATTTTATAACAGTAGAAAATAATATTTCTGTAACGTCGTCAAACTATGCTCTTTTAACTTTCTTGACCGAGTTGTCAGAAACACCCTGTATAAAGATAAGTAAGACTTTATCAGGCGTCTGACAAGTAAAAAGGATTCAGGGGTTTATTAGAAAGAAGTTTGTTTGCAATCTTACCTTCTTATACACAAGTAATAAGTAGTCAGAAGTATGTTGTCAGACACACTCTGTATATAGCCAAGTAAATAGAAGTTTGTAAAGGTACCTCACCTTATACATCTCCCCCAGAAAAGCAGCCAACAGTGAGCTCTTGCCGGCCCCCACGGCTCCCACGACCGCCACCAAAGACCCCTTGGGCACCTCCAGGTTTATACCTTTCAGGGTAAGTTCGCCTTCCTTCTCGTCCCAAGAGAAGTTGCCGTTTTCAATCACCAGGGGGTTTGCTGGAATCATAAGTTTGTTAGCAATATGATCGTTACACTTTTGTTTTTAATGATTGCTTTCGAGCCGTACTCGTAGTTGTAAATGCCTCATCCCACCAAACCGTACTAAACTATCAATGGCTCTTCGATTGTGTCAAACATAAACATATTATTATTGTCATCACCTTTGTTTTTTTTACTTACGTTCTTTTGGATCGTGGTCTACTGCAGACTCGTCAAGTTCATCACAGTTCATAAACTTATTCAGTCTTTTTACACCAACGGCGGTCTGAAAAGTTTCGTTATTTTATTCGCTGCTGTTTTTGGCCGAGCATAATTTTGCAATATTAGTTAACGTCATAGAAAATTTATAAATTAAATTTTATTTTTAACAAAGCATATTATTTACCTTAAAATAAATTTCGAAATGACAACAGCAAAGTAACAGGGTTAAAGATTTGACTGGTGATATAGTTCATATAAGTCGTATGAGTATACATGGTGTAACACTTTTATAAATTTTCTGATAACGTCAAAATGAAACTAAATCCACATAAAATTTATAATAAAAAATTATCAATTTGAATATGACATATTCTGGAAATTATTTTACATGGATTTTGTTCACAGTTTTAACACAAATATCATGCAAAGCGTTAAAGACATATCACCAAACCATAACCTACAGCTTTTAATACCAAAACCAAGTACAGTTATTCAATGTTTAAAGCAATGAAAAATGAGAGAAAAGTCGAACTTTGACAGAATACTGCTGCTCATTTTACTTTTTTGTGTTTTTTCTTTAGTTCAACTCTACGTGGTGTCTGTTGTAAATTTACTCAAACCTTTAAAAAATATTTTCTTAAAAAAAACATTGCCTTTATATTCATTGAAATCCAAATACAACTAACTTATCAAAAGATACCCTTTAGCAAAAAGCCACCCAATTAGTTCAAATCTATACAAAATTTACTTCTATTTACCAATTATATACATTGTGCCCATACAAAACACATAAGGATATATTTAGACTATAATCCTTTTGAGAGTTTTCGTGGATATTGTTATATAAAAAAATATAATATTAACTTGTTATAAATCTTAATTTTTACTTCCCCGTACAAAATAAATTGTTATAAAGTAATAATATTTTTTTAAACCTTTTTATACAAACCCACTAATATCAGACAACCCACATAAAACAAAACACAAAAGCTAAACGGCCCCCAAAACACACAACACAAAACTTACTTGAACAATATTCGATATAACGTTTGGCAGCATTGATAGAGGGAAACGGAGAATGTTGAAGAGAGATAGCGCGACGAACGCCCGCTTACTGTCCAATACCTCCGTATCGTTAACAAGCACGAAGCATCCGAACGACATCAGCGAAACCTGCGGCATCGTTCTCTCATTAGGTATCACAAGGTTCATTTTTGCTGTTGCATTTTAGTAAGAACTTATTAGACAACTCTTGAATACAACTTTTGTATGAGAGAAATGCCTTGCTTTTTATAATGTTACAAGGAATGGTTCCAAAAGTTCTTCTGGTAAGGGCAATTATATATAAAAAATTAATTAAGTACTTTCTCATTTTTTGTGTATTCAAATTTGAAATTAGTATGCTTTCTTTACTTTAGTGTTTTTTTTTATATTTACAACATTTTAATTTGTGTCACTGACACAACAAAATGGGTAATTATGCTTTTTTATATGACGTATGATTGATTTAACGAATGTATATTAACAAAACGAGATCATTTGATCAACTCTGCAAAACAGTACAATGCCGCATTCAGCACTCTGATATATTACGCATCCGGTAGCTCCGCCCATCCGACACATCTGTCAATTCAGGGAGTAAAGAAGACAGGCCAAGGGAGCGCAGAACGCGCATAGATCTCATGCGATCCTAGTACCTAGAAATATGGAAGTTAATCAGCCTACTAGCGAAATGTTTATTTGAATTTTAAAGACAATTTTCACCCGCTAAGGCGCTAGTAATTTTAATGACATAAACGAGAAGAAGGAATTTTTCAATAAACATTTCGCCATTTCAAAAAACATCTAAACATCCATTTAAAACCCCTGAAAAAACAGTATTGAAAGTAGTGTAAAATGTCTGATGTCAGTTAAACCACAGCCGTTGAGCACCATGTATAGTGTTTCTTTTTTAGGAGGTGTATTATGCAAAAATTTCAAAGTATGTAAATCAATGAATCAATCTTATATGTATTAACAACATATTAGGTATAAATAAAATAGTTATTAAAATTTTTGCACAAAAGAAACCTCCTATTTGGCGACGATATTCAAGATGGCCATTACTAACTTCAATTTACTCAGTCTCTTTTAACGTATAACTTCATTGAAAAAAAAAAACTTTATACAAAACAAAAACAAACAGTATGTAAGGCCATCTTAAATAATTCCCGCCAATAAATCTGACAGATGCGTCAGTCCGTGCACCCTTCAGGCGTCACCTCGACAACGGAGACGATGACCAGCGGCAGCAGGCCGAGCGGCAGGTGCATCGTGTAAAACAGTGACATTGAGACGAATATCTTTTGTGCTGTCAGTACATTTTCCACAGGATCCGAGATAACGTATGTGAAAAACGTTAAGAACGTCACCTTGGGAAAGAAATTACGTGTTTTTGTCTATGGAAGAGTAAGGTCGGCAAAGCAAGTGAGGAGTATGACTTTAAACCACTTTTTTGCCGACAGTGTGGTTAGTGTAAGGTTGGCTTCGTGTATCAATTTACTGTTGAATAGTACATCTCCTATTATCAACGAGCAAGTAACCAATAGAGGCTAATTGTCATAAATTTTGTTGGTGAGACAATCCCGCCAAGTCAATCCACGAGCGCTGTGCTATATTTATTCGTTTCAACTGCTTTACTCCACTAAGGCAACGCAAATAAAATTTGGTGGGACCACCTTACGCTTCCATAGGGTTGCTTGTTAGCTTGAATGCATTTCTAATTAAAATTGCTATTTACTTACATTATTCAGCAGTTAGCCCGTTGTTCGCAAAGGACATTTGGCTCGTTAAAATCTCGCTGCTACGTTAGTATCTATCTATAAGCTATAGTAACTTCATAGGTTTGATTTGCACAGATGATATATTCAGATACATATCAACATCACACTTAACTTACCAAGTTTGACGGCTTGCAGTCCCAGCTTAATTCTTAATCAGATCAGGAGATTTCCTAGATTTCTAGCAACCCACCTTAATATATTTAGTGACCAATTTTTTTTTTTTTTTTTCATTTATTTATTTAATTTACACAAACGTACAATGAAATGGAACAATTACATCCGCAAAAACCTGA
The DNA here is from genome assembly GCA_951802225.1 of Euspilapteryx auroguttella. NCBI lineage: Eukaryota > Metazoa > Arthropoda > Insecta > Lepidoptera > Gracillariidae > Euspilapteryx > Euspilapteryx auroguttella. The sequence goes on along the minus strand of OX637652.1, from coordinate 3,490,501 downwards.
AAAGGTTTATCCGCAAGATGTGAGTTAATTAGAGAATTGTTTGTTTTGTCACTGATTTCAAATATCAAAACAATGACATATCAGTGCTAGTTTAAATTGAATAATCGGATTAGTTTGGTTAATCGCCTTAGAACATTTATTTAATTGATAAATATTTATCAAATCTTAGCACGTGCTCAATAACTAACTATATTAAGCCCAATATAAAATTATACAATGTAATAGATAACATTTTTGATACTAGTACAAACCGGTTGCAAGCTTAACAATATTAATAAAATAAAATCAATCAACAAAAAAAAGAATTTTGACATTCTCAAGTACTAAGTGATAAGATTGCGATTTGCGTAAAGGCGGAGTAACTCCGATTCCGTATTTTTATCTGTGTATGAATTTAGATATGACAAAAAAGAGGCTTTACATTTTTTCACAAAACAGTTATCTAGAGAGTCACATCAATACTGACGGAGCGTCGAGTTCCGAGTACTTCCGATCCGAGTAATGATGGTGTATGTTTTGTTACGCTGGGAATCGTCACATATTTAAAAAAAAAAAAAACTTAATAAAAATATTGTGCTCACCTAGAAAGTAACGGTCAACCTTACATCGCGTCCTGCAGATTCTAAAGAACGATTTTCAAAAAATACAGTTTCCAAGGATCTTTTTGCACTCAAAGAACAACACATTGATAACTGCGGCATACACTTGTTATGTAGAAAGTTGAATACCTACTTTTTTGGTTCCAGGTTCAGGTGTGTGTAACTATGTTTTAAGGTAGCAAGCTACTAACCTCAAAAATAGTTCATAAATCATAGTAAACTTATTCAGCCATATCAGTCAACAAATGCTAAAGCATTTCAAGACAAGTCAGTACTAAAACAAGTCACTCTCGCAAACTTGATGTTGTTAAACTCGATGAAACTTGTACCAGGTAGGTGTCGCGCTCGCTGTGGTACGCGCAACCAACTTGTACTTGATTATCACAGAGTTTGTCGTGTTAAATTTAATTTCTTACCAGGAAAGGAGCACAGGACCATATGAAGGAGGTGGCAGAGTTTAGGTAGGCTGCCTGTTTCAATACGCCCATCTCTTTATTACGGATCTTTAAGACTTGGTCCTCAAAGCTGGGTTCCCACGCGTACATCTTTAGCACCTATTAATAGGAAAGTTAGGTATGTTATTATTGAAAACAGTTATGTAAGTGTTTACAAGTAACACTCTGTAATAGTCTCTGTCTTTACAAATAATTGATTTAGGTTATTATAACACATTTTTACATGAGTTTTTGCGTGTAATTTAATTCGTATTTGTGCATGATCCGGGTAGCCCAGACACAAGCTCTGGTTGGGGCAATTTTCTTAACTAAAAACGATCGAATCGTAATTGTCTTGTTAGCGACTTCGTTAACCATTGCCGATTTAACAAAGACAATTTCTGTAGCACGCCCGAAAAGAAAGGGAGGCATAACAAAGTCGCTAACAAGACAATTATGTTATGAGTCGATCGTTTTTATTAGTTAAGAAACTTGAGCCCCTGATTTTGATGCTTTATTATTATTAGTTAAACAAGAAGCGGGGAAAGTCGTACAAGGTCGTTCTTCGATCGTTGACCTTAAGACGAGGATAGCCAGGTTAGCTAGCTCTTATCAGCGCCGCTTGTGCCAACATTGATGGCACTTTATCATTTATCATGTTTAACACAATTTGTATTTCAAATATGTTATGTTATAAATCAGTTATTAAACAAGCACTACATATCTATTGAAAAGTCAATGTCTTTACAATTGTAAGGGTTAATCTTGAGAAGTTTAAAATAAGTAAGTTCAAAACTCAGTGACCACTAAAGCCATGATAGGCTGATGCCCATTGTTTATGTTGTGTTGTGTTATGAGTTTATGTTAAAACTAGAAACTCATAACACAATCCTTTTTAAAGTGTAAATGATAAAGTATCAGTCAAAAGTTGTTTGGAGTTTCTATTATACAGTATATGGCTTAATTTATTTAAAACCTTTTGTATGTTTCATGAAATTATCTTGATTTCAAATATCCCTTGTAATAAATATTGTATAAGCACAGCCTATATCAATATTATTGATAAGAAGGCCAATATACAGAAGACATGCCATATATAATCAATAATCACGCTTCGTACAATACATACTATCAGAAGATATCGGCACTCTTTACATTCACTGATTAAATTACAGACAGACAGAACAAATTTTGGAAAAATTGTGGATTTGAAAAATGAATATCCGGGTGTATGTAGAGATTTTACCAATAAAGTGCGAATTGGTAAGTCATTTGTAGCTAATTTTATCATAGTAAAAAAACATCAAATCCCGCCTAAACTACAACCTTCTTTCAAACAGTCATTTAAATTTATCAACCTACAAATTAAATCAATAATGTAAAAAAGCGACAAAATATTCTAAAAGGGCCTAAAAATATAATTGCTGTGAGTGAAGTGAATCGGCTCCGACTCACCATAAAACACCATCACTAACCTTAATCCCGTTGAGCACCTCATTCATCAGCTTCACCCTCTCATCCTTGTACTTCATCTGTCGTATCTGCAGAGTCTTCACTCTGTTAGCTATTAGTCCGTTGACGGGGATGAGTACTATCATGACCGCGAGCCCCGCCAGCACGGAGGGCCCCAGGATGTCCCACAGGAAGTACAGAGCCAGGGCGATCTGCAGCGGCGCGGACCAGATCAGGTTTATGTAGGCCATCAGTTCCAGGAATCTGTTAAGGGTAGATTAATTATGATTTGTAACTTTTGTAAGTGATAAGGATGTAGTGAAGAGGAATGTCTTTGTATTTCGTTTAAAAATAACATAAGTATACTGATTCATTCGTGTATTTCTTTACTGATTGGTTGACTGACAGACAATGTACAACAACGAAAAGTAGTTTCGGCTCTGCGTTTTCTGTCAGTCAGTCAGTCAGTCAGTCAGTCAGTCAGTCAGTAACGGAGGAGTTTTATATATATTGATAAATTAGTAGGTTAGGTGTAGATTAAATCTGCTTATTCATCTAGCTACCGCTTTTTAATTCAGATTACACAATGTTAACAAAAGCTATTCACACCTAAGGTGAATCAACCTGTTTACTCCGATAACTACTTTATCGTATTTGCTTTAGAGTCTTATTTGCACTGTAGTCAACACAGATAACGTTTTCGTTACTGATTGCAATATTGATATTATTTGTTTTACTTTTAGATAAGTAAGAAACAGTACGACTGTAGGCTTTATTTATCTTATAGTGTTCGTGAACAACAAGCTTTTCTGAGAATAAGTTACTGAATGCATGAATCTAAGAATCAAAGGATTAGGCAAAGTTTATAAAAATCATTAGCAATGCGTTTACGTGTCGATCATATTTAGTTAAGAAACTAGACCTGATCGTCACGAAATTTACGTCTAGGAGACAAAAATCAAATTTTGTCAACTTGACTAGTTTACCTAACTTTATGTTGGTCTAGTGGTTGTTTAGTTATGTGTAATGTTCTCAGACCGTGTGGTGGTGGCACATGTTATCACAACCCCATCCCCTCCTGTTGGTATCATAAAAGGTGACTAAAGGAACACCTGAAGGACGGGCAGCAGCGTGCTTCGTTGAAAAACTTGAAGCCATATTGTGATCGCCAACCTGCCTGCCAAGCATTTGTACTTTTGGCAAAATCTGGGAGAGGCATATTTTCAACTGTGGACTTCTTATAGGCTGCAATGATGATGATGATGATGATGAATGTTCTCAGTTCGGGGCAGTTCTAGTTAAGTATACTAACCGCTGAGCATCGACGGACATGAGGTTAACAATCTCTCCAACAGTGGCCTCGCGGCGCGCGGAGTTGCTCATGCGCAGCGACTTGCGGTAGATGGCGCTGGTGAGCGCGGTGCGCACGCGCATGCCCACCAGGTACATGCGCGTGAAGTAGTGCGCCAGCAGCAGCGTCTGCGCCGCCGCGCACGCCAGCAGCGACGCCGCGTACAGGTAGCCCTTCCACACCGGCGCGTCGCCCTCCACGAAGTCTATCAGCAGTCTGTGGGTGAGGGGAGACGCAGATAAATAACGCTGAGGGATTACATTATGGCCGGCACTGAATATAGGCTTAACACTAAAACAAACAAGGGTTGTCACAGCACCTGAAGCGGACTGGCTTTACACCCACGGCCATGTTGTATACTGTACTTTTCATTACATCCGACGAGAAAAGAAGCACGGCATTGGATAGGTTTTTTCTTTATTTAGAACTGGGAATCTTATTTTCATTAACTGACAATCGGTTTGATGGGATACCACGAAACATCATATTCTACTCATGAACATAAGGAATAAGTTTTAAATAAGAAACAAAATTGTGTGCTGTGCGGCCAGTCCGCAATGACAAAATTAATAAATTAGTCGATCAACACAAACGAGGTGCTATGTTAGTCAAACAAAATTAATTAAAAAAAACCATACTTGAGCAACTGAGGCGACAGGAACATGAGTATATCGTTGACGAGCTTCAGTATGGAGCCGAAGATGAACTGCGCTCCGAAGGCCAGGCAAATGGCGGGAAGGATGCTGGCAGGCTTGCGGTCGGTCGGCTTTAGGTTAACCGACGCTGAAGTCTTGCTGTAGGTCGCTTTGGGTCCGTTCGAACTGGGGTGGGATAATTACCTTAATTTATATATTGATTGCATAACGTATCAGACAGAGAAAAACTAAATTATTAATTATCGAGTTTTTTTGAACACATTGTGAAAGCAGAATAGTGGTGACGATATAAAGTAGACAGAACACTAGCCCGATGATCGGACGACATAGTAAAGGTCGGCGAAAGACAGTGGATCAGACTGGCATTGATCAACAGGACATTTGCAGGTTGTTGTGTGAAATGTAAGCGTGAAGTTCCTTTTAGAGTAAATTTTAGTTATTTTTTCCAAAGGTACTCCATATTCTATGTCTACACATGCCTAGTAACTTCATAATGTCGTAATAACTGGTGTTGAAAAATCCATAAAACTTACATCTCCCTCTTTTTGAGTGACCTCTGCCAGTATTTATCAAACTTCGGCACCACCTCGGCCGATGAATCCGGAGGGTTCAGCGCCCAGAGGTCCGACTCGTTGAGGCTTCGACGGAACCCTGTTAGGGCTAACGGATCGAACCAGGCGAAGGTAAGACGACTGGGGAACCCTGACGAACTCTCGGGGCACTGGTTCTAAAGTAATAATTGGTTATTAATAGCGCATCACAATCAGACGGAGCCTTAACTATATGTAGCTACAGTGCTTACAAGAACATCTAGCTAGACTATATTCGCCTTTGACGAGAAACATTATCGGACTTCGGCGTCACAGTCGACAGTGCTATCCACTGCGCCACGTGCGACAGTCAAATCAAAAAATTATTACCTAATAGTGCATTGTTTATTTTAGAATTTCTAGCACACTAAACAAAGACAGGATTGTTACACCATTTATAAAAGTATACTGGGTGTTACTGACAAGATTATAATAAATTAAAAGGGTGATTTGCTCATCATATTGCTATATCGTGGAAACACGTGATCTCACCAATATATTGGATGTATCAATAGTGAAAAAAACTTACCTTCTCAAACTTATAAGGAGAATCCCGGGCGGGTAGATCAGCGAAGCAATTCAGTACAAACATAATAACAAGTAAGGGATAGTAGATCATGTAACTTATAAAGTTGTATCTGACATTCTCGTCTTCTTCCAAGTTAGAATGAGACAGCACTTCGGAACGGAGCTGAGGTAGCCCGGCCAAAATGAGAAGGAGCCAGAAAAAGAATAGGACGCCCGACGCACGCATCCCGAACTTGCGATTGTAATATAGTAGCGTTGCTGCCAGAATCTGCAAATAAAAATGTGATTAGAAACCATAAACTTACAATCCGATTCCACTTTAAAGTAACGAATTGTCAAGTTTATAGTTTCGTAAATGAAATCGTCAACGACGTAAGTGCCTTTTAGAGTAGGACTTTAGTATCTTTATAAATGTTTTATGACGTTTTTTTTTTTGCGTCTGTAATATTTTTGTGAGTTGATCACAAAAGTCGCAAAATATTACAGCATGTTAATCGGGTTTGTGATTATTGTTCTAGAGATGCAATCATTAATAACAAACTGATTTAGACGCTAGAGTATTTAAAAATGAATAAGACTTTCATTCTGCTCCTTTAATGTAAACCTTTACAACAGATTCTCTCAAACAACCACAGCCAAATTCCACTAATAGCAAATTCATAACAACAAATCCATATTACTAATATTATAAATTCGAAACTCTTTCTATCCATCTGTCTGTCTCGCTTTCTCTAAAACTCGCTAAAAATACTTACCGTATTTTGTAACAAATTTAATTAAAATTAATTAAATTAATTAAATTTGTTACAAGATAGTCTAGAGCCTAAAAAAGTACATAGGCTTCATTTTATCCCGAAAATCCTACCTGGACGGAAAATTTGTATTCTGCTTTTTCAAAGGAAATTGCGCTGACGAAGCCGCGGGGCGCTCACAGTTTAAAATAACAGGAAAACATGGCGACATTCCGTCGTCACATCTTCTAAAAATTGTTGCCGAACGCTATTTGTGAACCAAAAAAATGGTAAAGAGCGAGTCGAACAGGCTCGTGCAGGTTTTCGTACCAAGCACCGCAGTATTAAAGGAATTTAGATCGGTGTTTATTTAAGGTTACTGCTATGCTAAGTAATCAGTAATAATTAACAAAAAGTGTTCCGTTTTTTCCTGACTTAATAAAGTCCCAGAACTCTATCAGTGACAGTGATCCAAACTATTTTATAGTCCCACTGTCTTAGGACCGCAAGGCGCGTGTTAAGAAAACGTTAGTTATATCAACGCCGATTATTTTACAAGGCTAAATACTTGCACGTGATATAAGATAATCAGTTAGATCAGATATCTTCATGGTTTCTTGCAAATTTTAACAATAGTATTAATATTATACCCAGTAAGTAACCTTATATTTTATTAATTTGGCTAGCTACTACTAATTACTAATCATCTTAGTAATTTATAACTACATAGGTAAATGCTAATGCATACTTGTAATTGTTATAGTTTTAATTTTTTTAGAATGAATATTATTCTTTTTATCGTTATTAACTTCAGCCCCGATAACAATATTTTTTTTATATGAAGAGTTTATAGTAATTTATAAACAAAGAGCGGGCCGCTAAAGAGGGGTGGAAGTTAAAAGGGTAAAAGGGATTTTGGCCTTAACGTTTAAGAGGATAAATGCAGCAAGTTTCATTCAAACATTTTTTTAGGCTACCGCAAAAACTATAATTTTAAATGTCATTGTAGCCGATTTACCAGCTGATCATCCGAAATCACGTACCGTAGATCCGTTATAATTTAAGTGGTCTCGCTTTTCACAAACCAATTCCGAAATGGCCCTCGCTTTTTATACAGTACTTCTTATTGTTACATACATACAACAAATAAATACAGTTATTAGTTACTAAACTACATGAAAGTGGAAGATTTTGTCTTTGCTAGCTTATGTTTTAAAATGTGTGTTCTTATATGTCATTACTAATCGGCAAGATAAAATCTACTTTATTAATTTTTGTTAAAGCCTTCTCAAAAAAATATAAGTGTAGCTCGTTTTTTTAACTTGTGGGCCGCCGTTTATTTATTTTTTTGACATTGTGTAATAGCCCAGGGCGTTATGGTAATAAAGTAAACGTCCGATTACGTCATCCAATCCAAAAGCACTCATTAAAATTGCTTTTAAAATATTTTTGTATTTGACAAAAATATATATATCCTCTGACAACGGGCATTTTCTTGAAAAACGCCATTTTCATATTTACGAGTATATTGCGATGATACTAACAATTACCAAGATCAGTATTGAAAACTGCAAATTAAACAGAGAGAACCTTAGGAGAGACCTATCTATTAAAGTAACGAGTTCACAAATCAGACGGATAGACAAAGGATAAACTTCAAATTTATCATTATGATATAAATCTATCAAATTTAAATAATATCGGTGAAATAATTAAGGTTTATAATAATAAAAATATGAAATTATTTTGGATTCTGACGACTCATAATAATCACGGAAGACGTTGTATTCGCGTAAGCCCCTAAATGATAATAACACTGCTGTGCAGTGCAGGGGTCACGGTCGACGCAGTCTATTTAATAGGTTTTTGGAAATAAAAGTAGCTAACTAAGCGATTGCCAAGACAGAAACTATACAAATTTACTCAAATCATAAAAATCGCACAGCCGTACACAGGTTCCATGAATCAAGGTCTCGATTATTATATTGTTGAACCACCTTATCGCAATGATAAAGGAAACAAGGTATCTTTTGTGTTGTCAAAGTGCATCGAAGAATGGGCATCCTTCGCCAGTGCAATTATTGCTCTGGATGACTGACTTTTTTGATGACTATGTCAAGGTAGGCATTTTATCTACAGTACGTACGTACGTACTTTGTAGTATGAATGTAGGCAGCTAACGGAACAACTTTACATACTAAAGCCTGTAATCTACCTGGTGACCCATAGTGGAGCATAGAGGTGCAGAGATTTTTGTTAATTGTTAAAATCGTCATCTCTTACACTTACAACACGATCCTTTTTGAAACGAATCAATAACTTTAAACGTGATCAAAAGCAGTACGTTAACTGTCACCTTAAAATCGAAAAAAAAATTAAGGCCGTCAGCACGACAGAAATTGGCACTGGCACACAAAAAAAACAGTAATGAAAAACTTACAAACGTCAAAATCTTGATAACCGGACTGTAGTAGTCGACATCGAAGACCTCCCCATCAGTCGAGGACTTGTGCACAGTCGCACCAGTCGCACCCAGGTCCACAAAGGACAGCACAATCAGAAGGCAGGTCAGGACCAGCTTGCTGATGTTCAGACCATTCCAGGGTATGTTCCTCTCCTTGCTGTTCACCAGGTAGTAGCCCTCGAGGAGCGAGAAGACCCAGAGGAAAAGGCATGGCACCCAGACCAGGATTGTCTTCTCGAAGCATGGAGTTAGGGTCGGATCCGCCGTAAACCATGTCAGATTGCTGTCCTGTAAGAAAATAAGTTTTTATAAAATATGAAAAAAATGTGGAAAGAACGTTAGTAAGTATATACAGCTAGCTAAACATGTACTTGCTTAGGTACGTTTTTATAATAAAAACGCCATCAAAACATACCATGAAGTTACCCAACAATCATTCCGTCAAGTTCACACAATTCCCAATTATATCGCAAAGTATATAAACGACACAGTAATTTATTTCCATGGCGTTTTGTTGCCATGGGAATTAACCGGCTCAGCATGGTTCTCCACACTCTCTCACAGTAATGAACACTTTATACCATTGGCCTCATTTTGTACCATGATCTAGCCAAGAATGTGACGGTGGCGATACGCAATGTAATCAATGAAATGTATAGAAGTTTTTTTGTGTGACGTCATTTTTTTTTTTTGATGAGTCATATTCAATGTTGCCTATCATTTGTGTAATAAAAATTTGCAAAGTCATGGTGGCTAGCAATTTTCTCTACAAAATTTGTGATTTCCAGACAATCTGTAGGAAACAAATGATAAAAGAACTCTGCTAAAGTTCTGTTCACAAAAAAAATACATGAATACATTTAAGGATACACCCCTACGTTAAATACATACATAAATACGTACATATTTGGAAGCAAGGACACACGGAGCTAAAGTTTTAAAACATATCGGTTATCTTAAAGTAAGTACAACACCTAGTTTTACAGAGTGTGTTTTTAGAAAATGTTATCGGCGTACGAATTTATGTTGCGACCTCGTGTCAAATTGCTAAATTCTAAACAAGAACCACCTAGAACTAAGCTTTAAATGCTTGAGTGCTTAGTTTTAGTCAAATAGGCGTAAGAACTAAACTTAACTATAACTAAACCGTTGAATGTGACGCAGAGTTTCGAACCACGTATTGAAGCAATGACACAGTTTTGTAAATCATTTTTAATTGAAACGTAGTGGTAAAGAGTTCATTGAGCACATTTAATAATTAGAAGGTTTAATCGATAGTTAGATCCCCGGTACTATGTTGTTATATTACAGTGTGAATCTTTGGTTGATGCACAAAAAGAAACCCTGAATAGAAGATCTCATACTAGACCTGGGAAATTTATAAAAAAAAAACTCGGGTCGAATTTGATTTTTTTATGGGTATTTATGTGTCTTTCATATTAGTTGTATGATTTAGGTCTGTAACTCATGACTTATAAAACCGATGCCAAATTACAGGTTAACAACGAATTTATAAAACCCTATTAAATTCAAAACAAAATAAAGTACTTCTTCTATAAAAAATGGGGTCAAAGTAAAAAAAGAGAAAAATGAACAAAGTTTTTTACAGATTTTATTTTTTCTCATCATAAAACCCATTAAATTATATCTTTTTACACAATTATATTTAAATGCATTTCATTAGCTTTAGATTTCTGCCTCAATCTGGGTCGTCAAACGCAAACCGATTTATAAAAAAAATTGCTCTGTTGGGAAGCTATCCCCGTCCCCGATATTATAGACTTGTCTTTTAATACTTGCTACCATCGCTTTCGTGCTTTAGAAGGCACGTTAAGCCGTTATCTCCAGATCCTTGTCAGTAGTTTCGTTCGATTACCGTCCCATGGAAGCTAAGAAACTAGATAGGTACCCGAGAGCGGGTTTGTCACTAATCTAATTCACGCTACACATGACCAAACAATATCGTCTTAATAATGTCGAGGGTCGCCGTAGTCGAATAAGACAGGGGTTACTATTTATTATTTTTACAATTAAGAGACCTGTCGACATAGAACCAAAAAAACTACTTTCGATCCTCTTCCGATCACGTAAACAGTCGGTCTTGACTCTTTAAATCATCAATCATTCCTTGAACTAAGCGTAAATGAGATTTATTAGACTTTTACAGTCTTATTGTACGCGACACAATAATCGTCACAGTAAGTTACGTAGCAATGACATTAACTATGCCAAGCCCACAATGAACCGGCTTAACTAAGCACGACAATAAAAATCAATCAATATGGATAACGTTAACTTAGCGTACAACTAGAAGGACAATAACCGGTTGTTAAAAAGAGTGTCTAACAAGACTGTGAGACACAGGTTTCAGAGGAGATCCAAAGGTTTGAGAAATGAGGTAGGGTGAGATAGCCGTCGTAGATAGAGTAAGGAAGGTATAGCCGCCGTCACTGCTACGCAAGGTGAAGGTACTGCCACCGTCACTGCTGAGAAAGAGAATGGTACTGCTATCGATCATAAAGGAAGAAGAGTAGATACCGCCGTTACGGCTCAGAAAGAAAAGGAATCACTGGCAACAACGAAGGGTAGGTGCCGCTATCACTGCTAACTAAGGTAGAACAGGTACTTCTATCACTGATAACAGAAGGTATAGTAGATAAGATAACGCTATCCATGCTCACGAAGAAAAGTTAGTAAGAAAGAAGATGTAGGTGCCGCTATAACTTCAATGGAAGAAGAGTTACTAGCAGTTACATCAGCGTTTTAAGGTGACCTTGATCAGACACATTTTTGCCTTCTACAATTCCGAAATTCGATCCCAGTCGGTATGATTATAGCCCACCAGTTCAGCCCAGTAAGGCTTCAAATACAACGTCACAAATAAACATTTTTTGTTCGTATAGAATTCTTGTCTGAAAAACCCGATAGTTTTTATGTAAGGTAAGTAAGTAGAAATCTTTTATAATTAGAAATGTAACGTTATACCTACATTAATTTGTTTTCTTATAACTTATAACTTCGGTTTTGCGTTCGTCATTCATCGTTTTATTATTAGCGATAGGCACCCCTCGTTACAAAAAAAAAAGGTAGTTTATAGTTTTTTACTTAATATTATAATTATATAATGTCTTAAAATATCAGTATTTTGCAAAAGATATGCTATTCTTTCAAGACATCAACAACCTCGATTCTAAAAATATATGTTAATAATCTTGCGTGCCTGTTCTCGTCCAGACATACCAACATTATATTCACAAAAGGGTATAATTATTATGTATAGTCAAAGCAATAGAAGTGACCACAAGAAACATGTTTCTGTTACAAACAGCCGGATTCCTTGCGGCCTTGACTTTAGTCGGCGCGGGCGCATCTTTTCTTGTACCCGCCTACAGACTCTTGACAAGAAAATCAATCGATAACATTCTAAGATATTCGCATAGAGCAGAACAAGGAAGATAACGTACTTTTGTTTGTAATAAAACAAAAGGAGAAACTTTCATTATTGCAAACTACACATGACAAGCTAACTTCCTATGGCTATTAAACTACCAGGCACTGTATTAGGGCCGCATTTGCAATATTGCTTTTCATCCTCTCATTTTTTTTTATTACTTCCGACACTCTAGAGTACGAAAATTAAATGGGCCCGTAATAATACTCCTGCAGTGTTCATCATATTATTTCAAGAAAACAAGTAAGTAAAAGACAGCAATGGCGGCAAACTCTCCCCATTTGTATTGTATTGAGTTCAAAGCCATTCTCTAAAATAATAAAAAAAACTTTGTATTTTTTAATTTTACTGGAATATTACATCAAATTAAAATGTGTATAATTATGTACTAAGTGTACTGAAAGATTATGTATAGAGGTAATTTATGTACAGTGGCGGACACGGTCGGCGTAAAACTGACGGTTTTTCTGTATTGCAAAAAAGCTCTTGTTCTTTAGTAATACAATCCATAGAAACCATAGACAAATCTGTTACGGCCTCCTAGACCGCCAGCCGCCACTGTACTAAGTGTACTGGAAGATTCACTACAAAATTTAAATTTAGTTACATGCAAATTTACAATGTGACAGTTCCAAGTGGGGCATTCCAAGTGTGACGGTCGGGACATTTTACTCCTTTTTCTAAGTACTTCTGTATTTATTTCAGTTATTTAAGAGCACCAAATAAAAACTGCGATTTCAACATAAACTTAAATCATTAAACTTTAACATCCCTAAATTTCAAGCATGTACTTAATAATTTACTATGAAAAAAAAGGTCTTGAAAATTGTGACGGTCGGGACCCTTACTTTCTTGTCTACTCCAGATTTACACATACATTTTAAAGTTTGTAAGAAACTATTAATGATATGAATACGAATCATTCTATGCAAATTTATGAATAGTGAAGCTTTCAGTATGTACAGATTTGAAGTAACAAAAATGATTTTTTTTTAACAAAGTTCCGATTTGATGAGTGTGACGGTCGGGACAAGTCGTTGTGACGGTCGGGACGAGTAACAAATCAACAAAAAATTATGTTTTTTTATTCTTTTATTTAGTTTAATTAAAGTTTTTTTTACATTAACTTTAACAATTATTTTTCAAAATCAGCTATATATTGCTAAAACGTCAAAAAATGTGATCCCTTAATATTTTTACTCTTACAATTTCTTTGATATCTTTGCTTTCTGAGGTTTTCTATGCATAGTTACTTTGTATTGGTTTTCCTTAGCTTTCAGTTTTCTTATTCTACTTTTTTCTTACTCATTACTTCATACTTTGAAGTATGTAGTAATGAGTAAGAAAAAAGTATTATACTTTTCGACTGCTCCGTGGCTCAGTTGGCAGTGATGTGGACTGAGTAAGCGTGAGCACCCGGGTTCGATTCCCGGGCGGGGCGAATATTGATATGATGAATATCGATGTTTGTTTCAGGTCTGGGTGTGATGTTCGTCTCTGTGTGTGTTTCGGGCGCCCTAGATACAGGTTCTTCCTAGTTAGGGGCTCTGAGTATGATGTGTTATTATTATTATACTCTCATACTCATAGTCTTCTGCTGGACAATGCCTTTTTTTGGTAATGGGGGGCCACTCGAGTACGTTACGTCTCATAATATATCAAAAAACCAATAAACTCGGGGAATTAAAATTTATTATAATATGTTTAGTCTTATTTAAGCCTTAAGCAAGTTTAAAAAATACGAGTATTTAAAAAAAAATAAAAAATACGAGTATTTTGTTACGAAATATATACTAAAAAATCAATAAAACCAAGAAAATAAATTAAATAATTTTGGATAGACTTGTTTAAGCCCAATGCAAGCGATATTTGTAAAAATACAAGAAAATTGCTACTTGGAATTATGATGGTTGGATGGGACTGTGACGGTCGGGACAGAACTTTAAATTAATGTGTAAAAAAAACAACAGCCCATAGCCACTTTAAGAAATGGCAAACCCCTCAGATTCTATTTATTTGTTACTTGCAATACACGCATTTTATCATAAACACGCATTTTAAAGGTAAAAATCAACAAAAGTTAATTTAAATGTGACGGTCGGGACATAGTTCTGGTTACCAATGATTGCTTAATATTATAGAAACTAACTAACCGTTTTAATTTATATTTTACGTAGTAAATCTTAAGTAATGTACTAATTGGTTATGTTCCCAACAGGCTGATTCACATTCATAATATCTGGGTTTTTATTTTTTGAAATCATACACAATAACCTGTATGTGGTGAGCTTGACTAACACCTGTGTTGATATTGACCAAAAAAGTAGAAAAACTGTTTTTTTCGATTTTTTTTATTAATTTCATAAACTTAAGTATACTGTTATTCTAAATGCATAAATAAACTATTCTTTAACTTTAATGTTTTACTTGTCTGGTGTCACGTTGCATGGAATGCCCCAAGTGTTGAATTCTTTGGTACAAATAGGAAACAAACCACAACTTTACTTTTTGTTAAATCATAAATAATATTAAATCCTGCACAAGAACAAATTAAGCCTTTAAAATAAATTAATCAAAGAACTGGTTCTCTTTTTCTGTCCAGCATAACTAACTCTGGTCAGACAAGATTACATAAAAACAAGTTAAGGTCAAGGCTGCTAAGAGTCAGAGTCCAGAATAAAAAATATACTTACACTAGTCAAACAGCATTTGTAAGTAGATAGCATAGCAACTAGTAATTTAGGATGATACCATCACAACAGTAAATTATCTACTCTATAGAGTTTGTCTGCAACTGTGCAATTAGGACTTATAAACAAGTCCAGTTTTATAATTTGCAGCTATAAAACATACCTAGTTGTTGCAAAACATTTGCAAACTTTTTAAATCTTTTCACTGGGCAAAAGATAAATTTTCTAAAACCACTTTTCGAATAATATACTGAAAAATTAAATGGAGTCATCCACTGTTAAAAGATAATGGAGACTTGTATTGTATGCTCCCTGTATCAAGATGAATTGATGTAAGGTTATATGTAGAAGTTTACAAGTAAAAACAAACAAACTTGTACTTTAATCATTACTGCACTCATATCTAACAATTTTCATACATTGTTGTGTTAGCCTATTTTTATATTAGTTTCACTTATATGTTTGTATGTTAACTGACTGTTTTGGGCTTGCAGCGTGCTGCCACTGTTGCTCGCTACGCTAACTTGGCTCGTGCATGTGGTAATTTATACAACAATACCGCAAGCTCCCTTTGGTTGCTCCATGCTAACCTAACCGTAGCGAGTTGGTTCTGCATATTCCTTAGTTTTTAGTATCAAGTTTTAACTCCATACTGAAGAAACTTTCCAAAATTTCTAGGTATAAACCCCCTTTCCTTTAGTCCACGTGCTGAGCAGCCCCAATAGCATCCTGAGTGTCATTGCGACCCGGGACAATGGTCCTTTTGAGAAGAGGTGGTAATCACTACATGCCGCCTTTTCCATGTAAATATTGTAAATTTTATGTTTTTGATATTACTAACACTAGATAAATAAGGTTTTTGTACTACTAACAAAATGGATCTTGGTCTCAAATAAAAGTTATTATTATTATTATTATGTAGTAGCTGATAAAAGTTAAAAATTTTACAAGTCCCAACTCCATTTATAGTAACTCCGAAATTGCAAATTGCTCTCACCATTGCAAACACGATGATTTTGCGCATTTTCCTTAAGGGACTCCCTTTCTAAAGTCAAACCGTAAGACAGGGCCAGTTTTTTCTTTTACTTCTATACCCTCAAAAAGCAAAATAGAAACATGTGGACCTACTTCAAACTCAGAAACTAGTAAGTTACTTACTTATCGAAAAGGAATAATCGCCGGACGTATCAAACCATTGCAGAGATGAGAAAGTAAGCGTAGCGACAATCGGTCAGATACGTACGCCGAGTGAGTTGCACAATAATTGTAGGGGTCATGGAACTTACCCAAAACTGGGACCCGCAAAAGCTGTCAAGGGAAGAGTTGTAGGACATCGTGGCCAATCGTGGTCACGTGTGGAGGTCTGGCCACTGGCCAGATAAATTTGCCGGCTTGGCGAGGAATAGCAATCTCTTCACTGCTCACTCAGAAAATAAACCTGCACTTTTTTAATAAGTACATCCGCCGCTAAAGCTTCTTAGTTCAGAAATACATTTTAGGAAAGTATTGTAGAAAACCAGAACATTTGCAAGGTATTCTCTTCGCGCTGAGATCAACGGCAACCATACGGCGACGGCGACCTCGTTATTTTGTCTGACTTGATCTGATCTGATCCAAACCAAATTAATCCAACCAATACAATACAACCGCCCGCACCCGCACCGACTGACATGACCGACCACAGACCAACTAGAGATACTACGACATGACACTGACGACACTGACACTTATGGTGGTAATAACGTGGTAACTCTCGGTACCTATGGCGCGAAATTCAAATTTTTTCGCGTTTTTTTATTTATTCAGGCGAAAGTATTCATTTTTAATAAAGTTTTAATGAATTCGCGTATGTAAAAAACCATCTCCCACATTTTAATACAACGTTTTTAGAAGACAGACACAGAAGACAGACCTATAAAGGCCAAAAATCAAGTTATGTCCTAAGACACAAAATCAGTAGGTCTGTCTTCCAAAAACGTTGTATTACAATGTAGCTAACATTAACTAAAGTTTACCCATTGTTTACTTGCTCACGAAGTACGCGTTTTTGTCACGTAAAAAGCCTTCTCATTCATTAATTTCTTCTTGTAACTATGTTTTTTTCTACGTTTCATACGATACAATACAACACAGTGTAAAATAACGACGAAAAAGACAAAAAATTGCCTGGTTATTGTATTTTACTTGTTTGTTAAGGGCCGAACATATAGAGCGTCATCTACAAAAAGTTTTCCGTGTACAACCCCATTTATCCCGCTATTGTCGTTTGTACGGGGATATGCATTGGAAGTCGAATTTATCAAAAGAACTGACTATTATTGTGGCTGTTGGGTGTCCTTACACCCAACTTGAAATGAAACAACCCAAATGAAAATCTTATTGATCATATGTTTGCTAACAATTCCCGATTTGTTCCTTTGCCTAAATAAAAATCAACCACAACAAAACAATCATTCATTCCCATATCCGTGGCCCAAGAAGCTTTTTTGTATCGTTGTCGAATGATTAGATCTTTTATTTTTTTCTTTCCCTAGTGAAATTGACCAGTACCCTGATTCCCATATTTTTTTCGGGCCGTTACGGCCTCGTAACGATTGCTGATCGTCCGACTTCCATCCTGTACCCTGATTCCCATATTTTTTCGGGCCCTTGCGACATCGTAACGATTGCTGATCGTCCGACTGGCAACACTCTGGCTGGTTGTGTGTGTGCTCTGTGTGTGTCATAGCACAGACCAACTAGAGATACCTCTTGTGTGCACAGACTTTTTAGTAGTGTAGTGTGTCTGTTGTGTGTTGATAGTCGCGCTCGCGCTTGCTCCGATGGTTTTTAGAAAATAAATTGCAAATTTAAGTTTTATGAATTATAGAACTGCGTAAATGATACAGTGCGTTACCGGTGTATTAATAACTAGTAAAGCAGAGCATAAAAAATTTAAACCACAAATTATCAAATTTAAGTGTTTTTTCTTTCGGACGGAATTATGTTTGCTTTTTTAGCACTATGATTTCTGTAATGATGCGGAACATATTTTCGTGAAAGTGGCATGGAAAACGACAATCATGAGGCGCCTCTGCGTGATCATTATCTTATGCATAACTGCAATTGAAAGTCAGTCTTCTGGTAAAAAAGACTTTGCACTGGCCAAACTAAATAACACAGAACAAAAGGTATGGAATCTCAAGCTTGATGTTTATTTTGCGAAGGGGCTTCCGCCGGTTTTAAGAAAGGCCTCCGAAACCGACCTAAGGCTAAAATGTGAAGCGCTTATGAACATAACCAGGGTAGAGAAGTTTACAAAGCAGAGAAAAACAATTGAAACCCCTTTGAACGAATATGAACATATTCTTCATACTCTCATGAAAAATGTCAAATTATTCTGGTTGAAAGATGATAAGAGCTTACCTGAATCCTCAAGGGTTAAAGCTACCACTAAAATTGACTATTCAAACAGTACAATTGGTACTCTTCTCAGAATAAAGAACCTCAATAAAGCTGACGAAGGAAATTACACTTGTGTCATCAAACAAAACTCTGAGAAAAGACAGACAACCAAACTGGAAGTATTTGGTTTGGATGATACTGAGCAACCAACCTATGCCTCGCTGTTCCCTGATTCTGTTGAAAAACCCAAGACTACCACTGCCTTAGCTCCAGAGGACATACTGTCTACTGATGTCAATGACATTACAAAACCCACAGTTAAGCCAAAAACTCTTGAACCTATCTGCCAGGAATATGTGGGCAGAGTCTGTGCATCTCACCTCAAAGGGCATTTTGTTTACATTCCATACACAACCACCCAGGAGACTTTAGAAGACAAGCTGCTGACTGCAGTCCAGGTCACCAGATACTCCAATGAAATCAGCTCAATCTGTGAAGGTTATGCTTTACCAAGCTTATGCTATTCCACTTTTCCAATATGCAGAGATCCCATGACAACAAATGACAACTTTTTTAGAGAATTCAAACAAGTTTTGCAAGAAGATGAACCTAAAGTTATATTTGAGAATCTGTCTTTAGAGGACTTGCCACCACATCTCCGAGAGGATCTCAAGAAGAACAGCTCAAAAGCTGATAGATTCAACTACCGTTTCAACTCTACCTTGCTCAGACGAGTTTGCAAACAGGACTGTGTAATACTTGAAAATGAACTCTGCCAAACTGAGTATGTTATAGCTAAACGGCATCCACAAATTGGCAAGCAGCTGACTCTTGAAGAATGCCAAGACTTGCCAGATGAAGATCCAGACTGTCTGAAAATTGGAATTGGTGGGGTTATGGTGTCTGATGATGAGTGCTATTGGGAAAACGGCAACAGCTATCTTGGCAAGGTCTCTGTGGCAGACAATGGTGTACCATGCACTGAATGGTCAAAGCAGCTCCATGTTAAAGTGTCAGATTACGTAGAACTAGCTGGTAGCCACAGTTACTGCAGAAATCCTGGAGGAATCAAGCACCAGCCATGGTGTGTAGTAGAAAAAGATGGTAGAACTGAAAAAATGCTTTGTGACATTCCAAAGTGTGCTCACAAAATATGGATCTATATAGTTGTTGTTTTTCTTCTTTTGACATTGACCATTTTCAGTTTCATCCTGTGCATATGTCATAGGAACCGAAGCAAGAACAGTACAAATATAAGTGATATGAATCTGCCAAGTGCAGACAAAAATATCTATGGTAACTCCAGACTGAACTCACCAATAGAAATGAGTGACTTGCTTTCCAATGCTGGAAGCAATCAGCCACATTTACAAGGCTCTCGCCCAGTCAGAGGAAATGGAGCTCTAAGGGTACCACAATACATGCTATCACAAATCAAATTCCTAGAGGAGCTTGGTGAGGGTGCCTTTGGTAAAGTCTACAAAGGAGCTCTTAAAATGGGCAGTGAAACAGTCTATGTTGCCGTAAAGGCACTAAAAGAGAATGCATCAGCTAAAACACAATCAGATTTCCGTAGAGAAATAGACTTGATCTCTGAATTGAGACATGACAACATTGTATGCATAGTTGGTGTGGCATTAAAAGAGGAGCCATTGTGCATGCTGTTTGAGTTTATGGCGCGCGGCGACTTACATGAGTTCCTCATGGGTCGGGCTCCGCCGTCAGGGAAGGGTCTTCCAGCTATGCGGTTACTGAATATAGCTTATAACATTGCCAGTGGTATGCATTACCTAGCGTCCCACCATTATGTTCATAGAGACCTGGCTGCGAGGAACTGTCTGGTGTCTGATGATTTTGTGGTGAAGATCTCAGATTTTGGACTGTCGAGAGATATTTATAGTTCCGATTATTATAGAGTGAGTATTGGTTTTATTTGATTAACTATTATACTACTATTGAGTACTATTATGTATTGTAGCTCTCTCAGTGTCTTTTCTTTGTTTTGCCATAGTAAATTTCTTGTCTAATGAATTATTTATCATAGAAAAACTTTCGGTTTTTAAACTACCTCCCAAACATGCAAATGAGTCAAAGAAAAAGACAATCTGGTTAATACATGGTAACTGTGTTCAGGTCCAGTCGAAGTCCCTGCTGCCAGTCCGCTGGATGCCCCCCGAGTCAATATTGTATGGGAAGTTCACTACGGAGAGCGACATCTGGTCGTACGGCGTTGTACTGTGGGAGATCTACAGTTATGGTCTGCAGCCTTATTATGGGTAAGATCTAAATCTATAGAACTATTTTTTTGATGTTTTATAAATAGCTGTTTATAATAATGATAACCTATGTTTTAATCTAGGGTCTAACTCAATTACAACGAGCCCCACAGTCCAGCGGTGGTAGCATGTCGGACAATTTGTCGAATTTTTCGTATCTATCTGTCACTTTTGTCGATCATCTCCATACATTTTCCCGCATTAAAATGTCAAAAGCGATCAAAAGTTACAGAACGATTCGACAAATGGTCCGCCATGCTACGCAGGCAGTAGTAGTTTTATCGTAAACATTATTCAAACGCCCACTCATAAACTCACACCGCCTCATAATATAGACATACAGTGTGATTTTGTGTAAGTCCCCTTTTACGTGTGTCACGGCAATTAGGGTGCGGTTTTCGATACAATTTATTACGAAAGTGACTCACTCGCTGCATAATACCTATTATCAAATTAAATTCTACAAAATAAAATTGTTTCTTCAAATCTTTATCAGATAAAATATAGCTGTTTTAAAGGGGGACGTTACACACAGACATTCTTATAGAAATTTACTCGTCATAATGCGGCAGCGCGTGAATCTATGGCTGCCAATCAATTTATCGAGCCGCGCTTAGAACCGCTCGTGGCCGTAATTACCGCGATACATGAAAATTTCGTTTTAATAATGTCAATATTGTATCCGGCGCCTTTTGTCTCAGTCGGTAGTGTGTTCGTGCCCCACGTTGGGCGCCAACTTGAGTTTTAGTGAGAAAAACGAACAGTGATGTTTACTATATAGAAGACTAGAGGCTGCCCCGCAGTTTTTCCCGCGCAGATTTCTCATAAACACAAAATTCCCTTTTTTTTTCGTTCCCGTGGGAATTTCGGGAAATCCCTTCTTAGTGCTCACCTACACTCCCTAAGGAACCCACATGCAAAATTTCAGCCCGCTACGCCCAGTAGTTTCGGCTCTGCGTTTTCTGTCAGTCAGTCAGTCAGTCAGTAACGGAAGAGTTTTATATATATTGATTAATAAAGCTAATAAATCCTATCTTCCTATACAAACCAGGTACAGCAACCAGGAAGTGATAGCGATGGTCCGCGCGGGCTCTCTGCCGGCCGCGCCCGCTGCCTGCCCCGCCGCGGCGCACGCGCTCATGCGGCAGTGCTGGAGCGCCCAGCCTTCAAGCAGGCCGCGGTTTGACGAGATTGTTGACAGGTACGGAACCGTCTGTTTAGCTGTGTAAGATTGTTAGACTGTCTTGTTACAGTATTTTTGCTTAGAAATTATGCAACTTCAAAATCTGATATTTATCCGCTCTACACATTAAGACAATATATGAGTTTTGAAGGTTTTTTAAATCAAGTAATTCTCTTAATCTATAGGAGGTAAAGATCTGGAATTTCAATATAACCTTTTTGAGGATATAACAAAGTTTTTTATAACTGAGAAACACTAGTGGAATCAAAAAACCTCGATACATTATTTCGTCAAAGATAACCTTTCCAAAAAACGGGAATATCTAGTTCTTCGAAATGACTTACTAGTTTTTGTTAAAACTACCTAGGAATAATGATAATAAACAAAATTATATTCTCTGGTAATTCAGATTTGATTTAAAAGTAATAAATAAAAAGATATTCAATATTTACTACTTTTTCCAATGAAATGTAGTAACCGATGTGGGCGACTGATATATGACTGTCCCTTGCCCTCAGTATGCTATATCAAAGAGATAGACTCTGTTCATTTGCTCGTTCCATTTATTTGTCGTATATCGTTTTAAGTTACTACATTGTTTAAATCCGCATCGCTTACGCTATCAAAGTGTTTTCCCAAACCCTCCCGCGGTATGCTGATGACCAGTCTCATCCGCAAAGACAACGTTGGAGCCGCCAGGAAAGGCTCCCAAACAAATTCACAAAAACAACGAGATTTTACAGCGTAGAGAAGATAAGGCTACTTTTATTTTTTCTTTTATTTATATAAGTACCTACTAAATCTTATTCATCATCATCTTCAAAAGCTGCTACACACATGACGCACGACTATTACGCAACATGCTGTTCAACAGGCCAATATGGCCATAATTGCACAACGCTTTGAGCAAGGCGATCTATCCGCGCGACAAATCGTAGCCTAAGCCAAGCGGCAAGGCCTGTTTTAGGAACGATATCAAAATTTGATCCCTATTTCATATTTAAAACTAGAGGCTGCCCCGCAGTTTTGTCAAAATATGTAAACAACGGGTAAAAAATGCACCTTGGGCTACATTATTCGAGTTTAAGTAAGGATCTCTATTTATTTTGAAAATCTTATATAGCCTATGTCACTCGGGGATAGTGTAGCTTCCTACCAGTGAAATTATTTTTCAAATCGGTTCAGTATTACCGGAGCCTATTCGTTACAAACAAACAAATCTTTCCTCTTTATAATATTGGTATAGATTATACTAGAGGCTGCCCCGCGGTTTTACTCGCGCAGATTTCTCATAAAATTTTTTTTTTCCGTTCCCATGGGAATTTGGGAAAATCCTTTCTTAGTGCTCACCTACACTCCTACATGCAAAATTTCAGCCCGCTACGCCGAGTAGTTTCGGCTCTGCGTTGTCTGTCAGTCAGTCAGTCAGTAACGGAAGAGTTTTATATATATTGATTGATTCTCCCTTAGAATACAAGCGTGGATAGATAACGGCGGGTGTCCGGAGCCGCCGCCGCCGCCGCCGGGCTCCGACTGCGGCCAGCGAGGCTCTTCCCGGGAGCAGCTGGAGCGCGCGCCGCTGCTCGCGCACACTTCGAGCCACGTGTCTCTTACTACAGGTCTCTCTTTATATTACTAAAGAGTACTACGTGCAGGTCGGACACTCCCTGCCTCCTTGAGCAAGTGCGGACCCCGAGCTCGGTTACCGCTCAGTACAAATAGCACGTCTTATCTCACTCACACAAGCATGGTGTGCGTGCACGGACACAAGTTCAGCCTGTGCGCGAAGCAACTCGTTTATTTCATACATTTTAGCGCAAGTGTCCGAGGTGTGACTATACTGACAGCACGCCAGATTGCCAGATTTGCACTGGATCTATTAGCGTACTTCTTTAATCCATATTACTTAATTATAATGTTATCCAACAGGTTCCCTCAAGAAGTTTGCAGTAGCTTCCTCGTCAAAAGAAGACAGTTGTTCGACATGCAGCGACGTGCCGCCGCTCTGCCCAAAGAAGAAAGGCAGCGCCGGCTCGCTTATAGACTCTGATAGAGTTGGAGCAAGGGACACGGTTGTGAGAATACCTCATGCTCAGTTTGGTAACGAGATTTAAGGTGAGCTACGGATAGCCTGTTGAAGTGATGATTGATGTTAATTATAGGGTTAATATAAAGGTTTACTCGTGAATATTGGGTGGCCTTGCATCAAATAACCGATGCTAGGACAAAAAGACAATGAGTTCTCAAAGTTTTGTTTTAGGGTGCATTTACATCAAACGAACATAGAGCTAGGCTTAGGAGCTAGTACAACAGCATTATCTTTATATTTTAGTACTGTCAAAACATCAAAAGAATCGTCCTACGTTTGTAAACTAAAACAATTTGATAGAATGGGAATAGATTGAGCATATGCTAGTTTGATGTAAATGCTACCAACTAAGTTCCGGAAATAGTCCCCATTTAACCTACATCGAATAACTTACTTACATGCAAATTTTGTCTTAAAATTTGTGTTAGTATTAGTAGTTCATAGTATTGTTATATTGATTTTAATAGCAATATAAAACTTAATTTAAAGTATAATAATTACTTACGATATACTTAAATAATTTTGATACTCGATTATTTGTTCCATTAGTTAGATTGTGTACTTATTCTAATTCTGTGATTTTAATTTACTAACCTTTCGCCTACCTATCAAAGTTATAAGATATTTTTAGTTCCTAGATAATTGAT
Organism: Euspilapteryx auroguttella; assembly: GCA_951802225.1. Taxonomy (NCBI): domain Eukaryota; kingdom Metazoa; phylum Arthropoda; class Insecta; order Lepidoptera; family Gracillariidae; genus Euspilapteryx; species Euspilapteryx auroguttella. Next base: position 3,465,976 of record OX637652.1, on the reverse strand, counting down.
AAATTATTGAAGATATATTTCTGGTAGTTAGATTTATTTATATTTATTGTTATGTTGAATTCCAACCGAGTTTCTTAGTTTTATCAGATCTATAAGTTTTACAACTTAAGGCTGCTAAAATTAATTTTAGACTGTGTTAATTTATGCCCTTTTAGTTTTATACGAATTTATAAATAAGAGATTTGTAAGCTCCTATATTAACATTTAAAAAAGTTAACACCTCAACAGTTTCTTAACCCTTTCGGTCAACAAAATACGTCACAAATTAAGTAATTTTATAAAAGTAAATGTAAAATTGAAAAACATTTCATTTCTAAATTTTAGTTAAGGCCTAACGTAAACGTCTATTTTCCTTTTTTTTTACAAGAAAACTCAAATCTTTACTTTTGAGCTAAACTACCTATTAATTCCTAGTTTTGTGAAAATTACTTCCTGATAGATAGCGTCCAAAAATGATCATGTAGATATAACGGCCGTGTAAAATTGCAAAACCCTTTGTCTAATAGGTAATCTGATATGTATAAATAAATACTCATGTTGTGAATTTTGTAAGGAATACTTAATTTTGATCTGAGTGTGCCGTTGTTATTTGTCGTAAAGCTAAGGATTTAGTTTTTATTTATTCAGGACAATGTTTAAACAAAAAACATGTGTGAATTTAATCTATTATTGGACTAAGAGCTCCATATTCTTGGGCTATTTTGTTGTTAAGAAAAAAAAACAGCAAAAGTATCCAGACTTGAGAAATGAAATTATATCTTCTAAATCAATTCATATATTATATTAGAATTGACAACATAAAAAAAACTGGCAAGTTGTATGCACTGGACCCGATCGATAGATAATATAAATCTATACGTGATTTTTAGTAGAATAAACTTGTTTTTTATCTGCTTGTCTTGTATTGTATTAGAAGATATGATTTTTTGAAGAACTTTTTTCAAGTTTTTTTATTTTTGTAACCCGTAGGAACTAGGAATCTGCCACTAAATTAAGTAAATAATTGTGCATTTATAAGTTTTATACAGTTTTTGTACTAAACATGTACAGGATATTGTTTTTGTACTAAACATGTACAGGATATTTAGCTAAAATAAGGCTATTTATAATCGTTTACTTTTACGTATTCGCCAAAGAATTTTTTAAATCAATTTATGTATAGAAAATAGTTTTCTTTTTTAATTAAGTAAGTACCGGACAAAGGTACCCAAACCATTGGTCATTATGAATTTTTTAATAAAACAAACTTTTTAATAAATTTCGTTATTTTATTTTCATTTTAAAATAATGGAATTATTTAAAACAAAAAATAATTATACAAACAAACATAACGACAATGTTAATGGTTTTAAGTACATACTAATTTATTTACCTATATCTAGGGGTAGTAAAGTAAAGTAATATTATTTAATAAACTAAGCGCTATTTTGCAAAGTTTACAAAATACAAAAAGACAGAGGTCATTTAAAGTCACGAAATCATAGGGATCGTCTCAGCGCGCGAGAGATGCGCGGCGGCGACGTTTTCGCCAAATTGTTACAGAGTGTAACAGCGCTAAACACGCGACGCCCCTAAACAGCCCTTCTTGAGGTTCTTACTGGTTGCATGAAATAGCTCACGTTTGGTGCCACTGATGAGCAATGTTAACGTGGTACCTCTCGGTATGGCGCGAAATTCAATTTTTTTTTTATAAGTTTAACGATTTTGGAAGACAGACCTACCTACTGATTTTATGTCTAAGGATTTGATTTTTGGCCTTTATGTCCTTAGACTCAAAATCAGAAGGTCTGTCTTCAAAAAACGTTGTATAAAAATGTGGGAGATGGTTTTTTGCATACGAGATTTCTTTAAAACTATTAAAAATTAATAGTTTCGCCAGAATAATAAAAAAACGCGAAAATTATTGAATTTCGCGCCATACCGAGAGTTACCGCCCTAAGAAACTAAGACTAGAGCTGGGTTCCTGCGCGGCGGCGCGGCGGCGGCGGCGGCGCGGCGGCTGACGACCAGCTCCTCGCCGTGCACGCGCATGTGCACCTTGAGGTTGTGTCCGCCCGTGAACGCCTTGCCGCACGTCTTGCACACGTACGGCTTCTCACCTAAGAATATACAAGAAAAAATAAGTCCCTGAAGGAAGACAATCAAAGTCAATGGTAAAAATTCGCAAAAAAAATCAGTAATAACATCGCTGTTCTTTGGGCGTGCAACAGAAATTGCCTTTGTTTAAGCGGCAATGGTTAACGAAGTCGCTAACAAGACAATAACAAGTCGATCGTTTTTGGTTAAGAAACCTGCCCCCCCGATCAACTTAAGAGAATAAAAAAAATAATTGAATAAATATAATTATTGATTGTGCAACAGACAGCCTTATTTTTTCAAGCGATTTAATAAGCTTTAAACGATAAGGCTGTTTAAAATTAAATGTTCCTTATCGACTACAGATCCTCAAAACCATTTCAACCTCACCTGTATGTATCCTGGTATGCTTGATGAGAACCGAGTGCGAGTAGAACCTCGCGGAGCAGTGTTTGCAGTTGTAGGGCCTCTTGCCGATGTGCCGGTTCTTGTGAACCGTTAGGGCGCTCCTGCTCTTGTACGAAGCTGAGCAAATGTCGCACTTGAACGGCCGGTCGTTGTTGTGTGTGCGCATGTGGCCCTTTAACTGGGTATGATTTAATCATTTACATTATAAAATGTTTTTTTATTATTATTATGTTCAATAATTAGCTAAAATAAACTTTACATAAATATTACTGTTTTATCCTACTCTTCTTCGAAACAAGTATGTAATCAGAATTCAGCTCTTTGAATTTCTTAGGAAACCTTGTTATTGTGAAGAAAAACCAAAAAAGACTAGCATAAAAATTCAAGCATCTGCATATAAGTAAGTTTGTTTCTAAAGGTAATTCTGGAACTACTTCACCGATTTCAATAATTCTTTCACTTATGTTTGAACCTAATTAGGCACGGCGGGCATAGGCTATAACCCCTTTACCACAAAAAAGTTAGACCGGTCTAATATCGCCAATTTGTATGACGAAAGAGTGATTTAAACCTAGTCTAGTGATTTAGACCCGGTTTAACTCTTTTTGTGGTAGGGCCGTAAAAGGTTTTTTTTTATTTTATTTTTACAAGAACAGACGCGTATATAATTTAAACGCGGGGGACAGTGTAAAAAGCTATGACGGGCAGCTAACTAGTCCTTACCAATGCCATATGCTGTAGTACTTTGCCACATACACTGCAGATAACGGTTTTGCGGCACTCGTGTTCTTCCAGCAGCTTCTCCTCCTGGAACACTTTGGTGCAAATCCTGCAGTAGTGGCCCACCATGTGGTACTTGCGATTGTGGAGCTAAGAACAATAAAGTTGTTTTGTAAAGTAGAGTTTGTTACCCCTTTCTTCTCTACGCTATAAGATCATTGCGAAAGGGAGTAGGATCATTTGACAGAGGGCTCGTTTGGGTCTGCAGGCGACGATTCAGCACAAACATCAGTGAGTTAAGTTTTTAAACTTACCAATAGGCCATTATGATATGTAAATTTCTTGTCGCACGGGTGGCAGACATATTTCTTTATGCCGGCATGCATTCCTATATGGGTCGCCAGATGAGACTTGCTTTTGAAACTGAAAATCAATAAATGATGAAAACACAAAGACAATAGTTTTGATGTCACAAATATTGTTTCCAAAAGATGGCTTTACACGTTAGTATTTATCGTATTGTTCTAATTTCTGTATTCCATTGATTGCTGGGGGTCGTTTTTTAACTAAAAACGATCGCCTCGTCATTGTCTTGTTAGCGTAACCATTGCTGTTTTCGTTAGGCGTAAAACAGAAATTGCCTTTGTTAAAGCAACAATTGATAACTAAGTCGCTAACAAGACAATTAAGAGTCGATTGTTTATAGTTAAGAAACTTGACCCCCTGATAGGATTTTCTTTAATCCATTGATTGCTGGTTCATATCCGGCTCGAAGGACCATGTTCAAGATTGAAAAGTCCTGAGACATTTTAATCAATTTTTTTTTCGTCATGGAAAACAATTCACACTAACTTTTTTGTTATTTCTGACAGCTAAAATGGTACCAGCTAAGTAGTTAAATATAGACTAGTTAGACTCACGCCTTCCCGCAGTCGGCGCAGACGAACTGGCGGTCGGCGTGCACCAGCATGTGCTTGTTGAGCTTGCGCCGCGACGCGCACGTCGTCTCGCACCACGCGCACGCCAGCCCCAGGCTCTGGGAACACATTCATTATGAAGGAGGACTGGGACTAGTTAGTTCATGAAGGCGGACTTCTGGCCGCAGGGTGTCGTATTTCGGAAGTTCCGAGGTCGACTGCCTACAGATACTGCCCACACGTCAGCGACCATACGTGTAAAATAGTTTTAGTTTAACTAAATAGTTGTTTCTTTTTTCAGTATTATGTATTTTTTGTTTTAAGGTATTTATGATATGGGCCTCTGTGTATATTATTTAACATCCACTAATGTAAATATTGCCTGAAATAAATTATTATTATTATTATATCATTCTAATAGAAGAAGGATAAAGGAGGCGCTATAGCATCGCGTCAGAACGCTAGCCTAACGCGTCTGCCTGAAGCGTCGCGCTCTTTGATGTACCTTTACGTTAAGTAAAAAAGCAAAGGGCGCCGCGTCACGAAAGTAACCCTGTCGGTCTGTGTGTTACGCAATCACGCCTTGTCACTTATACACGGTTACTTTTTTATCGTAGGAAAAATTGATCATACGGTAGGCATAGTTGTATAGGACCTGATTCTTGAAAACAAAATTGGAAAATAATGAACCGTGCTCACATGAGGTCTTGTGAATGTTTTTTGTAAAAAAAAATAACATTTTTGTTGTGTCATGTGTACAGTGGCGTGTAGCTGTGTCTACAGCAGAGCGAAACTTCTGACGATATTAATTCGCGCGCTCCAGCTGCGCGCGCCAAAACAGCATTTGGAAGTTTCCAAAGGATATCATTTCATAGCTGAATTTCAGCAAACCTAATATTACAAATAAATGAGAAAGTTGTCTGTGTTTTTTAATAATGCCTATACTACTAAACTAATATGGCTAATAATAGTAGCTTGATATATTAAAACCACGCGACGGAGATAGGATACTTTTTATCCCGATAATCCCACAAAATTTGCATTCTGTTGTGAAAGATCGCGCTGTGAAAGTCGCGAAGCGCACACTTGTTTATGAAAAATTCTTACCTTGCCTGAATGATCTCTCAAATAATGATTTTCCTGTGTGACTGCATTGCAGAATCTTCTCTCACAAAGATGGCACATCATTTGGTCTTCTGTCAGATGGTAGTATCTGAAATATTAATTTAATTCCCAATTATATTAAGATACTTTTATTCAATTAAATATTACAAACTACAGTTAAACAATATTCCCCAAAAAAAAAACTTTTTTTGGGTTGTTTAACACCCTTTTTCAAAAATATTTAAATAATAAGGTCACATACTTACTTCATATTATTTTAATTGCTAGAGTGTATAATAAACGTTAAATCTAAATTAATAAATCGTAAATAAAGAAATAAGAGGCGGCTGCAGGCTTAAAAATACCTGTGAGACAGCAGACTCTCCCAAGCATTGAATTTGACCCCACAAGTGAGGCAGACAAGCCCCGCAGAGGCTCCGGGGCTCCCGGGGCCCGCCGCGCCCGCGGGCTTCGCCGACAGTAAGTGGCCCTCCAGGTGGTCTGAGAGGGTCGCCTTCCGTTTAAACTTTTTCGGGCATAGACCTATAGATGGACAGAGGGACAGATGAACAGACAGACCGGCGACAGATATTGTAAAGGGACACTTTTAGATCTAAAAATGGGTTGGATGTCAAAGAGAACAACACATACTTTATGTTATCAAAAATGTAGAATAATATGTATTTTGAATCTATGTTTACACTTGTTGCACTTTTGGTTTTTACCAAAAAAGATTATTGTAAACATCATTACATCGCCATACATTTTTGTTTAATACTTTATTTCCAAACAATGGGTTGCGAATGAGGTATAGTCTCACTTAACAATTTTTATTTTATAGATATATTTTTTTATAAATGACGCGCGGCGACACCTCTCCCGCTACCTATCTACCCCATAATCTAGTTTCCGTGAGGCATGGTCGCAAGTGCCTTGAGTGTGTGTGTTCCCACAGGAATTATTTCCGTCTCAGAGACTTAAGAACAATGTTAATGTACAAAACTTAGCATTTCTCTTGGTCATTAATCAACCAACCTATTTAAGCAGCTTGTTTTGTGGATGTCGTAGGAAGATTTGATAATTAGTTTTTTTTGCAAAAAACAAGGGGTTTTATAAAAACCTGGATAATTGATTAAAGGATTATTTTTTCCCATCATCCTGACAAAAAGCAGTTTTTTTATCAAATCTTCCTACAACATCCACTTAAGGAGCAGATTAAAAATGTTGGTTGATTGAAATTAACCCGTGGAACAATTGCCTACCCTCAAACGCATTTAAATTATGCACAGTTTATGTAAATGCGCACGAGCGATGAGGTTTAATTGTAAAAAAAACTTACCACATAAATAAAAATCTAATTTTCTACCTCTCTCCCGCTTACTAACAACAGCATCTGTTTTTATCGTTTTCTTTGCAACACTTTTTATGATTTTCTCTTGTTTTTTCTTTTCCTTCTTCAACTTAGGCTTTGGTTCTTTCTTTTTAGTTCTTGTTTTCCTTTTAAGATCATTTAATACACATTCAGGTTCAATCTTGACCTTGTTGTTGATGTTATCGAATTCACATGCATCCTCAAAAAAATCCACTTCCAAATAATTTTCTGGTTCAAAAAATTCTGCTTCTACTTTAACTTTTTGTGGTTGTTCTGTTATCTTTTCATTTTTTATTTTCTGGAAAAAATTACAGAGAGCTTACTTCATTACCATGTATTTTGTTAACTCTTCCACCTCCACCCCGATTTCAAAAAACACAACGCGCCACGCCACCATACAAAGATTTCGTTCGCCGCGCAAGGCCGACAGTGCGGCGTCCCCTGGCGCTGCGCGAGCTGTAAAAACCACCTAAAAAGCTACCGATTTTGGCAGTAAAAATGGACGTGTTTACGCAGAAAATTTCTTATTCAACAACCAAATGCTATACTTTAGTTTATTTATTGACTGACTAAAGTAAAAGTTTTTAAATGTAGCTGCCAATTTATTTCTTATTTTAAGAACTTAAAAAGGCTTGGTGTATTTTATCAGAAAAAGAGGATTCGAATATCATATCTAATGTTTAATGTTTTGCAACTTAAAGATCTCGCAATTTGTTCAAGTGTTTGTTTGTTCAGGTAGTCAGGACCGATATCATGATTAGGATTCACAAAATTTTGTCTCCGAGTACATAAAAATAAAATATTCCACCAAGTTCTGGAATAAACATTGATTATTGTGGTAAGATTATGTCGATATTTGTCAACGCTGAATGGTGAAAACCAGAAATTTTTCGAAGCATAATTAAGGCAGAGTCCGACTCTGTAGGCGAGAGAACGACAACTATCAGCGATTTTCTCGCTCAAGACACGAACAATACATAAATATTCTGTGTAAAGGAAAGTAATGCATGTATTAATAGTTGCTCTCTGACTGTTCACACTGCCGCCGGCGACGACTAGCTTTTAAAAAAAAGGGCTCGTTCAGCGATGCTCGCTCGCACTGACGGCAGCAACCACGGGCGAGTGGCGCGAGAAATCGCTCGTTGCCCGGTGACAAAAACTATCCAAACTACACAATCGCCTTCCACTGATCGTCAACTCGTTTATAGTTTCTAGTTCTACTCGTTTCTCGTTCATCATCGGCGGTCGAACCACTGCCTAAAGAAGTAATGAAGGTTTGATGGTGGCCGCGTGAACGATACAGATACAAGGAGAATGGCGCGGGCATCAAGATCTAGATTTGTGGACGGTTTGGAGAAATGTTATGCTATTGCCTTTCACAATGAAAATAAGAATGAGAACATTTTGACATGATATAATACATTGCGGGTTTACAGCTGAATCTCTTGTGTAGGTAGACAAAATGATTCACCTATATACCCGTAATGTTAACATATCTTATGTAAAAATGATTCACATTCTAATTTTCATTTTGAACGGCAATAGATCCCCTGGCTTTTATGTCAAAGCAAAGTGCAATTTGTCGAAATATTGTGGAAGTAAGAAACAGGTTTGAAGCATTAATGTTTCTTAAGATAAAACAATAAAAACTCTCCAGTTAACAAAGTAAAGAAAAAACTGTTGGTGATTTTAAAGATGTCGATGTGGTATCGAGTCCAACACGCTCAGTAAAAATGTTTACATTTGATCGATACGTGGATGCTCATGACTCTACTCTGGCTTTTCGAGGTGAACATCTTTATAATTCTTCAGCATTTTCATTAAAAATATTATTTTGCTGTTCGTTATTTAATGATTCTTCTATAAAATTTCATCTTCATTACATTCATTCCACAGAACAAGAGAATACAATAGAAATAGCATCATGAGATTTTAGTACTAAAACCAGTGTGTCCAAACTCACACATATAAACCAAACGCTCACTATGAAATCCAAGCTACCATTGGTGATTAACGACAAAGCCGAAAAGATCTACATCACAAAACTTTGAAGTAGACTATGAACCTTTTTGACAAATAAACAAAGATCAAAATCAAATAACAATTATGAAATACTTAAGATAATGATGACATACATATGTTAAAAGAATGAAATTAGGTTTTTCCAAAGACATGGTAGAAAGCTATACATCCTCTTTGCTTTAAAATCCTCACGCATTGTTCCTAGTTTTACTATTCGACGCTAGATGGAACTACAGCTTTTGTACTACCGCTACTAAACACTAGGTGGCTACGTCGAAAAATGAAAAACTAAGCTAGGGATGTACATATTGCGGGAGAAAGTTTGTCGATTAGAAAAACCTATCGATATACAACTTTCTTTCATATGGCTACAGGTAACAATTACTTTTTTTTTACGAAAATCTATGTGTATTCTACGCAAACGGCCTTCTTGGTGATTGGCGATGTATTGGTATTATCATATGAAAAAACCAGTCGCTCATAGAACAAAGTTTATTTTAGTGTAAAGTTTAATTTTTATTTATTTCCAATGTCGTTTTTTATTCAACAGTTATGCTTCGCATAAATAAAGATTCAGAAATAAAAATGTGTTTAGTTATAAAATTGTATATACCTACAGTACTGCAAAAGTTATAATGCGCATAGAAATCTTCGTCACTGTTCGACAACGGTCGTATTCCCAAGCGACGTAAGACGATATGTATTTAAGGAGGTTAAGTGCATTTTCTGCATGCGTAATTTAGTAGAATTATGATTTTTGATTGAGGTGTTTCCGTGAAATCGACAATTAGCGAATCTGCATGCGCATTATTAATTTTGGAGTAAGTACTGTACTTTAAATGAAGCTTTATTTTAACCAAAGTAAACAATTTAGGTGGATGGGTAGATAGACCAATAAAACAAGATGGGTTTTATATTTATATTATTTTATCTTATTTAATATCGAAGTACTTACTTGCTTGTTTATTACTTGCCTTAAACTCTTAACTAATCTTGGTTTTTTTAATACATAATATTTAGCATTTTTTCTTCTCTAGGTATTGTTTATTGAAACTCCTCTTAGCTTAAGAAGCTTTCATGATGGCTCCATCTTCAAGTTTATGCTTAAGTGTATTAGGTTCTGAGCTTGGCCCAAGGTGATCCAGTAACACAGGCTGTAAATAAATGAAAATAAATTATTATTATCGATAGATTTTTATCATAGAAAATTATCGATAGATTTTCATCATGTTGAGCAATCTCTAACTGATTTCCATTAAACTGTTGTCAAAATGTTCTAGAAAAAGTCATGAGTCTAATACCATAGATAAAGGAGAATGCTAAGAAGGTACAGTCACAGTCACAGGACTCACAGGCTTCAATGAAAATTCAATTTTACTGCTCCGTAATTAGGGTGTTTTCATTTTCTCACTTATGGTTTTGTTTTCTTGTTCATGTATAATTTCAAATTTATTTAAAAATACAGTGAAATATTACTTACCGATGTAATGATACGGCATAATTAGTACTTTTAAGTCCCCGACTTTAATTTTTGCATTCCAACACAGCACAATATGGCATTTTAGTGGGTTTTTTTTCATATTTTTCCTGGTGGTTTGTTTACAAGAAGCTTAAAGCAACTGAGCTTATCAAATCTGTCAAAAACTACGAATAGGCACTGCAGAGCTAATGATAGGCACGCGGGCTCCGCCTACTCGCGATTTCTATTTAGAGAGAGAGAGCATCTTCCTTGTTCTGTGATTCATTCACAGTCTGATGAATCATTCCAGATTCAGGTTCCGATAAATGACGAGTTGCAACCACTAAGCCCGCCAATTCATTTTCAGTAAACTCATCGTCCAAATAGTTGTACATTACTCATCGTACAAATGTTTATAGCAAAATCCAATTTACATACCAAATTCAAGAAGTATGTAATAGGATTCTCTGAATTAAGATCTAGTGATTCAATTAGCATATATGGACTGAACACATAGTCTAGATTTAATATGGCAAACAGTTGTAAACAGGAAACGTTATCCTTATTAACAAAAAAATTGAATTCTGGCTTTACACTCTTAAAATGATGTCCACTTAAGTACTATGTACTAGTTTCTTATGTACTAGAAAGTACTTACAGTTTATTGCGATAACATCTCTGTTGATTACATGTTCTAAAAAGGGATTCAAAGAACTTAATTTGTCTGTTATTATAGCCAGATTAATCATCAAATGAGGGTTCAGAGTACCAGTTTCAATTCCCATATCAATCGTAGTGCCAGTGTTTATTGTCAGATCAGTCTTAGGAGGGTTCGTAGTGCTAGTATCCATAGCAAGGTCATTTGATTTAAATCGGATTATCGGGATTTACAACCAGGTCACAAATTTCACAGAAATACAAACAAGAGAAGAGATACGCCGCAGTACCTAACGATTAGACCGAGGCTAACCTGCCGTTACATTTACTACCTAAACCAACATCTCGGGGGCAATATTTATGTGTACACTTTTTCTAAGAAGGATTAATCTCCAAAAACCAAAAAAATATGTCAACACATTTCTTTATTTTTGAAAACAATAGTCAATGAACCGAAGCTGTGCACTTTTATGATCGAAAGACAAAAGAATAGAGCGAGCGGCGACCACTCAAAAAATATCCTAATCTAATGTTAAAAACAATGAAACGCACAGCTGCAAAGATTATGTATTGTGTGATTTTCGGAATATATTTGAAATGTTTCTTTTTAATTAACCGACACAGTTAATAAAATTAAACAAAAAATGTTTTGTTTGAACTTAACAGCACCGATAAATTACCGTCTTATCTTTATTTCATTGAATACAAAATAGGTGATATGACACTTGTTCAAATCTACGGTCACCTTTATAATTACAAAAAGTCGAAACAGTTTACCACTTCAATCCTAAAAGCGGCGTTAACTGCTTGCTTACAAGTCACATTTTCCACTGCACTTGAACAAAGTAGCACGCGCGAACCGAAAAATACACTTCCTCGAGCGCCATCGGGCGCAACGTATGTGCCCTGTTCCAAAATATACTAAATCACGACATAAAAATTTCAAAAAAATTACAATGTATAGTTCTATTAAATTTATTAAATTCTGCATTTAAATAAAAATATTTGAGTGAATAGAATTAACTTTATCTCAAGTTGAACTTCAATGGCTATTTCTATATAATAAATGTATGAAAAAAGTATAAAGCATGAATTAGATCCTTTTAATCGAATCCTTGAGTATCTTTTTTCAGTAAAAATAATATTGTAATATCCTATTTAGTATGGTTTTAATTGAAAATAGTGCGAGCGCCAGCCGGCGTCCTCGGCGCCTGGGGATATGTTTTTAACGGACGCATACGTTGAGCCCGTGGCGCTGAATGGGTTAAGCAAAGTTAAAAAAAAATTCCAGTAACTAAAAATTGTTGCCAGGAAGCCCTCTTTGATTTCTGCCTCATTGGAAAATATGCACAACTTTCTAAAAACCTATTTCGTCAATAGAAAACCACAAATGTATGAGATTGACAGTAACAATTTTTTTCATACAATTTTGTTTTCTAGTATTGAAGTGGACTGTAGAAATTTTATTTAGTCTAGGGGAAGTTAACTTGATGGGAGACTGGCAACCTAGTAAGAAGGCCTTTTTATTACTGAGCATATACTTATGTACCTGTTGAGCAAGAATCTGTTTCAGGGAAGTTTCAGTTTCAATACATTTACTTCTAAATGTAGCAAAAAAGAATACAGCATCTTTACATGTTGAGCACATGCTCTGAGGAAGACCATCCGATTTACTGACCTGGAATAATAATTAATCAATTATTAATGATTAAAGTAAGGAAAACAAGGAGTAACTACGTGGAAAATACGGAAGGAAAATACGTGGGTATTATACCATGATATTTGTTAACAGATTATAGTTTTCTATGGAAGCTTTATCGAATTCTCTCAAGTCTCCAGTCGAAGATAGGCATGCCCGACACATTTCCATTGTAGGTACTGTTTTTGTAATATCACGAATTATAACGCTACTTTTTAGAGTCTACAACAAAACAAAACAGAAAACAAGGAACCTCAGAATAAAGACAAGCATAGAAGGAGTCCTAAAATAAAAAGTCACATCATTGTGTTACGCTACTTACTCAAGTGCAACCATTGAATATGTTAAAAAGAGACCAATATACTTTCTCCACTGGGTCGTATGACTCTTCCGCACCTTGCCCGTACCTGGGTTCGACTTTTTATTTTTAATTTTCTAAAAAGCTAGTGATGGCAAAAATAACTTGTCCTAAATCAAGTTGTCTATACTTGGTTTAGGACAAGTTATGGTTCTTTATTATGGAACTTATCATAACTAATTCAGGAGTAATTGTATGGTATTATAATAACAAGAAAATAAGACAAAGATAAAAACGCTTTATTGCTATAAAAATGCAAATAAAAATACAAAATGTAACAAACCGTATAAAATTTTTAACAGAAAAAGAATAAGGGCAATGGGTGGCCTTATCGATTAAAGCGATTTCTTCCAGGAAACCTACTGCACACAATAAGTTATTTTAATGAATAAAACGGGTGTCTTGATAAAAATATAATAATACTTACCTATTTCTAAAGATTTTCCGTTCATAACAAACTCTGTCACATCAGATATTAGCACAGCTCTAAAATAATTAAAACTAAAAGATGTGTGCCTATAATAATATGTATATATAAAACAAGTAAAATAAATCTATTTTTGGAAATTTCATAATGTATGAATTATGCGCTTCTTTCTTTACACACTCATTTTCAATAATCTTGCTCTGCACTCTGCACCTCAAATGTTTGTTTTTGCCTGGGTTGATCTTGATCATCACTTTGTGATGGAGTGTTTGTATGTGAAAAATCCCTGCTTGTGGTTTTTTTTGAGACCTAAAAATATAATATGTTTTAATTAAAACTTATAAAAGAGAGTAAGTATTATAAAACCTGGGTGTAAACAATTTAAACATACGTAAGTGATATCCTGCAGCAACAATGGCGCTTTTGTTTTTATCACAAAGTAAAATTTTCATGGAATTTTATTTGTTTCAGTTTACAGCATTGGTTTACTCAAATTTACGGTTCATATATTCTGAAGCTTTTTTTATCAAAGTATTTTGTGAGGCCTGTAAGAAAGCAAGAAAAATGTTCTTAAATATTATATTCAAGACAATAATAATAATTTATTCAAATATATATTAATTAAAGCCTTCGTATTTTTTTTTAGAAAACAGGTATCTTAGAGAATATTAACTTAAACGATGACATCCCGCAATTTAAACTTGAAATTTTCATATACAATTATGAGGATCAGCAGAAAAAAAACATAGATAAACTTAAACCTGTTTTATCCAGAATGGGCAAATTGTATGTCACGATATTTTCTTTAAGGCCTATATCCAGCAGTAGACGTTTTTAGCTGAGATGATGGTATTTTCTGGTTGCATTTCTTTCTTAGATATGAAATATGAATTGTCCACTGAATGTCGCTGTCCTATTTCCTTTAACATTAAGTTGATAACGAATAACATTTAATTAATTTGATATAAAATAAGCAATTGAAAGGGCAATATTTTATGATTACCACCAACCAACTTATTCAAATTGCAGCAGCAAAACTGTTGTTACAGTTTCAGGTTATAATCTTCACCATCTTAAATCTTCTTTGTTGATAAAACAGTATGTTGTGAATGTTTAAAATCTTGTCTCTTTAGAGCATCCAGTCATTTTGTTTTTAGTATATAATTTACTTGAAAACTGAAAAAAATACAACAATTGGCATATTATTATGTCTGATTTTTATTTGTCCTTAAGTTAGAACGGATGATTTAGGTTCGATAACTTTTGTCTAAACATATTTTGGCACAACACTATCATAACCTTTACAGAAGGTGTTTTACCGTAATAATTCAATAAATTTAGGTACGAGTTCGACAAACAGCGTGTAAAATTGATGTTCTTGATAATTTATTAGTCATAATAGTGCCCAGAAGTCTACAATGAAACAAAATTATTTACCGAATGGTAGGTGACCGAAACATCAAGATTTTGATTCCTTGACGCATTTGATTCACATCCCGTCACTACACAAGAGATTGTTATACATTAAGTTAAACATTCACAATCACAAAACCAATTTATCACACCTTTTTCATAAAAAATAATCATAAAACTTTTGGAGCTGCTACCGATGTTTACAATGTCATATTATACGTCAAAATAAAACAAACCATAAACAAACCACCAAATATGTACCAAATTATTGGTTTTTAATTTTGTACGGTACTAATAAACCAGTGTCATCAATAAACCACTTTGATAACACAAGAAGAAAACTTGCAAAGAATTCTTATATTTTATCTCTCTCTAACTAATAGTCTTTTTGCCGTTTAGTAAGGAACGTAACAATATGAAAATAACTTTTTATTTTAGTCCGGCTTCTATGCTTGTCTTTATTCTGAGCAAGGAACACACGAAAAGTAAAAATAGATGGATTGATTGATGCGTACGCCATCGAGATACATCAATCAATAGTAACGACTTCCGGCGTTAATGTTAATACACTATGACATAGACAAAGTAGAACGCTAGGCACACTACACTTCACTAGCTCTAGCTACAGACAGACGTAGACGTAGTGTACGGACTCGTCAATGATCCTTCTCCCATCTCTCTGGTTTCTCTCATTGTTTCCCTAAAAAAGGGTTAAAAAAATCAAAATATAAATTATTAAGACACAATTTATTTGCAAAAATTACAATTTAAATATTTAAGTGTCCACTATTAATAATTTGTGCAGTTATTTAGCTCACCATACCCAGAAACCTTCCTTAGAACATCTAAAATCTAAAAAAATATTAACTTTCCACAATGGTTCGGTCGCGCCGGTGGGTTACCGCATGATCTCACTCCAAAGATTTCTGATAGCGTTTCCCACAGGCAGGCGTTTCCCCACCTCACTGTCTCACTCTCAAAACAATAAAATGACAGTCAATGAACAGAATGGCTAGACATGAAATATGGAATTCAAAAATAAACCAGAATAAAAATATTAATAAAAATATCAATATAATCATCAATACATAGTATAAAATAAAGTCGCTTACCGCGTCTGTCCCTTGTATACTTAAACAGTAATATTTTCGCATTCGACAGTAAGAACAAGATGACTAAACAAGTAGGTGACCCATTCCACTATTTTATTTCCAATGTCAAAATGATAATTCAAAAATTTTCAAACTTTATTTGTTGCTTTTGTGGATTATTGGTTGATTTGATTTAACGTTGTTTCCGAAACCACGTGTTTTGTTAGCGGGCTTTAAAACAATAATCCAATAAACTTATAATAACCGTACAACGTTGCCGGGCTTTAAGCCCACCCTTAAACGCTAATTTGTGAACTTTACATTGGCAAAATACTCCACTGAAGTGGAGTCAAGTCCATTAAATTAAATTAATAATAATAATGGAATTCAAAAATAAACCAGAATAAAAATATGAATGGTATATAATCAATACATAGTATAAAATAAAGTCACTTACCGCGTCTGTCCCTATGTATACTTGAATCTTTACAACTACGCAACAGATTTTGATGCAGTTTCTTTTAGATATAGAGTAATTAAAGAGGAAGGTTTATTAGTATAATAAATGCATAAAATAGTAATAGGTAAGGCGGTACGAAGTTTTCCGGGTCAATTAGTAACTTATAAATACAACAAAACAATACTAACGAATCAGACACTTAAAATACGAATTAAGGTAACTCTTATGTCCCTCCGCTTGGTAACAAAATATTTTTATTTTTTTAATATCTACAATACTTAAGTGATAATTAAGAACTATTCTCAACTAAAGAATTCGGTAATGCCGGTGCAGTATAACTGTCAGCAAAGAAGTTGACTGCCTTTGCAGCCTCCTGTATTCCTTTCTTGGTGACAATGGACAGACCATGGACTTTCATGTGCATCTTCCGGTTGTGAGAACCTGTGAAACCTTTCCCACATATCTCACATACGTAGGGCCGTTCACCTGGAACATATAATGCAAATCTTAAAAAAAAAAAAAAGTATACAGTGGCGGCTAATTCGCCGTAACACTTCCGGTTTTTCTGTATTCTTGTATTATTAATTTCCGCGTAACTAAACACTCGATTACTGTAGGGTTGACGACAATTGGGTTTGACATGTACAGTGGCGGTCTAGGACGGTGTAACACTTCTGGATTTCTATATTGCAAAATAGCTCTTGTTCTTTGGCAATACAGTCTAGGGGTGACGAAACCATAGACAAATCTGTTACGGCCTCCTAGACCGCCACTGTACGATTAATTCCAGTCAGTATGTAAGTAAATTTATGCCTGTGTGTGTATGCACACAAACGTGTGCCAAATAAATTAATACAACGTTATTTTCAATTAGTGAACGAAACTCAAGTGTAACTTAACTTTCTTTATTCGTATTTTTAAATGTTCTTCAATGTTTCTCACCGGTATGTGTGCGTATGTGCCGGAGCAGCACATTGAGCGTGTAGAAGGCGGCGGGGCAGGAGGGGCAGGCGTGCGGCCGGCGCCCGCGGTGCTTGTTGACGTGTCCGTCCAGCGACGACTGCCAGCGGTACGTGTTGCCGCACTCCGAGCACTTGTACGGCCGCTCGGACGTGTGAGTTAGCATGTGCCGTGGCATCTGTTATTATATTAAATAGAAATATTTCCTAGAAATGTATAGAAATTAGAAAGCAGCACCTAGTGTCCTTCGGACTATCAATTCGAGGCAGAAAATAGTGAAAATTTAATATTTTTTTCTTCTTCTCGTTTTATTTTATTCATTTAGTGTTCCATAATCCATTGTGTGGATTAACATTTGAGTGGTATAATTTCAAAACCCGCTAAAATGACTTTAAACATTTTTTTAGTTGTTTACATCACGTTATAGAGCTTTCAGTTCCACGTGCATTCCTATAGACTGTTATTAGCAAAATCCTCTATAAGACGCATAATCAATGAACAAATATAAGGTTCCATAGCAAAAGCCGCTAAAATGATGCTTGTCAATTTCAAAACTCACTAAAATTGATTCGACCAATAGAAGCAGTCCATTTAAGTCACGTGTTTGTAAAAATAGTATGGCGATTTTCTTTTGTTTTTGTTGGAGTGCTGGTGGTTTTTATTAATTATTAACGAGAAAGAATGGAGGAATTGGCACAATTTGTCAAAAAATGTGATCCCAAGAGGGCCCGGAAGAAAACCTTCAATAAGGAAGCTTGGAAACGCGAAGTAGAGCGCCGGGAGCGGTGAGTAAAAAACCCGGAAAAATCAGGATCCAGATTCATAGATAACGCATTATGCAAGATGTGACAAGTCAAGGCAAGATGCAAGCAGGCCGGTAGACCCGTGTGATACACGCGTAAATTTTATGCATTTGTGTGTATGTTTGCCTGTCTGTTTCTTTGATTCTTCATGACTAAACAGCGTAACAGTATTGTGTGAAATTTGGTACGCAGATAGAGAGATACCAGAAAACTTTACAACAGACTCGCGGGTAGGTACATATAAAATGTATAATGTGCATGTGGGTGAAGCCACGGGTAGTTGTTATAAATATAAATACAGTGATTTTCAATATATTCTATTTATTAATTTAATTTATTTAAAATTTAGTAATTTAATTAATTATATATAAGCTATTTATTCACAAGCCGTTTGCCCGCGGCTTCGGTTTTTTTAGTATTCCATTCCTTGTAAAAATTTTTAAATAAAAAGATGATTTTCGTAACTGATGTTTTGCATAACACCATCCACCAGCCATTTTGGTTTGTCCGCCATTCAGTTGCAAAGTCCGCTATATTTTGACGGATGAGTTTCAAAATCCTTTAAAATACAAGGTTAGTATCAAATACCGCTAAAATAAAATGTTTTCCGTTGAAATTTCGAAATTGGCGCCAAAGTAATCGGTTATCTAATCATCTATGATAATGTCATGCTCCACTCTTTCTATTTCTACCAATTTAAGTTCTGTCTGTTGGACGTAGATGCCGTTATTTTTAAAATTCACTTTACCAACTTTTCTTAGGATTCGTTTTAGCGGGTTTTGATACTATACCACTCATTTGTGTGAAATTAATCAATCTTCACACGATGCATGAAATAAAAAATCCAATTAGAAAATGCAGCATTTTTTGCGAGCGTAGCGTGTGCTGGTACTGAACTAACCGACACATAGATCAACTTTATTTTTTCTATATCTTGAATTTTGTGAATTATTTCGCACGTATTATTTATGCGTAAAAAAATACTAGCAAAAACTCACAAAATGCGAGGCCACTCTCTTCCCGCAAATAGTGCAGACGCCGCGGCGCGCGCAGTGGTGCTCCGCCAGCGAGGGCACGCGCTTCTGGCAAAACGAGCAATACTCGCCCACTGTGGAGTGGAGAGTCTTTCTGTGAAACTGAATTAAATCGCTATTAGTATCTTTTTTGTAGTGCTATCAATATAATTCAAAATTTTACCGCAAGCCCGAATTCTTGAACTTACATACGCTGTATTTTAAAAAATTACTAATCTTTGTAAAAACTAAAAAAAAACAATAAGTATACTTACCAATAAAAAAAATAAGTATGTTGTTTCTAGGACGAGTCAAGAAACAATTTTAAATAGCTTTGTTAAAAGTAACACTCTATAGATATTTTTAATAATAATAATCTTACCTTAAGTGACGTATTGCTAGAAAATAATTTTCCACAATCGGGACAAGGCAGTTGCTCGCGCGGCCTGTGTACTGCCAAGTGAGTGGTCAACTTTTGTTTCGATTTGAAACTGAAAATAAAAAAGGTCAATAACAAAAAAAACTCATAATATATATGACTCATAAACCTCATGATATATAAAAATTACATACGCTTTTTGACATTCGTCACAAACGTATCGTTTGTCGAGGTCCTTTCTATAACGCCGCTGTTTCTTAGGTCCGCGGCGACCCTGTAAAAAAACACATAATTTTATAGAACTAACGAAAAGGGCCTTAAGTTTTGGTTAATTAATCTACTGAGTGTAGCTAAAAGGTCATTTTTTTACAAGTCTTTGCTCACCTTCTCCGAATGAGCCTTGTAATAGTGATTTTCTTGAGTTCCACCAGATTTGAACCTCTTGTCGCAGAGGTGGCAAACCATGTGCTCCACCTCTATGTGCACGTATCTGTGGAATGTTTTTATTTTTTTGGTTAGTGCTGCTGTTGTTTTAATGAATAAACTGTGGGTGCAATTGCTGCACCTTGATTGGTTTCTGTCCACGGTCTTGGCAGAAGGATGTACATTTTGTTCAATAAGTGCAACATATGCTAAAATAGATATAGGTTTTCCAAAATTATATGCCTTAATTACCTCCCTCTCAGTATGATGATGATGAATGAAATAATATAATTTGCATGGGTTTAAAGCCCACACGGCGCCCCGAAGTTTAACCAGCCCATTTTCCCCTAAAACATTTTCCGACAAATTTTCCGTGGGAATTTGGGGATAAAAAGTAGCCTGTGTCCTTTCTTAGGCTCTCTAGACTATCTGTACTGTATACAAAATTTCATACAAATCGGTTCAGTAATTTTCTTAGGAAAGCGACACAGACAGAGTTACTTTCGCATTTATAATATAAGTATGGATTCTCAGTTCAATTTCACACAAACCTGTGAGATGCCTTCTCCTGCCATTCAGTAAATTGTTCAGAGCATATTTCACAGGGAGAGCTGCTTTTCAAGTGCTGGTCAATGTGCTCTAGGAGTGCTGGTTTGTCTGCTATCTCCCTCGGGCAGAGGCCTGGTGGACGATTTTAATATTAAATTGACAATCACTTATAATATTTATATGTCATTATATTTATAGATCTATCAAAATGTATTTTTTTTTAATAAATGGAATATGTAAAGAACATCACAAATCTTTATTTGAGGTGATTGGTTTTTTCTTGTTGCAAAGTTTAAAAAATAACTTACCACACATATAAAAATCATTTTTGTAGACTTCTTGTTTTTCTTTAGAAATACGTGTATCTTTACTGTTCTTCTGTTTTAATTTTAAATTTCCAGTTAAGTTTTTAGTTTTTTTACATTTTACCTTTGCTTTTGGGACTTCAACTTTCTGCTTTTTTATTTCAATTGGTTCTAAGAAAGGTAAATAAAAATTATAGTAATTTATGAAGGCTGACAATGTAAGTATTACATAAGTTCTACTTACACATATATTTCAAAGAAGTATATTTATTTAATTTATAGTTTTTAAATGAAATATTTCTCCAAACTACTACTTGACTCTTATTAGAATCCTACATTATTCCTGATTAACATAGAACAAGATAGTCATTCACCAAAAACCACATTGCTAGCAGAACATAGTTTGCAAGGTCAGCTAGTAATAAAAAAAGCTACTCAATAAAAAATATACAATAAAATTACCTGCTGTAATGGTCTCAACGGGTATCTCTTCTATTTTGACATATTTTTCAGTTACAGGTTCTTCATTAACAAAATTATGTTCATTTGAACTTAAGTCTACATTAGACCACGGATCACATTCCAAATTGCACTCCAGCTTAATTTCTGAGATACATTCCTGCTTTTCCTAGAAAATAAAATAAATACCAATAAATTGAATTATATGAAATTAATTAATACTAAAAATTATTGGGTCAAGCCTAGTTTAAATAAAACATTTTTGAATAACTTAAAACAACCAATAGTTAATAATTATTCAAAAGAAACTTACCGGCGTATTTATTCTACTATTTAGAACATTTTCAGATTCAAGGCATTTAGTTCTGAATGTAATAAAGTTGTCAACTAATGTTTTGCAAGTACAGCAAATGTGCTGTGGCAGGCCATCAACTTTAGTGACCTTAAATAAAGCATAGTTTGAAATAAAATTGGTATTGCAGCTTCTTCTTACATTATTCTACTACTTAGTCTTTTTAATAAGTCTTTAAAACTCCTAGCTTGCTCAAGTAAAATGTTGTTGGAAGCGTTTCACCATTCCAATGGGAAATTTAGGAACATTAATATATATCAGTGTGTGTTGAAAATTAAACCACCCCATAAAAAAGAACCCAAATTCTGGTTGGTGTCCGAATTTCAGGCCTCAATTTGCAAGACCAATTTAGATTATATTTTTTTTACCATTATTGGTTCAATTCAAACAAAACAAGCTGTTTATCTAGATAGAACTCCAGTGGCTAACTTATTTTTTAGAAGTGAGTGAGAGTGAGTTCTAAGAGCTTGCTCTGATTCTGATTTGATCCTGATCTGCGCCACATCTGCGATACCTACCTCATTACCTCATGTAAAAGAAAAGCTACTTACAGATATGTTTGTCAACACATAGTAATTGTCGATGCAGAGCTTTTCAAATTGCAAAAGATCATCTCCAGCAGAAAGACAAGCTCTACACATTTCATCGTGCATGGTTAAATTAGGTTTTTTTTATATGGTCAAAATCAAAACAACAACATATGTATTACCTACTTAATTTATTATTATGTACAGCCAACGCAAAAACGTCAAAAAACGCAATTAAAACGTAGTGATTTACCTTCTCTCTGGCAATAACAAAACAATCAATTTTATCACAGACCAACTAGAGATAGGTAGGTATGTATGTACATACTACGAATTTTATAAAATAGGTACAGTGGCAGACACGATCGGCGTAACATTTCCAGTTTTTCTGTATTGCAAAATAGCTCTTGTTCTTTGGTAATACAGTATAAGGCTGACGAAACCATAGACAAATCTGTTACGGCCTCCTAGTCCGTGACTGTATGTACATACCTATATATCAGAGGTATATCTTTTGAGATTCACCCCTTTATTATTCTGAGATTCACCCATTCTAGGTAGGCAAAGGAACTTAGTCCATACAGCCAAGTCTCCAGTAGTCTAACGTCGGTGCGCCGACTGAAAGCGATATGTGCATTTCTTTAACTTTTCAGGAGGCACAAAAAACATGATTACTCAAATTGAGTCTAACTTAAGAAAATTCTATGAATGAGAAAAGTTGAATGTACAAAAAATCTAAAGTTTGATATATTTAATGAAAGAGGTCTTGTTCTCGCTATTTTAGGCTCAATATTTTTTTTCCGCTTTTCATGCGCATATCGGTTTTGGTTTAAGACTTCCAAATTAGATATGTGATAGATTAGTATGAAGAATGTATGGCTTACTATGACGTGCTTGCGCCATTAAGGAGACATTGCAAGGGGGACTGCTGCACGTCCTGCAATACCGGGCCGAAGAATAGGACTGAGGTATCCCCTGCCTGTCGTAAGAGTCGACTAAGAGGGGACCCCGGGGTCGTTGGGTGCACGAGACGGGGGCCTCGTGTAGTCATATAACGGCCCCGAGAAGGATGACATAACGCGGGGTCCCGACTCCGGCATCGAGCGTTGGGAAAGAGATCCACGCTTCGGGGGGACGATCACTATGTCCCCCCGAGAAGCGGCCGAAGAGCCAATGCTGGAGGGGGTCTCGGAGTTGAACATAAAGATCGAAAAATCTCCCGTGACCCCCTTGCTAACAGCCGAGATGGACACCAGCGGGGTTTTAGTGGTTGCGAACCTTACATAACCCTGCGGCTCCCTCCGGGGCTGCATGGTACTCGTTAGGAGTTTCTTCGCCTTTAAAAAAAAGGGGGGTGGGGCAGGCTGCAGCACTTAGAGTATACATATTACAGCTATAGAGGGAGTACATCCAAGTGGGAACAGTAGACACAGGTGAGAACAAAAAGGCGTTCCCGCCGCGAGCGTCTATAGTCTGTGATGATTGCTTGCACCGTGCGGTCCTGGAGATATTTTGTTCGTATTTCGCCGTCACTATGATGAAATGTGCAGTTGATTGTTGCAAAAATTATACCAGAAAACACACCAAGTCGAAATCAAGTATTACATTTCACCGTTAAGTCGATTTTCATACTTATTTTTATAAAAACAATTCAATAATCGCGGGGTTGAAGGAGACGTGAGAGGCGGGCACGCACAAGCTCGCCTCCACACCGCACCTCACCATTCTCCCCACTTGCTCCCCACTCGAGATTTTAGTGATGTGCCGCGACCAACGTTAGAGTCGATGTTTTTTTATCAAATGTTTATAATCTGCACGGTATAGTAATGTAACTGTAACACTAAAATCTTATGATTATCTTCTAGCTTCTATCTACTATAAGATATAAAAATCAATCGGGGTTTGTTTTCTCGCTAAAACTCTAGCCGGCCGGGCGGATTTAAGGTTGAAACTCTCGGTATGGCGCAAAATTCATAAATCTTTGGGTTTTTTATTTATTATGACGAAAGTATTCGTTTTTAACCGACTTCAAAAAATGAGGTTATCAGTTTGACTTGTATGTATGTTTTTATGTATGTATGTATGTTTGTCCGCGATTATCTCGAGTTTGGCTGAACCGATTTTGATGTGGTTTTCACAAAAGTATTTTTTACATTCAGGAAAAGGTTTTAGTACAGTGGCGGACTCGATCGGCGTAACACTTCCGGTTTTTCTGTATTGCAAAATATCTCTTGTTCTTTAGTAATACAGTCTAGGGCTGACGAAACCATAGACAAATCTGTTACGGCCTCCTAGTCTGTGACTGTACCTATTTTGTTGAAGGCGGGGGTCTCTTTTTGTAAAAAGGAAATTAATAATAAATTTAAGATGACTTTGCGTATCTAAAAAAACCGTTTCCTACATTGGAACGTTGCAACGGTTTTGGAAGACAGACCTACTGATTTTGTGTATGTATTGTATAGGGTGAAAGACCAAATATCAAGTTTCTTATATATACACAAAATCGGTAACTCTGTCTTTCAAAAACGATAATAAGTATGTGATAATAACGATTAGTATGTGGGAGCTGGTTTTTTACATACGCGAATTCTTTTAAACTTTTTTACATACCTACGCGGAAGAAGAGAGAGCTAAACTATCAGTACTGACGAAGAACAATCTTTCATCAACAAAAAACAAAATTTTGAACAAAATTTCATTTTAATAGCTTAAGGTGATAACTCTCGGTATGGCGTCAAATTCAATTTTTTTCGCATTTTTAATTATTCTGGCAAAAGTTTTAATTTTTGATTAATTCAAAAATTTGAATTTCGCGCCATACCGAGAGTTACCACCTTAAAGATATCTGCTTCAAAATTGAGTTGTAAGATTTCATCCGAACAATCATTCATAAGTACAATTGCAATGCCATTTAAATAAATACTTTTAAAAAACTTTAATTGTTAATACAAAATACTTAAACAAAACGTTTTCTTTATTTAATAAATCAACTAGCTTCCCCGCAAGATTACTTCAGCGTAAAGTATAAGATGCAAAAGAAAACCGGTAAGTATACTTATGATGCACCCAATGCAAATAACTTATCGACATCTCGTTAATTGGCACGTAAGTAGTTGATTAACATCCCT